>CM075850.1:42661009-43135583 GCA_037975125.1 Latrodectus hesperus
AGCATACCAAAGAATTTCAATGAAATTAAGATCCTGCGAATATGCTAGAGCCACGCCATATGCGTAATACCTTCACTCTCCTGGTAATCATCGAGGATGTCAACTCTTTGTTGACATGCGTTATCATCCTATAAAACAAAAGTAGGGCCACCTGCTACTGCATACAATCTCACAATGGGTTCTACGACTTCATCTTGATGCCGGACCGCTATCACAGAAGCCGGTTTAAAGATGTCCATATCAGTGCGGTATCCTAATGAAATCCCTGCCACACCATAATGCTTCCGCCTCGGAATGTAATATTCAGTGATGTATTGGGGTTGGTCTAGCAATGCCCAATTTCACCCAACTTGAAAAGACAGTTTTTAATTTTATATTTAATAAAATTTATAGTTTAACTTTTTATTAAAGAAAATTAAAGTGTTTATACAATGTATACACATAATAATTGAAAATTACTCTCATATGTATACTTTTATTTAACGTAAAATTATATTCAAATATTTATGGAAAGATTAAGATGCAAAAAAATCAACATATATAATATAAATCAACATATATAAAAAAAAGTAGCATATATATTTATGCATACAATAAAATTAATAAATTATATACAGAAATTAAAACATTAAATTTTTTGAAAGTTATCAGATAATGACATACTGGAGATTAAAACAAAATTATGTATAAAGTGAAAATAAAAGCATAAAATGAAAAAAAGGACATTAATAGGGTATGTGATCCCCCTCATCTATATACAAAGTTTACACCTTGTGACCATGCTTTCAATCTGGTAGTCAATTAATAGGTGGTCAACCATCGCAGAATTAAGCAACAGCCATTCTTTCTGTTGAGCAGCTTCCAGCTCAATAAGAGTGGCTGGCGGTGGGAAACGTGAAGATACAGCATGGCCGAGAGCATCCCAAAGATTTTCAATGGGATTAAGGTCGTGTGAATATGCTAGAGCCACGTCATATGCACAATACCTTCACTCTCCAGGTAGTCATCGGCAATGACAGTTCTATGGAGCGTGCGTTATTGTCCATTAAAAGAAAAGTAGGGCCAACTACTGCAGCATACAATCTCATAAAGGGTTCCAGGTCTTCATCTCCATACCGGACACCCATCACAGAACCTTGTTTAAAGATGTGCAGGTCGGTGAGGTATCCTAACGAAATCCCTGCCCATGCCATAATGTTTTCGTCTCGGAATGTGTGATTTTTGATGATGCTTTGGGGCTGATTGTGTGTTCCTTGTTCACGCCTAATCCTTATACGCTTGTTATCTGGCTCTAGAGCAAATCTTGACTCATCAGTAAACATAACATAGTCTCAGTCACAGTCCAATTGACATGTTCCTGGCACCACTTTAATCGTGGCCCTCTTAACTGGAGGGATAGACAAACACAAACTCGAGGTACTCAGGCGTACAGTCCAGTCATATGTAATCTTCAGCATACAGTAGCTGCAGATATCACCTTACCCATGGAAGCTGTAACCATAGATGTCATGTTGCCAGTCTGTACTACTTTTTAAGTATCTGTGGGCAGATGTCATTTTACCAATACCCACCATTAGGCTAATTGCCAAAATAATTACCACAATAAGCAGAACTGCAAATATTAAATTTTAATGCAGTTAAAGAAACACTAGCTATTAGTTTAAATACCTTTAAAGTATTTCGTTCTATTAATATAACCTTTAATAAATAAGAAACTAATAACATGCCAATAATTAGGCTTGCTTAAAAATAGTAAGTTTAATTTATTGATTCTCAACATAAAATATTTAAATAACATAAATTAAGTTTAAAATTTGAAAATAGATAAAGATATTCCAATTAAATAATTCATTATCATCACTAACAAAAATAAGTAAAATTATAATACCGATGACAATAACAGTTTTTAACCAAAACTATCAGACACCATAGTTTGATTTTTCTGAATCCTGTGCTTTTAAAACACCATGGATACGCCCCCTTTGACGAACTGGCATGCGTATACAGTAAGTTAATAATTCAATTATGAATATAGAAATGACAGATCCGCAAAATTTTAAGTGTGTTAGTAATAAATGGTATAGGAGTATGCTGGTAAGGCATAACAGAAAAAAATAAAGTTGAAAATAACGCACAAGTATTTTAAAGGAATGAAAAATATGGCGATAAGAAAAATTAAATAACCATACTAGACTAAAACTTAAAAGCACTGAATATATAAATTTAAGTTTGTACTAGGGTAACACATACGTATGGAGGTCGCTCTGCGATTCCGCTCGGTTAAAATAGCAATATATCGATCTTCCGTGGTGTTTGTAACCCTTGGGCAACCAGCTAAGGACCTTCGGACAACTGTGTGGTTTGGAATTGTTTCCATAAACGTGAAATTACAGAATGATGAACGCTGAAGAAAAGAGCAATATCTGAGATCAACTGTCCTGCTTCAATGTGCCTTACAGCACGCCAATGCTCAGAATCTTCCATTCGTTTTCTGGAAGTCATAGAAACGCGTATGTCTTGAAAACAAATTGTACGAAAGTTTTAAACACCTTCTCTCTATCAGCACTTACAATCAACTTCTGTAAGCGCGATTGGCTTTTACCTAACATATTTGCATACTTCCATCTACCTCTGCAGCGATTTGTATTCTGATTGGCTTCCGGAAATTAGCATATTCTTCTTCGTGCTTAACTTTTGGAAGTGAGTGTACATGAAACATGTAATCAGTAAAACATTTTACTGTATTCTTTTTAATTCATATGAAATTATTTTTTATTTCAGTTCATTCTTTATATTTTTTAATATCCTTACTTTTTTTAACACTCCTACCCATATAATAACTTCTATCTTTATAAATCTAATAAATTTTGAAAATGTTAAAGGTCAATATATTTTTACTTCTAGGAGCCTGTTTTATCAAAAATACAACCTGCATTTCAGTATAGCAGTCATGTAAGCTTGCAGTCACCTTGTGGACATATGTGGTAACCCATTTTAAGAATTACCTGTTATTCAAAATTACAATATTTTATTTAGTCTAAAGATTGGTTCTTTGTAGCACTACAGTTGAGAATAATAAATTTTTAATTGAAGTGGCAAGTAAAATTTTTGTAATTTTATTTAATTAAAAATAGTGGTGTATATATTATAGATTAGTTATGACATTTTTACATAAATTGCTCATATCATTAATTTTATATCAGAAGTATTTCTTTCCTCTAAATTACAAATCTCAATTATTTAAAATGTTTAGAACATTAATGATTGCATTTATGAAAATTTTCTGTCCTGGGAACAGATTTTGAAATTAAGATTTTTTCAAAAATTGTTTTAAATGAAATTTTAATTCTAAAATTTATGATTAATCAATCTATTTATACAGTACAGTTAAATTATATAAATATAACAGTTTGAGACAAGTATTTTTACAAAATTTAACTGCAAAAGTGTAATGTTTATCATCTGCATGCACTCTCTCTGTGATTAAATTAGTATGACATCACCCATGTAAATCTGAAAACTTTTTCCCCTAAAATTGATAAGATTCCAAAAGTAAATTTCCATTCAGTGATAGCCGAGCTGGCAGCTGAATGGTTAGCGCTCTTGCCTTCGGTTCAACAGTTCGTGGGTTCGAATCCCACCTTGGGCATGGATGTTTGTAGTGGTTCGGATTCCACTTTAAACTGTAAGTCCCGGTCTAATTAGCCCTCGTGTGCAAAAAATGACCGTTGAGCGACAAACAAACCAATCCATTCAGTGATATTAATGGAGTTAAAAACTGCAAATTTTATATTATTTATTTACTGGATTTAGTTTTAAATGAAATGTCAGTTTTGAAATTCATTGAAACCAATGAATGTCTTTTTAAATAAATTGGATATTCTGTAAAAATTTTGGATCTTGAATGAAATAATTATTTTACCAGGCATGTCTATTACATAAGTAAATCTCCTAAAACAAAACATTTATTTGTTGAACT
The DNA here is from genome assembly GCA_037975125.1 of Latrodectus hesperus. Lineage (NCBI taxonomy): Eukaryota > Metazoa > Arthropoda > Arachnida > Araneae > Theridiidae > Latrodectus > Latrodectus hesperus. Next base: position 42,664,989 of record CM075850.1, read on the forward strand.
GCATACATTAGCTGAACTTCATTCAAACAACTTTTGGGTTTTAAAGCAAACTTAATTTACTTAGAACCACTAAAGATGGATTTTTTTACAAATTCATTTTTGTGTGAGATTTCATAGATTAAATGTATTGATAACTAACTTTTGTTAGTATGTTTTCACATTAAGAAAGAACTGAGAATGCGATACACAGTTAAATGAAATATAAATATCTGAAAAAAATTATTCCTGAACAGTAAAAGGAGTCTGCCAACCAACTTGTCTAGTGGTCAGCGTGCCTGACAATAAGGAGGTCCTGGGTTCGAATCCCGGTTCAGGCATGTATGTACTTTCTCTCTATCTATCCTGTCTTTGTCCTTTCCTTGTATGAATGAGGTGTGAATGGTTGCCTACCCTATAAGCGGGTCCCTATGGCATGTGTGTACTGAGGAAGTCGGACTCCACACCAAACATAATACAAGGGTAAACATTAGAGCTTATATTTTATTAAATCATTACTTTTATTTATTTTGTATGCTGTGTATATATTTTTTGAATAATTTATTTACTAGGCAACAGGTATTTAGAATGCTTTTCAAAATGTTTGTCCTTTGAGCATTACATCTATTAGTGTCCTATTGTACAGATGCTAGATGCCATAAATTTTATAGTTATTCAGTTTTTCTGTATTTCATTTACAAATAAAACTTTTGCTGTTACTATTGATAGTCTCAAAAAGTAAAGCATAATAGAATAATATTTGCTCAGCTAAATGAAGGAAAAAAGGAAAGAAATTGTATGTGTAAAATTTTAAATATTAACTCTAAAATTTTAAAATTAGACTTTTATATATTTCAATTGTAGTAAAAGTGGTTAATTTGTTCCTTTGTTACATATTACTATTGCTTAATTCCTTCTAGGGGTACATTCAGAATGGAGAGAGAAGATGGATTCAATTTTGAATGTAGAATTCCACCTTTTTCACTTGAGAGCAAGTGAGTAGTATACATAAAAAAAAACTTGTGCTGTAATTTGGATCAAATAAACATATAATTTCTCATATTTTTTAAATACTTTTTCTAATATTTTATTCTTATAAATTATTTTGTATTTAGTTTTAATTGAGTGAATTTTCTAAAATGTTTTTTGTGTGACTAATTCAATAACAGCAATGATTGTAAAATCGTTAAGTATAATTTTACATTTATTTTTCAACGAAACAAAAGAATATTTTATACTTTATTGTATGTTTGAAAGAGTAGGAGAGTGTTCTTAATTGTAATCCTGATATTCTTCACCTATTGCAAGTCACCTCTCAGCTTTCTCAACAAAATCTATTAATGATAAAGGAGTAGTGATAATGAAGTAAAATATTGACAGAGACCCTGTTAGTGTTAACAGAAAGAATTTATATTTGGCTGGAAACTTTAAATTAAAGTGAAATAATCTTATGACTATAAAAAAAGAACATTGTAAGCAATAGCATATTAAGGAAATTACAATTTAAGATGCTTATAATATGACAATTCTAAAAAATGTATAGTTGATAGCGATCCAACAACTAGAGAGATAAATATTGAAGTTTCAATGATAAGCAAAATTAAGAACTTTTAAATAAATGCTTATGATAATTTTGTTTGTGTTGAAATATTTTGCATTAAACATAAATTTATCCCTATATTTTAATTTTATGCAAAATAAAGTTACTTTTACATGTTAATAAATTTTTTTATTTGCGGTGATCTAACTTAATAAATATCAGTTTTATAAAATAAGTAACTTTTACAACATTATGTTGAGTGATTTGTTTCAATATCTGTTATTTTTTAGGAAGAATTAAAATCTTGTGAAAGATGAGGTATGTAACCTCTACTTCCACCAGAAACTTGATGTAAAGAGTGCAACTTTAACATGGACTTGCTATTCTCATTTTAGATTCAACTGTGTATATTTTAAAGAAGTGATAATTTTCTGCTCCTGTAAAATAAAAATTGTACAAAGTTAATCTTGTCTTTCTTTAAACTTATAAACATAAATTACAAATGTTTCATTTATTATGAATGTTAAATGTATTTTCAGTAGCTTATTTAAATGTTTAATCAAAACAATTTACATATAAAATTTTCTCCTTAATTGTCCAATTAGAAAAGCCATTGTATATGTAGCCAAAAAAACTTTAATAAGGAGTTATTTAAAGAAGATTATTTAAGTGATTGTAAGAGTTTTAATAAAATGGGAATATTTTTAATGGTAAGCAAAAGCATTTTTAAATTTCTCGTTCTAAAATTATGTATTCTTGTTATTCATCTTTGATTTGATTAGTGAATCAAAGTAATTTTAAGATTGATTCAATTTTAAACTCATTCTAACTTTTGAAATAATAAGAAATTTTTTTCATGCCCAAAGAATATCAAAATATATGTATTTCTGTGTGTCACACACATTTCAGTTTTAAGTGTCTTTGCAAAGTGCCATAAACTATTAATGCACAATTTCATTTACCCAATCTTAGGAACTGTACCACATATTTCAAAAGAAATCAAAGAATACACCATTTCTTGGAAAAGTGCGGTTTTTAAAAGATAAACAAGAAAGCTCTTGTCCTTTTTAAAGACCCAAAAGAATGACCAACAGAAAGTGTAACCTATTGCTATTCCTCAAAGTAATTACCATCGACATCCAGCACCTTGTGCCAACGTATCTTCTGTTGTGCAATCCAATTGCGGTAAAACTCGGGGGGAGGGGGTTGGTACGCAAAGAAGTCCGTGAGTGCTTATCGCAAGCCTGCTTCATTGGTGATGGATTTTCCACGAAAATGATTATCCAGGGGATGTGGATGAGGTTACAATGATGGTGCAAGATCAGGTGAATAAGTAGGTGGCACCAAGTCTCTCCGTGGTGGCCTGATTGGTTAGGGCATCGTTCTCATTATCGGAAGGTAAAGAATTCGAATCGTGTCCGAAAATCCATCGTTTGCTAAAGTCGTCTGGGGCACGTTAAAACTGGGCATGGTCCTCCAAGTGAAATTATACCTCTGGGTTTGGCAGGCCAAGTATTAGGAGTCTGCTTCAAAATCACGGAAAGTTCCACCAGACTGCTTCTAATAGATAAGACACCAACTCAGTGCTATGTACAGGGAAACATATTGATGCAACAACAACCAAGTCTCTGAAAGATATTCCTGGACACTCGCGTTATCTGTCAAGTAAAGTACACACTTGCGATTGACTTTCTGATACCATGCCTGTTGGACACGTTCTAGTTGCTGCGAGTGCAGGTACGCAGTGATTGTTTGGCCAGTTGGTAGCAGCTTATAATAAACGATTTGACGATGGACAAATCTCCCGACCTGAATTTGTGAAATTAATGTCTTGCGTTCCTTTACAGCACTGTTCCTAAATGCTTTTCACATTCAGCGACTTGATGCAGCAGTTGATAAGCCCACTTTGAAGACGTAAAGCAAACACCACCGAATAAACATCGTTGACGTGTCCATTTCTCTTCACTATTGTACGAGTTACAATTGATGAATGTACGCGGTGAACCTCCTTTTATAACTACTCATATTCCCAGACTCGGCTGACCAGTGTCCCAACCACTGTTATGCACTAATTTGCATACTTATTCTCAATTCATTCAATGTCAACTTGAAAACGATAAGAACATTCTTGTTTATTTTATATGTTGATGCTGCCTAAGTTAAATGGAGAGTGGTATTGCCATGAATTTCTTTATCTCAAAACTTTAATCTATGTAGTAATGTATGGGGTTTCATTTAAGGGAAACGCTTAATCAAGTAAGTTTCCGTTTATGCGTTTTTTTTTTTTAATGAAATGCCATGAATTACATTTATCATACATCTCTATATAATTAAATTGTACATGAGAAATACTTAAGGTATATTTAGTTGACGAACGTACTTACGTTTCTTCTAAATTGACTCGACATCCCCTTGAGGGACAAAGTTTTCAGAATCTTCCATTCTGATCTTGCTTTGGAAATAGACCTCCAGTTTTTTACCTCAAAATCCTTGTGGACGCAGTCGATCCATCTAAGTTCGGGCCTCCCTCTTGCCTTGGTTCCGATTGGTATAGAGTGAATAACTCTTGATGTTAACGGATTAGGATTCGTTCTGCAGAGGTGCCCAGCAAATTTCCTTCCGTTGATTTTTATGTAGTTGATATCTGCCTCTCTATACATCTTATACAGTTCAGTTTTGAATCTGTGCTTCCAAGTACTATAGAAGTTCATTACCCATAATTTTCCTCAAAACCTTGTACTTATGTTTACTGACTAAAGTCTGTCAATATGCTTGATATACTATAATATCGCAACAAAGACATATTAAATCATCATTTTTTGTGATTTCATTTAAGGGTCAATTTGATCAAAATGATAATGAATTCAGTATTTGCAAGAACACCCGCATGCATGTGGGCTAGTTTCAAAAGTAGAAATTGTTGGCTAAAACACAATTTAATTTATTCTGATTTTTAAAACAAAAAATTAACAAATTTCAATTACAGTTGGAGGTCTAGTGTGAGGACTTTCTACTGCCTTGAACGTCTGCTGCTAGATCGTGTAAGAAATGAAAATTTTGCAACAGTATCGCAATCAAGAGGTGTTTCTTTCAATTCCTAAGACAGCTAAAGATGAAATATTTTCTCCCATTGTATTTCGAAGATAAGTTTTCAATCTTCTGTTTACAACTGGCAGAAGTCATTGATAAAGGCAAAAAAATTTAAACAGTAATATTAAAAAATGTGTTTTGTAGATGTTTTTCCAAATAAAATTCAAATTGTTTCTAAAATTAAAATTTTCTGTTTGCACATTTTATTATTGAATAAAATAGCAGTAGCTGAAAGATTTTTCTGGAAGTTATAAAATTTACAAATATTTGGAACATTTTGTTCATCTTAGTGTACATATGTTGAAGCAGACAATATAGAATTCATAGCTATCAAATCTTCTTTAAATCTTATTTGAATTTCGTTAGATACTGAATCTATAATTTCATTTAGAACTATAATTCTATAATAATTTAAAATCTTGCGAATTTTTTCATCACCACCTAGTTTGTTTAGAATTTATTTCGTCTCTCCATTTTCAGTTCAGGGTAGGAATTTTTTTCACAAAGTTCGATCACATTATTTATAAAAAAAACATTAAAAAACAAGTCTTTGCTTAGATAACGCATACAACATCAAATCTGATATCAAGCCGTTAATGGTGCTTTGAAAACTTATACTATTCAAGAAGATAGGATAAAACAGAAAATTAAAATTAGTACCATGTCGCATCGAAAAGGGAAACACCATTAAGAGCATCACTTTCAGATATTTCTTTAAATATTTAAATTCTCAGTTTTAAACTTATCTCTGTCTTTCATTCTGCAAACTCCATCTAATATCATTAAGCGATTTTAAAGGTGATGAACCTCCATATAACGTATTTTTTGCAAAAATTCCATTGATGACGCTTCTATGAAAGTGTGCAGTACATTGCGCTACTCAAATGAATTTCTTACAGGAGGAATGGATGAACATGTACTAATATTAAAGAAAATTTATATGAACATATATATAACAATGAGCGTAAATAGGTATCGGATTGCCCAGCAATATTCGTGCAGCAACACCACTGTATGATCCACTCATATTGGCCACACTGTCAAAATATGGGCTCGTAAATCTGATATTAAGCCCAAAAGCAGAAATTACTTTGTCAAATACTACACTAATTCTCCATCAGTTTTTTTAGTCCAATAAAGTCCAGCAAAGATTCACAGATTTCCAAGTTGTTATCTATATAAAAGAAAACTGGATCTATTTCCAATCATGAACAAGTGGCTACATTTTTAACTATGAATTTGCATTAAATGTACATATAAAACTAATATTTTTAATTTTAAACGCTTCTTATCAACTTATTTATTTTTATCAAAATATTTCACATTTAAAACTCTAAATCAAAATAACTATTCTTAATTTCAATGGTAGTAAATATTTTGTTTATTATATAAATAATTAATACCTTTTCAAGTAAAACTTTGTTTTTGCTTCACTATCAATTTTTTAAACATTAACAAAAAGAATTTTAAAAACATGAAAGATTTGATTACAATACTATTTTTATAGTATAACGATAAAAACTGGACCTTAATATCAGTAGTATTTTTTAGTTAAATAAAAGCTTTAATTTTATAATATTGGTGAATGAAACACTAAAATAACTATGCACTACTTTAAGATCCTGAAGTTCATTAAAAAAAGAAGTGTCTAAAATCTGTGCTTATACTTTACACAAAAACAAAATTTTTTACACATGCTTACTTTAAAATTTGACTTAAAAAAGCTGGATACCACGATATTTTCAAGTTTTTGTGATTCTTAAATGAACTGAAAAAATTATAAGAACAATACGGTTCAGAAGACGCTTATAGCTGTAAACAGGTTATGTAATAAAATTTGCAATACTATTAAATATTATATTATAATGTGTAGATTTTTGTATTTGTGAAAGTATTAGGTGTATTAAAGTTAGTAAAATCAAAATTACTGGAAAGATTTTATTAAAACAAATATATCTTACAAATTTATTAGATCAAGAAAAAATCAAATACAAAGATAGTTTATTTACACAAGTTAATGTTCACATAAGTATTTTTCAACTTTTCTTCAATCACACCCAAAATTTTAATAGGATAATTTTCCACTATATTTTAAATTTGAACTTATAAATTATTTGGCACAATTATATCTATATATTTTTAGAGCAAAAATTAAACTATTTGTGAACAAGCATTTGTAAAAGAATTTGAAATATACTGATATTTCATTAGTAGCATATTAATAAATTTTTGATGTCATTCCCAGAGGAGTATATGGTTCATTTTATGTAACCACAAAAAACAAATTTATTGAAAAATTCCAAAAAAGTATAAGGAACTAGGAAAGTATAGAATGATGAATTTGGTTTCTTATATATTCAGAAAACGAAATTTGACAATTTTTTGTAAGGGTAGCATCAAAAAATTTCTAACAAATGCCGAAAATATTTGAAAGCACAATCAAAACTATAAAATAATTAATGCATAAAAAATGTATGAGCATGACAAATGCCTCTTTGTATTTCGTTTGGTTTGGTTTGGTTTGTTTGTCGCTCAACGGTCATTTTTTGCACACGAGGGCTAATTAGACCGGGACTTACGGCTTAAAGTGGATTCCGAACCACTACAAACATCCATGCCCAAAGTGGGATTCGAACCCACGAACTGTTGAACCGAAGGCAAGAGCGCTAACCATTCGGCTGCCAGCTCGGCCCTCTTTGTATTTCATATGATGTAGCATATACATAAATTCTATGTATTAATCTTAAAAAGTATTATAGCATCGAGCTGTTATTGCAACAGCATGATTTGCTATAACAACAGCAAAATAATTACTATTTTTATATCTAAATTTTTTCTTATTTGCAGGTCGCAGAAAATTGCATGTAATCATACAATTCATAAATTAATGCTTGTTTAAATATGCTATTGAAAAGTAAAAATGCATTATTTTTGTCATTTCTATAATTTTATAACTAATAAATAATTAAATACTTAATATATAAAATCATCTCTAGAAATTTACCTCTATATCAAAATACCAGTATATTTCAACCCATATATTTAAAAGATTTCATTGTATAGAGAATCACATATATTTTTGAGAATTTTAACACATATTTAAAGAATATTAAATTTTTCCAAAATGCATGTATAATTTTCAACATTTAATCATTAAAATTGTATATACATGATTTCAGTACTAACTGAAATTCAGTATTAACAACTTGAGATTGTCCTTAAGCAATCACCTTTACATTATTTTTTTACCTTATTTTCAGGCACATATTTTGCACCATAGTTGGAAATTAAAATGTATTTAAAATAACTAGAATCACATGTAAAAATTCACTAAATCTATTATAACTGCAATATAAGAAGTTTGTAAAAAGTTTCTTGAAAATGCTCAAACCACAGACCAACAAAGCGGTACAATTTGCTTTGAAGATACTTCCCATCAAGTGGTTTTACATAGCTAAAACATTATTGAGCACACGACATCAAAAGTAAAATATCATATCAATAAATTATTCATCATACAATACATTGCAATATTCCTTTAAAATATTATTTCTTCAGCACATATATTATTCTTCAATAAAAGTTTAAGAATAAAATTCAAAATAGGCAGAAATATTTTTACAGTTTCATAATTGTTAAATTTGCATGAATTGTTAACATACTTATTAACAATTTTTTTACCAAGTAAAAAATTAGCTGTCTCCATAAAATTAACAGATGAAATATTTCTTTGTCAATCTTTATTAAAACAAACCAGAAATTAAATTTTTACTTAAAAATAGTAGATGGTAGTTATTCTTTCTTAAATTTCATAAACACTATACAATTATGTTTTAATATATTTTTAATATACAATAGAGATTTAAGACGTATGTCCTGGTTAGGTGGCCAGCTTAATGCGAAAACCCTCAGTGTTTAGTTCCCAAGAAAGCTCAGTACTCAGTTTTATCAACACATTGAAGGTATGAAAGGCTGAGTCAACCTTGTTCCGCCCAATGATCAAACTACCAGGCTTCAATCAATAATTTTACAATTAAATTAATGTTTTCAATATGTCATATTAAACAATCTGTGAAATATGTTTAAAGAATAATGTAAACGTATTAATGAATTACAAATAATTATGCATTAATTAAATTTTGACAAATTCTTCCAGAATTTAAAATAACAAAATGCTGATGGAAAAAAATTAGCCAAGAAAAAGCGTTATCTTGCATTTACTTTTCGTGTAAATAAGTTTACAGTAGTTAACTAATATGAACTAAGGGAAAGCAAACTTAACACAAGCCAAAGTATTTACCTCATAATCATATTCTTTTTTTCTTATGACACAGCTAAATTTTTAATAGTAAACAAAACTATTTTATTTTATCCAAAAATGTAAGTTTTTGAGATCATTAATTTTTTTTTTTTTTTTTTTTAAATCTATTTATTAAATATTTTTATCTCAATAAGTATTATGCCAACTTTATTCATATGCCATAAAACATTTTTTGTTTGGTTAAAAATTAAAGGACAAAATAATAGAATTTTACAATTTACAATAAAAATACAACAATCAAATCTGATTTTTTTCACACAAGGAAATGGTAAAGACAAACTGTGGTAAAAATGTTAAGATTAAATTCATCATATTGAATTTAGTAGAAAAGATGTTAGTATAAATTTTCAATTTATATATATAAAATATAAAATAATTACATAGCTAAGAATAAATAAATTTAAAAAATGTTTTTTTTTTGAATTTATCATAAAAATTACTATTAATAAACACTGAAAATGGATACCTATCAACATTCTTTATAATGTGAGTTTTTTTTTTTTATTCACAACACATTTTGTTTTTACCATTTAGAATATTTCCCCTCTTGGAACATAAAAAATAATTTCTCATCATAGTATAACTTTTTATATCTACATAACTGAAACAAAGTCAGTATGCTGAAATATAATTCAATCAACAATTATAGGTAATAAAAAATAAATGAAGACAATGTAACTAACACAGATCAAATATATACAAGTACATTTTATTTCAGGTAAAAATTTAAATTTATTATTTGTAAAATAAACATGAATATTAATTATGTAGAAAGTTTACACAAAAATGTAAATAAAAATTGCTTTAAATTTTTATCGACAATTTAGAATTTTGCACAACTTTATATAGCAGTTTAAAATATTTCCAAAATAGCTGTATTATTAAAATGTAACAATAAAGGTATTCTAAACAACTACAAAAATTTCTAATCATGCAATTGTTTAAAATATCCTAAACAATTTGATTTTACATTATAATTTATCATACCACAACCAACAACATTTACATAGGAAGCTGAATCCATTTCTCTCGTCAAAAGACAGCAATATCCTTAGATGTTATGGAAAGCAGAATTATTTAAAGTGAGGAATAGTAAAAGGATTTATAATTCAGTAATGTGATGAATCAACCAAAATGCATTTCATTTACAAGGCCATCAATGGAAATGGACAAGCTGCATACCTAAGAACACTTGCAAGATACATACCAAGTGTACTTAGCAAATGTTTAATATATACAAGATGCAAAGTAAACATTAACCAATCTATCTGTTTAGACATTTGCACAGCAAATTCTAGGGAATTTTGAGTAAGCAGCCTCGTTTTCATCTGCAATATAAGAAGCTGTGCTTTAAAAAATCAAAAACTGAAAAAATATCAAAGCAACTAAACATAACTTTGATACTTCTTATTTCTATGTTCTATTGTTTGATTTTATATGTTTCTTCACAAAATAAAATATAATAAGGAAGGAAGACATTATTCACAGAAAGATTACATAACACTGAAAGTGCTTTGAATTTCCTCACATGTGAAAAATCTCTGGGTTTTGACATGTCACTTTGCAGTCAATTTTTACATAATGAATAATTTAAAAGGGTTCTATAATTTAAAGTGGAATCAAAATAACTACACACATCCACACTCAAAGTGAGAACAAAACAAAGTTCTAACAATTCATTTACCTAACTAGGCTTTGGTACTATGTCATTTTGCATACAAACATGTTTTCCTCCAACTGCATGCAGAGAATATAAATATTGTTCTGTATCATTAATTTTATTTTATGGTCAAACTTAAAACATAATATTAGCTTTAATATGTATAATATTAAGTAAATACAAAAGTTAACTCTTTTTTGCGTACAGACTGGTCCTGTTATTGCTGCAATAAAATTTTTGATACAAGATTTTTTACTATAGTTTGATACACAAATATTTAAAGCTTAAAAACCACTTTTTAAAACTCCAGTATATTAAAAAATATTTAATTTGTCTTGTTGAATTATAAATTATTTTTAGTGATATATAAAAAGCTAATGTTATGGATACAGCAGAAGTTTATATAATTTACATTAATTTAAATACAGATTAATAAAATCAAAATTATATTAACTGCAATATTCAAAATTGTTAGAAGAAAACATCTAATTTATTAAAATTGTTTTACTACTTAAAAGTTTTTTCATAAATATAATCATAATAAATTACAACATTAAAATGACTAGGTTTTGAATGAGCATTTTTTAAACAGAATATTTCGATAAAAATAACAGTGAGCAGCTGTGATCATACTTGCCACCAATATAAAAAAGATCTGAATTTAAAAGTGTTAAAAATATCTTATTTCAATAAGTAATTAGAAAAATGGCAAAATATATCACTCTTCGCCATACCTGTCTCAACCCAATCAGATCATTGTATTTGAAATGATGCAAAATAAATTTAAAAAAAAAACAATGTAAAACAATACATTAGAATTGGCATAATATAACTTGCAGCTTCTAGTTTATTTTGTCTTGACAAGAAATTCAATTTTCATTTTCATATAAATAGCTCATTAGATTTTTTTTTTAACATTTATGGTTAATAAATAATTATTTCAAATAACATTTTCCAGTTCAAACAAACTCATGATATAATCAATTTAATTACTTACCTACAATGTTTTATTTCAAGAGAAAAAAGACTTTTTTGCCACAAAAATTATGCACACAATTTGTGTATATTCTATTTCTTTCTAGAGTTGAGTGTAAAGGCAAAAAGTAAAATGAATATGATAATACCAAACATTGAGCAATAACAAAATTAAATACCACACAGATAAAATGTAAAACTCACTTAATTATGATCATTCACTTCATCACTTTCATATAAAAGTGATTTAAATTAATTGCAAATTTTTAAAGAGAAACAAATTTGATCTGTGTTTTGTGTTTGCAGTTGTTCCACTTTACTAGAATGATATACACTTGTGATTTATAAACCTTTTGAATTCTAGGAAGTTCGCAAAACCTTTAGAACGTATTGATTTCATATATATTAAAATTAATACATTTGGTACATATATATATTAATAAATAAATTTCAAACTGCATACTCAACACAAAAGATAATACATTACTAATTTGAAAATAATATTTTTAAATAGCAACACTAGTACAAGAAATTAAATATTTTTTAAAAGGAAAGAAATACTAACTACTTATTCTAATAATATAAACTAAATTATTATTTGTGTGTAAAAATTATGAAAGGTAGTAAAAGGTCTCTACCAATATGTAATAAAAATTAAAACTGCATTAAAAATAAATTCATGCTTTACCAATATTGTTCTTTTTTAAAACATTTTCAGAAATTGAGTTTTTAACTTTGATTACTGTTATCAAAATATTGCTATCTTTTGCACAATGAAACTAACTTTTTATATTTAGCATCAAATTTGCAGAAATTAAGAAAACATCGACAGTTAACTTAAATATGTTTTAAATGTATTTATATAAAAAGAATAAAATTATTTAATGTTGTGATTAAATATATTTATAATTACTGATAATAAGCAGTGATTAAGGTAATATTAATTGTAATAATACAAATATTTATCATTCATACAATAGATTTGCACTTCAAGATGTAATAATTATATTTTGAATTTTAATTATTTATAATGAGGAAGTATTTACTTTAGAAAATAATATAATTAGATATATATTCAGATATTTCAAGTGCCATTAATTACAAAGGAAAAATATCAGTCTACAGGGAAAAAATCTAATTTTTAGATGGATTAATAATCCATCTAAATTAGAGTGGATTAATAATCCATCTAAAAATTAGATTTATTAAAAAAAGATTCAAACTACAATATTTATGGATATTTTTCTTTAAAAAAGATAATTTATTATCTTTTAAATAATAATTGTAACATGAAAATTAAAATTTAATTATTTACATTAAACAATCAAATGTGTATAAAAGACACTAATAAAATAGTAATGATAAAAGGAATTCAAAAATCATATTTTTACATTTTTTTAATGTATACAAGATTATGGTAACAAAAAAGAAATAGATTTTAAAAATTACTAAGAGTAGTTCTTCTAACTATTATATACCATTTTTTGGAACATTCAAAAAAACACATAAATTTTACGATAAAATTCAGGAAATAATCTGAGTAGTGTTTTGAAATTATTTTGTAATAACAGTACAAGAATTAGTCTCAATATATGATATTATAAAAATTATCGGTAAAATATTGGTTTTGAAATTAATAAAAAGCATAATAATCACTTAATAAATAAGGTGCATATTAAAACTGACTTTTCATTCAAAACATAACTGGTGTTAAGAAAGAATGAAAGTTTCCTAATGTTCCCAGAATATAGATAACAATGTTATTAGATAGGATAATAGATAGGATAATTTTAATTCATAAATAAATTGAAATCAATATATTTCTTTATTTTAGGAATTGAAACATTTAAAATTTACAAAGAATGCACATTTTATCATGCATATCAAACTAGTACAAGTGAACATTACTTCAAATGGAAATTTTTTTAGATATTAATGTATACTGTATATATATAATTATAATGTCTTTTACACTCGTTTATAAAAATAGAAAAATTACACTAAATTCTTTTTACATGTCTGTTATTTAAAATTCAAACATTTTTGGAGACTGTCTTTCATATACTCACATTTTATAACTGCACAATTAACTCCATACAATATTATGTAATCATAAAGTAATAAATAAATCATTACATCATTGTTTGACAATTTAAATTTAGATATTCCATTAACATTTCCTGAAATTCCCACAAATAACAGACTCTTCATATGGAATGGAAATATATCCCTTAAAAGGGACCTGTTTAGGTAAAGATTGCTTATTCACTGATCAATTTAAAAAGATTCCAGTATTTGGTCATTTATCAATCACAAGTTTTAAATTGCAGTGAACTGAAGCAAATTGATCTAGAAATAAAACATATTTTAAAATTGCCTTTTTAAAAATTTATTTGAAACTTTATTTTCTTAAGACTTATTCAAAAATTATTCAGGACGACCTAATCGTATATGCTTAAATGCTTCACAAAACAACATGCTAATTCATGGAAATCCATGAAGTGTATCACATATTGATTAGTTGGCATTTGAGAGAAAAAATGGCACTTTAGGGTTGTTCAGCCCCAGGCCATGAGGCTGATCGTCAGAGATGATTCTCTTCTGGTTGACTAGATGTTGCTTCAGCATTTTCTTGCAGTGATGCCTGAAGAGCTATAGGTGTGAGCCATTCCTTTGGTAGGCAACGTTGCAAAAATGGCACACGTGAACTCATGTCTGCCAATCTATTTACCCATGATGGAATGTCTTTACCACAAAGAATCTAAAAGAGCATAAAATTTATGATTTGGATAGTAAACAAAAGTGACTACTTAAAATATCACAACAAATTCTATAATTTCTTAATTCTTTGAAAATTTATGCATTTTCAAAATTTAACTAAAATGAATTTTTAATATACTCTTGAGAGATCAAAATGAAAAGACAAACAAAATAACATTGGCAAAATAATTTTTTATTTTGTCGCTCAACAGTCATCTTTTTTGCACACAAGAGCTACTAATCAGGCTGGAACTTACAGTTTAAAGTGGATTCTGAATCACGACAAACATCTATACCTGAGGTAGGATTCAAACCCATAAACTGTTGAAGGCAAGAGCGATAACCTGCGCGCTAAGAGCGCCTGGCAGCTCGAAAAATTGGTAACATAAAATAAGTGAATTGCACTTAGAATTAAAGGTTGGCCTTCATAAATGTTTCACATAAATAAACTTAAGTAGGAAATGTTTTGGTACTCTGAAAGTCAAAAGATATAATATCATAAAACTTTTATATTTGTTATTACCATAGCAACAGATAAATAAATTCTAATAAAAATAAGTTCTATCAGTTGTGACTTCATAAATATTGGTATCAATTTATTTTAAAGTTAACCTTTACATTTCAAATCATTTTTAAATTTTTGAGGCCATAAAATTATTAATTTATGAGACAAATTAACCAAAATTCGATATAAAAATTTCAAAATAATTGAGTATTAACAAAAAGTACACAATAAGATAAAGATATTTACATTTGACAATATAATGTAACATTGTAATTACAATCAGTATCTTCTATAACATAGGTAAAAACGTAAGCTTACTACACACATTGTTTGATTTTTATCATATTCATAATTATATATTTTATGATTGTAAATATTTCTATTTTCAAGATATATTTGCTTATTGATTTAAAATACAAAAAACATAATTAAAGTTTAAATTTACTAATATATTTTAATCTGACAGTATTGCTTAAAGTTTATTCAGGTGTCTCCTTAAAAAAATCACTGAAAAGTATCTTTAGAATGAATGAAATATTAAATATTTTGGTACAACAGCAAACAACATGTCAATGCCTCATTTTTACTTACAATCCCTCTTTATATGGTATTCTAACTGTATAAAATATATAAGAAAGAAAGTAAGAGCAATTTAAAAACTATTTTAAAAAAATCCTATTATTTTGCTTTTCAATAAGCAGGAAGGTAACATACAAATCAAGAACAAAGCTTGAAAAATTGCTTCATTTCCACAATTTAAATACAGGCAAAAATTTCCTAATTACTATAGTAAAAAATGTGTGTTAACAGAAGATAAACAATGATGCAAACTTTTAAAGTAATTATCAATGGTGAAATGAGCTTTGTTTTTTATAATGATCTAAAAGCAAATCTTAGTAAAATTTTCAGTTCCACAAACAACATAATTATATCCTATAAACTTACATATATACCTATATAATATCATTTTTTAAAAGGTTAAAGTTTTGCAATAATAATAGCAAGATCAATTTGAGAAACTGCTGTGTTAAAAACATATTTTGCAAAACATTTATGCAATCTCTGGATGAAAATAGATGTCATAAAAAAGAAATCACCTTATATAATACAAAGCATATATAATCCTTTTCTAGAAGGATACAAGTAACAGAAATATTTAATCATTTCTTATAGCTCCTGGCTTTAATATTTGTGATTTTCAAGCAGAATAAGTCGAAGATAAAGTGTGATTCAAAACCTGAATAAAAATATCAAACTGAAACAAAAGAATGGTATTGTTTGATATTAAATAAACTAAACTCAGTAGCACGACAGCCCATGTGGGCCAAAGCTTACAGTGCTCAGCTTTTTTTTTTTTTTTTTTTTTTTTGATCGAGAGGCCCTAGGGTGCGAAGCATATGTCCCAACTAGATGGTCAGTTGATATTAAATACTGAGCAATATAGTGATTCACTAATTGTGAAATGTGACAAGAAAAATACATGTTTAGATTTTCGAAAAATAATCCATAATTAATAATGTAGCCATATATAACATGATTGCCCATTAAGTGAAATATTTCTCTAATGTTTATTCCAACCTTTTATGCCAGTTAAGCATTTCAGGGGTGTTTGTGGGACCTCAAAAAATCCCAGGAAACTATTACGGACTTACTATCGACATTTTGGAGTTTCGAGAAGGGGGGTTTAGTTTAGTTTAGTTTGTTTGTCGCTCAACGGTCATTTTTTGCACACGAGGGCTAATTAGACCGGGACTTACGGTTTAAAGTGGATTCCGAACCATTACAAACATCCATGCCCAAGGTGGGATTCGAACCCACGAACTGTTGAACCGAAGGCAAGAGCGCATACCATTTGGCTGCCAGCTCGGCCGAGAAGGGGGGAGAAATGAAAAATTACAATTATGAAGTATTGAATGACCTAATTATTGTGTTTTCTGCTTTCAAAGCAAACAAAATTACCCACATCAAAATAAATAATTCATTATTATTCCTACTTCCTTTTGAACGACGATCCCCAGAATTTCCGGGTATCGAAGTTCAAAATCCCAGGAATTCCGGGGTTTCCCCGGAGCACAAACACCCCTGGCATTTTCAGTTTCCTTGCAACATACTTACAATAAAATACAATAGGTGATAAGTATCCTACAATTGGAATAAATTAGTTTGAACTATTAAGTTCATAAAAACTATAGTATGCAATAAAAGAAAATTTTGAAATACACTTAGATTTTATTGTTTCCTATTCTTTACTATGATGTACTAGAATACATCTACACTACAAAACTTACTTAAGAATCTGTAATTCTGTAAGACAGAATGTTAATTTTGTGAACTATTAATATATAATAAAAAAATTTGCCATAAAAATTGAAACGTTAAAAACATTTAGTATTTTAAAATATATTATAATAAAATTATAATTCTATGCATGATAAAAAAAAGAAATAGTTTCATCTCAAACTAAAGTTTACAAATTTTGTATTAGCTTCATTCCAAGTTAGAGAAAAAGTCAAAAGGTACTTACAATTTTTTTTGTAATTAATTTATTTAAAATTTTTAATAACAAAAATCAAAGAATGAGGTTATTTGAATTATTTTGCTTAGTAATACTATTAATCACATGAAAAAATATCTTTAGGAAATTATAATATATATACTTGAGTAAGAGCACCGGAAAAATGATTGCAATTTTTGGTTATCAAATGATACCAATCTCCTCGAAACTGCTTTCCCAATTCTTCAACAATTTGGCGAACATCACTGTCTGTAAAATCTGTATGTCCAATCAACAAAGATTGCCTAAAGGCATAAAAAACAAAGATAAATAATATAAAAAAGTAAAAAAGAAATTAACACTTTTAATTATCTATTTTCTAATTTATAATACTTTAAATATAATCTTTAAATCTAATTTATAACAAATTAATTTTGTCTCTAAATTTATAATGTAAGTTATAAGAAAGACTAAAGTATTAAATTTTTCAATCAACATTAGCTATAGGAGATATTTATTAATACATAAATATATGTCGAATCCTCAAATGAGTTTTAAATTAATAATAATGCATTACATAATACACTTTATTTATATGAGGGAAATGTAATGACTAAAAAGTGAAATAAGTAAGCAAGTTTAATAGAAAATCAAATAAAGAGGACACCCTAAAAAATAAAAATATATAAATAAACACTGAATAGAGAGAAAAGTGAACTAAAATATATGCAAATGTTTATTTATGTATAAAACACTAAAAGCAATCAACTTAAAAACATTACCTTATAAATATTTGTCAAGTAAGGTAATTAAGCAACAGACAGCACAATATTTACATTAATATTCAGTTTGGAAATACATATTTCATTGATAATTGTATCATAAATTCTTAAACACAAATTAATCAATATTTTAAAAGGAATGTTAAAGTCTTTCAGACAGAACAATTTAAGCTGTTATTTGGTAGACAAAGCTTCAAAAAATAACTATAATCTTGCTTAAAATAGTTCTTACAAGACTAAAAGAAAACAAATATTTTAAATGAACTAAAAAATGCATTTAAAATATTATTAACTGAAGATAAATATTAGTTATAGCCATTAGAAAACTCTCATATTTTAAAGCATGAAGAGTATTTAAATTTGTATAAAAATACACAAATTGGAGACCTTGTAAGTTGGCCAAATATCTTCAGCAATATATAGAGACAGTTATATAAAAAGCTGAAAGTGATATTTTACTATCGCATAAAAACACAATGTACAGTAAACTTTAATAATAATTAAAAAATCTTAATTAATAAACATTTGCTTATCATGCCATATTAATTTTTTAAACAAAAAGCCTAATTTGATTGATATTTATAGTTTGAAGTGGACTTTGAGCAATTACATATATACATGATAATAAGATCAATGAAATGCAGTGCAAAAGGTTTAGTTCCCAGCTTGAAAAAATAAATTAATATAGGATTCAACAGTACTTTATACCATAGAAATTTAAAATGTTGATAACCTAATTTAATTTGTTATGTCCATTTAAAGAAATATATGTAAAAAATTATTGACATAAAATTGAAACTATAAAATGATACTTATTTAATAGAAGTTAAAAGTCATTAAAAAATTCTCCAAAATTCTAATATGCTTGTAGAAACAATGATGTTAAAATATTCCTTCATAAATATTTTAATTTTGGGCATTATACCATATATTAGAAAATTTCCTTTATAAGTAGTAAGGATAAGAACAAGCTTATTTTACTTGTTGGTGTGAAACTCTTTTCCCTTCTGTGCAGCCTTGAACTTTACTTCGTTTGCACATGCACAGGACTCAAATTAATAAAAAATTTTGCTTTTGTGGAGAGTTTGTTGAACCACTTTGAATTCAAAATATCTCTGTATCTTTCTTATTTGTAAATGTATAATTCTTTCAAATGTGTAATTTTGTTAATTTTAATTGAGCTCATATTAATTCAGAAATTAACACTGAGCCACTATTTTGTATTAGAATTAAATAATTTGATATTTGATTAATCTTTCATTATGTAAAAATAATTCGCGACATTTTCCCGTGTAAGAAAAAAGTTGTGATAATATATAATAACTAATGATTTTGCAAAAACTCTGTACAAAGTGATTAACATATTTTTAGAATGATTTTTAAATTGTTAAGAATTCAGAAATTTATAATAAATATTAAATAAATAATATCAATGACTATTTTATTGCTAAATAACTTTACTGCTTTTTTAAAACTTATAAAATTTCACAATATACTTTTCATAACTTTCAAGAAAAAAATTTTTTTTTAATTTTTGGTCAATATTTCTTTATTTTTTATATTAATGTCTTTTACATATTTATTTATTTTGATACATCATATCTATTTTTAATTTCAATACACATAAAAATGTTTATAAAGTTACATTACTTTACTAAGATGCTATACTTAAAGAATACTCCATAATACATCACAACCTCAAGAAATTAATTTTTGTTTTCTCTCATAATAGTATTTCTACTTTCCAGATTTTTTAATCTCTTTAAAATAATTTTTTTAACCTTACTCCATATGATCCATGTTGGAAAAATTCTAGATTGTTTACTTGCCAGCAATTTATAATTGAATATTAAGAACTCTTTTGTTGATTTTTAATATGCAAATGAATATGGTAGTAATATTAAGCAGTATATTTTCTTTAGTTCAAAATAAATATATTGCTTAAATATAACCAAATATTACTAAAAATATAATTTTTAGTAACCTAAATTACATTAAATACATTCTTAAAATTAAATAAAACTCACTTAAATTTAAACTGCTCTCCCAAATCATCTGCATCTCTTGGACTGATTTCAAATATTCCAGAAAAAGGAAAAGGGTGGCCTCCATAAGCAAATTCTAAAACATAAAATTAATGTAACATTATTATCTAAAAAATACTAATGTAAAATAATAAACTGAAAATTATACCATTACACACAATTTTTTAACTGTGTGGCATATCTATAAAATAGTGCTATTAATCTCATCTATTTAGTTTGATAATATAAAAAAATTGCAGAATAAATCATCAAAATATTTAATAGTACAGAATCTTTCAGAATATATAAGCCAAGATGGCATGACAAATACAAATGACAAAATATTCAGACTGGCAAATAGACTTCAAGATTTTTTTTTACCTATAAAAACTTGTGAATTTCAGTATATTGTTCATTATAACTAGATAAGAATATTAATATAATTGTCTTATTTTAATATATTTTTAGGTCTTACTTCTTATAATATTTTTGCTAATTTTTAAGATAACAGTTTAACAATCATTAATTTATCAATATATTTTATAATTTGAGAAATATTACTCATCAAAAATAAAATTTTATTATATACAAACAGAACTTACAAAAGTCATTTATACTAATAATGAATAAATGATAAAACCCTGTAAAATAAAGTAGTCCCTTAACCTATTAACAGTTACACCCAAGAAAATCTTAAGCACAGCACCAGTGTTAAAAAATGTTGGGTTTAAATATTACTAGAGACTTTTTTAATGCATAGAACTGTTATAACCAAATATATATTAGAAAAAGTTTATTTCAGATTTATACATCTCTTTGTCAAACCCGAATCTATTGTGGGAAAAGTTAAATTGCCCTCAATTTAATAGATATGGAAACACTTAACTGAAGGTTTAAAAAAATAGAGGTGTATATTTTACAGTTTGAAAGTAATTTTTTTTTTTTTTTTTTTTAGATTATGAACTCAAATCAGTTAAAGGGCTTTAAGTAAAGAGAAATTATTTTTTAAATGTTTTTTATACATATTTTTTTGAAAATTGTATCTATCTGAAAAATGAACTTGATGGAAAAATAAACAGTAAGGTAACAAAAGCTATATATTATATCATAATAATTGGCTTGTCACTCTATAGTCACTCTCACATACATGAACCAATTATTACAGGACTTGTAGCATTAAAAAGAGGCTGAAAGATTACAAACACCTGTATTTGTAGAAGTTGAAGTGTAGAATGTTAAAAACCTAGCATATCTTACAAGAAAAAGATACACAAATACTCATTGACCTATACTATTTTTATATCACTACACAAATGAAGGATTGGTAGTTTCCTAACTGGATACATTATTTGAGATTGCAAAAATTTATATATATTGTTTAGCTAATACTACAAGAAGGAAATCATAATTACGTTACTTTTAATGTTTAAAACTTTATCTAGAATGAAATTTATACTACATTATATACCTTATCTTATCAATAAATAAAAAAAGATTAACTAAATTGAATTACTCTAATCTAGCCAATAAAAGAGAAATGTAAAATCTTGAATACAAATATGACCAAGAAAATCTTAAACACATATCTGAGTTAGATAATGCTATCATTTTAATATTTAAATAATGATTGTTTAGATATTGTCGGTAGTATTTCCTGAACAGAATACAGAAATAAGAACTGTTCAGTTTTAGTCTGGAATCATCAACTATAGAGTAGATCTCAATTTCTCTCAAGCAAGCACTAAAGTTAAGAAAATAACTTTTATCGGTCTTAAGTAAAAAAATTTAAATATTTTGATTGAAATTTGAATTTTTAGTTGAATTTTTAATCTCTGATCACTAGATTTTTTAATAGCTTTAATGGTTATATGAAAATAATACCAATAAGTTAATTTATTTCTGTTTATTTTTAAACAATTCAAGGTATCCAAATCATAGTTGCAGAACAGCATTAATTTTAAAAAATATAGGGTTTCACATGTTTTATAAATAAAGCTTTTCCACAAAGAGTATAAAAAATGCATATGTTTGTCGATATTTTTTCATATTTTTTTTAATTTCTTATAATTTTCAGTTTAAAACTTGCTCTGTAACTTAACAATTTTCATTTCCCTATGACAATATATAAATTTGAATGTTTTTAGAGTAAAACAAGTCAAGACAGAATGCGAAATGACGTTAGAGCATTGCAACTTGAATATCGTTTAGAGCAACTGAATTTGTACTTGAACATAATTGGACAACACTGATTATAGTTAAAATAAGTCAACCAAGTATTGGCACCATTTGTTATTTATTTTATGAAATATAAACAGCATTTCTTTCAAAACTTTATTGCAATCTTTTCTGATGAAAAATATTTTTTGTTAGATTATCCGCAGCAGCATATAATATGCACAACAAAATTCGGAATTTTTTTAATACATAATCCGAAGATTATATACAGGAAAATACAGTATACATTAAACAAACAATTCAAAACAATTTACAAAATATAAAATATCATGATTAAATCTTCTATTTCCATAACTATCAAGCATACGCATAATTTATTATATTTTAAATTGCATTTGAAAAGATTATTCCATAACTGAAACAAAAGTTAAAAGGTAAGACAAAATATTAATCTTTCACATAATAAAAAACCTTTCACATATAAAATATATATACCTGTTCCATATACTTCAACACCTGAATGGAAAACACCAAGCCCTAAAGCTGAAGTGTATTCATTTATCCAATACTAAAAAAATATAATGTGTAAGCAATATAGAAAAACATCTAATATCTATTATTAACACAAGCATATAAAGATAAAATAATATTAAAGGTGATAAAACCCCAATTTCTTTCATGGTTGATATGTTAAAGAAAAAATATTTAGCAAAATACATATTGGCCAAAAGTTTTGATTTTATTTTAAAATTTTAAACCTAATAGAGAATTGGTATTAAAATATTTTTTTATGTTGATAAAAATTTAGTTCAACTTTAAAAAAAAATTCAGTTAATCACAAGTTTTACTTTTTATAGTTATTATTTTTTACAGCTTTTACTACAAGGACACCAAGACCATTGCTCTGTTAATTTACTTTTGAAATATGGTTAGTATCTGCATAGTTTTTGGCTAACATAAATCTGTAAATTGCATTAAGATATCGATTTCTAATGTGTTTATGCTAAACTAACCATACAATTTACAATGCAATATTTTAGCAACAGTAATTACTTTCTGTTTATTTATTTCTTAGGTTCACAAAATTTTTTGATATTCTATGCCTAAGCAGTAATACTCAATAAAACGGTAGTTCCTCTTTAGTCCATTATTTCAAGTGTCGATGATTTGCATTTTTTGGGGGATTTATTATAGGAGCCACAACATAAAAAAATATCAAGATTCTTATACAATTAATCAGTTTTGTAAAATTATATAATGTAAACTGAATTCAGTATGGTATAAAATACACCTTTTTTTTCACTTAACATATAAGGAAACACTTATTAGCATAAGTAATTACAGAGGAACTGTTTATACTTACAGAAAATAAATTTTTTTAAGATTAATAATTGAATTAATATCTATTAGAGAAACTGAGGTTGGTAAATTAAGTCTAAAAATAAATGATGGTAAAGCAAAATTCATGGAGACTTCACACAATACTTCTACATCCATTTAAAGAGAAAAATTACAATTTTGAAACAGTGTCACAGTTCAAATATCTTGGAATTATCATTACCACTACCACTGATTTAACTGTCGAGATAAATGTTATCATGTCTTCAAAAACCAATTAAATTTTCAATTTATAAGTTTAGAAGCAAAAGTAACATCTATAAAATACTAATTCAACCAATCCAGTTTTAATCAACCCATTTTGTCAATCCTGTTTTAATTTTTTTTTTAGATGAAACATTTTCTAGGAAAGCAAGATCCTTAAAATCTGTGTACAAGTTTTCCCTTGGTAAAAATATACTAAGTAGGTAGGATTTAAATATCAACCCTGAACCCTAAACTGATTTAAAAAACTTTAGTTATGGTAAAATTGTCAATAGTAATTCATAAAATAAAGCACACATATTGCAATTTATCAAATGTAAAAGTTTATAAGTTTGCTGAAGAACAAAAACATGGTTAGGAATATTAGTTTCAAAGATAATCATGACCTGTCACATGCCTAAAATTTGCTTTAAAGAAATAACAAATCAAGACCATTAAAATAGGATATATGAACAGGATATTCCCTCCCTGCAAATTGAAAATTGTTCAAAATTATGTCTGAGAAATATTTCTATTTCCAGCTTCACTTCAAAATTAAACTGCTAAAAGGACATGGGAAAAAAATGTTGCAATTTAAAGTTATTTCTGACAAGGAAGTTTATTTTTTTATTTCCAATATATTACAATGCTAGGAAATACCCTGAAGAGCTTTTTCTAATTATATGTAATTGCTTTAGACAGATTAATCTTAATTTAAACAACAGGGAAGCAATTAATTGCAGAAAAACCACTGATAACCTTCTTCTTCATTGGCCTGACAGCCCAGGGTGTGCCTTTGCCTTCCTCAGAAGTGCATACCAGGACCCCCTATTTTTGGACAAAGTCATCCAGTTTGTCACTTTTAGTGTTTTTAGGTCGTTTTCAAGGCAGTCACGCCATCAGAGTTTCGGTCGTCCTCTTCTTCTGGTGCCCATGGGGCGAGCCAAGAAAATTTTTTTTGTTATCCGATTGGCGTTCATCCGGCTCAAATTCCTGCCCATTTTAATCTCTGTATTGAGATAAATTTAACAATATCTGGTTCTTTATATAGTTTATAGAGCTCAGAATTAGTTCTTTTTTGACATGTATTCTCACATTTTTGATAACATTCTGGGAGTCTGCAAATAGTTGTCTTTCTAAGAGTCCAAGCTATTGTTACTGTTTCTATAATCAAAGTAATACTTTTAATGGCAAAAAAATTCAAATATCATCAATTTTAAATTAACTTGGAGTATTAAAATTATAAAGCAATGTATAAAATTTTTAAAAATGTCATAAAAATTTTAGCAGGAGCTAAATAGCATTGCAAGTGATAAAGGAATATCATGTTAAAAACTAGCTAAATATACCTGCTTCATTTTTTCTCATTTAAATCATATTAGATC
Organism: Latrodectus hesperus; assembly: GCA_037975125.1. Taxonomy (NCBI): domain Eukaryota; kingdom Metazoa; phylum Arthropoda; class Arachnida; order Araneae; family Theridiidae; genus Latrodectus; species Latrodectus hesperus. Next base: position 42,690,257 of record CM075850.1, read on the forward strand.
TGGTTCAATGAATTTATAAGTGACACTTGACTTACATCCTATCTAATTAGTATATTTTTACCAGAACAAACTTGTACATAGATTTTAAGGATTCTGCTTTTCTGAGGGATGCTTCATCTTTGGAAAAAATAACTTAAGATAAAGGAAACTGTGAATCAAACAAAAGAAAAACATTTCTAACAGAGGATTCAGTTTTAAAATGAAACATGCTCTATACTTTAATACATAAAAATAAAAAATAATTTTTATGTGTTATCATTATGTGTAATGTAACACTTTATAACTTAATTTGATTAAAAGTCTCTCTCAAAACAATTTTTTCGCCATAAAATCTCACGAGCAGATTAGCTAAAAACTAAGCATATTAGATGTAAAATACTTAAAAACACCCTATAGTTAAAAAGTAATTAATTCCTTTTCATTTGCATTCCTAATTACCAAAATATTGAAAAAGGTAAAATTCATATTCCGTGAAAAAAACAATATTTTTCAAAAATTGTGAAAAAAATAGTAAATATAATTATTTTTTTTAATTTATGGTGTTGGGAATGTAGAAGGAAAGAGGAATCAGATAACATAAATATATTTTTTTCTACTTCTAACAATTATGAATGAAAGATAATCTTAAAAGTAGAGAAAGAAACCACATGCTTTTTCTTGAAGCGAGAGAAATTCCAGCAAGGATTGTTATAAGACATAAAATAATTACATTTTCACACATGCAATTTTATAGGGAACTCAAATCAATTTTAAAAGTTTTAAATTAATTACAAATACATTATTCAAGATTTGAAATAAAATTAATTTTAACTTAGTAATATGCTGACATCCAGATGCAAGTTTCATTCAGTTTAGACAACTATTTTCAATCCAAACATGGACAAAAATTTGGCGGACAAACAGAATAAGGGTGATATATATAGTTAACTTAGGAGAACTTTAATTAAATTTCCTATATATATATATATATATATATATATATATATATATATATATATATATATATATATATATATATATATATATATATATATATGGAGAGATTACTTAAAAAAATTTTAACAAAGATTCATTAACAAACAAAATAATTTGTGTAGGGTAAAAACTGCTATTTGTGCAGAGTTGTTAAAAGTACATATTCATGTAGAGAGATTTCTAGGGATAAATTACAGCTATAGAATAGTAAACAAATATTAAATTCAACTATAATTATATGAGCTGAAATTACAAAATTAAATTAATGCCATGAAAACAAAAACAGAATTTACATTAAATATTTTTCTATATGGCATAACAAAATAAACAAAAATACAAAGAAAAAAAGAAGTTTCAATTCAAATCTTAAAAAATAAATAAATAAAAATAATGAAGTTCTACAATTTCTCATAAATATATATTTAAACATTATAAAACATATTTCAAATGCAATTAACTAAAAATAATGTTATTAACTTAAAAAGAAAACATTAAAACTAATGGCTAAAAAGCTTCTTATTGAAGTGAACATAAGCAGAATTTATAATAAATAATTTTAGTTTGCAGTATATAAAAAAATGAATTAACAAAATCTTTTCTGATTTCACTTTAAACATGAAATTCTATAATTTAACATATAAAAATGTAAATGCTTCCAAACAACTTAATTGACAGCGTCTCATTATAACATTTTGGATTAAAATGAAATTTTCTACATAGAATGACTAAAAACAAATCAAATGAAGTGTATGAAAAAAGTTTTCAGTTATGAACTTATTAAATACTGACGTCAGGATTCTTTTCATTCATATTTCAATGCATTTCCAACCAGTGATGAACAGAGAAGTTAAAAAAAAGCATTTTTGAAAAGGTCAAAAGCAAAATCTTTTTTAAAAAAAATGTGTTAATATTTTTTACAACAATTATGCTGTGAGAATGTGGAGAAAAGGAACAATTCAATGTCATAAATACTTTCTTTACTTTCATCTGTACCAAATAAATGACAATTTAAAAAAAAAAGTTTCTTATTGAATTGAAAAAATTTCCAGGGAAGAATGTTCATTTTGAAAATAAGAAAATTGCAGTATAAGCAGCTTTACAGGAAGTTCAATAAGTATTAATTACATTTTCAATTAATTGCAAATGATATTATCAAAAATTTCATTTTAAATTAACCAGAGACTGCATCCTGATATAAATTTTATTTACTTCCATGCTGTCATTTTCAACTTCAGCCTAAAATAAAATTCAGCAAACAAACAGAATAAAGATTTCATAAAAATATAGAAAAATTCCATACAAAATTTTAAAAGAAAAACAATCAAATTTCTAATCATTTACAAACACTATACTCACCATATCATAAATATTTAAAACAATTGGTTCTCTAGCCATGATCTTAACTATAAAATTTGTCCTATAAAAATAATAACAAAGTTAAATGTTTATTTTAAATATAAGTTTTTATTTAATAAATTTATTGAAGTAAATGAACTTAATAATAAATTATGATGTGGAAACTTTTAATTACTAAAAATTTCCATATTTTATGAAATAAAATAATTAAAATTAGAAAATGGAAACAAATATTCTAAAATATATTACATTCAATAATAATATAATTATAGTAAAAGAATTCTCAGTTTATAGTAGACCAAATTCCTAACATTTTTAGACCACAACTGATTTCTGCTATATTATGAATTGAATTAGCTACTATTGTAGTTACTGAAAAGTAAAAACAATAATTAATGTCTCAATTATATCATTTTACCTGTATAACAATTTTTTTAATTTTTTAAAATTTAAAACAAAGTTATCAAATAATCTCTATAGCAAACAAATTTATATTATTAGGTTCAGATAAATGTTGCATTGGTTTGTTACTATATTAATTTTTGCACATGAAAGCTTATTTACCAAGACCCTAAGCAGCTAAGATCATGTCTAAGAAAGCAGTTAAATTTACAAACTTAAAAAATGATAGCCATAGCATAAATTAATAAGTAAACATCTTAGCTGATGTGATAAAGAAAGCATATAAACTTGGTTAACGCTATTTATTTAATGCAAGTGTAAATAAGTTATTCAAAAAACATATAAAAGCAAGCAAAATATCTGAAGTACATTTATTTAAGCATAGATTTTGAAAAGTTAGAATAACAAGTTTGAATTGATTGATTTCATTGCTGTCTATAGTAAATATAATTTTTGCAACAGATGATTTATTTTTATTTTTCTGTGTGGTAAGTAGATTTCAGATATCATTAAAATTTCATAAGCATAATTGAAAGAACAATAAAGCATATAATTTAGATATCTTTAAAAATTATTAAAGTAAATATAAAAACATGTATAAAAGTACATAACATTCCAAATTACTGTAAGTCTTGCATAATTATGACCAAAATTATTTACCAAAAGATTTTTATGGTAAAACAAAGCCTGACACAACTATGTTACAAAGCATAATTTTAAGACATAAATAAAATATTTTCTAGATAAACATTATTATTAAATACAACAATGGTCTTAGTAAAATACTAAGCTATTATATTACATGTATAATAATTGTTTAAGTATAAAAATAATTTATTTTACAATAAAGCTATCATCATATATTTCTTTCAGTTATCATCATCAGTTTAAGTTATCATCATATATTGTGGTGAATGAAACTTACAGAAGACTTCAGAGAAAACATCAAAAGTTTAGAGATTTTTCTTTAAATAATTTCAACCAAAATAAAAAACATTAGTTGTTTAAAGAAACAACTATTGCACATATTGCTTATGCAAACTACATATTGCTTATGATAAAACAGCATTTATTTTACACAATATATTAAAAAGAATATTTCTTTGTAATTTTTATTTTAAAGCAGATCAATAGAACTAACAGCCTAATTTTTTATGTTAAATGTATACACTTTTAGCGAAATAAACCTAAACACACCTAATTCATCAGAAATTATATAATTATTAAGTTCCACGTCTTCAAGATGTTAGAGAAAGCATTTCGGCTAGATTGATTTAAAAAATGACATTAATAGTATAAATTTTAGTCTAGAGCCTTTATTACATGGCTCAAGGCAAGAGTGGATATTTAGATAATATAGCCATGGAATATTGTTTATTTTCTCCAATCAGTATTAGACAAAACATATTAGTAATCCTTGCATTAATTCCTTTACATGTCATATTATATATTTTTTAATTACATCTCTCAATAAGCTCTTTCAAACATACAAAATTTTGAAATTCAATATAAATTTGAAATATCTTCAGTTGGTTTGGTTGGTTTGTCACTCAACGGCAATTTTTTTGCACACGAGGGCTAATTAGACTGGGACCTATGGTTTAAATTGGAATCCGAACCACTACAAACATCCATGCCCAAAGTGGGATTTGAACCCACGAACTGTTGAACCAAAGGCAAGAGCGCTAATCACTTGGCTGCCAGCTCGGCTCTCCAGTAGAAGAGAGCCTCTTATATGAAGAAGAATTAAGAAAATCCTGGAGAGCAGAACAATCTAAGAGATTCATGTCAACATTGTTTTTACCAAAATGCAATGAGGAAAGATCACAAGTTTGTGCAAGTGTGCAAGCAAACAGTTGGGTCTAGTCAATAAATGAAAAGACGAGACTCCAATCGCTCCTAGAAAATTTTTTGGCAAGCAAGATGTTAAGAGGACTTTCCATGGTTTATCAGTAGACACTGTTTGGTTATTATAACATAAACCATGCAAAAAGAATTTCTTTGGCTTCTAAAAATATATCACTGATATTCAATAAACTAAAAACTTGATAATTTCTTTATTGTCCTAAAATGAAATGAAAAATTAAAAACTAGAATTGTTTAATCATGAGAGTTAATTAGATTGAGATCTATAATTTAAAATGGATTCTGAAATTATATAAGCTCATTTTCATGATTCTATCCTATGTAGACTCACACCATTATGAGTAGCAAATGAGCAGCTTGCAACACCAAAACAGATTTTTCAACTAACGAATTTTTAACAGCAAGTAAATTGATTGTGATTATATAATAACTTTGAGTGTGGATGGAAGTTAAATGCAATTTTGATCACCCTCACATCTAATGGGGTACCATTCATTAGCATTAAGTTTTTAAAAGTTGATTTTGAAAGTTAAAATGACAATTAATAAATGCTAGAAGTCTGAAATTTGGAATTTCAGTTAAATTAATTCAAAGTTGGAAGTATTTCAGTATTACTTTGTAGCCCGAATTATCAATTCTAAGTTTAAATACAAGAATTCCTTATATTTATTATGGAAGTTATCGGTATGGAGAAACAACTGAATCAACTTCAGTTTGAGACATAATGAAACTTCAAAGTATTTCTGATAAAAGTAACAAAATTTTAGATGAATGCACTTATGTTTTATACATGGGTTGGTTCAACTGTTATTTCATGTATGAAACATTTTGCAGATTAAGTTAGATATTGCATAAAAATGTTTATGTATATATTTTAGGCTGATTGATTAATCTATATTCATACAAAAGTATTCACATTATTAATTTTGCTTTTAATCCATATTTGATTCTTATCTGGTAGCCTTATGCAGGATATTTTTTGCAGTTTCTGCAAAAGCTTAATTAATTAAAAATTCAGTATGGTAAAAAGCTATGTTATTGATATTATTACATATTTGTTAAGCACTCCCTAGTAACATTATACAATTTCAATTGATTTGGTTAGTTATTGCTTAACAGTCATTTTATGCACACAAGATATTTTTTAAAGTATGGGTCACTGCCTAGTAAATTAAAAACCAGTGTTATTGATTTAATTTTGTTGTTTGGTCAATTAAAAGGAAATATTATAAAAGTATGATCTTATTCATGTAAATGATCTAAGCAGCAATGATTTTTATACAGTCAGTCACAAAAGTCTATGTACAACCCTAAAAAAGGGCACATTTCAAAACCGAGTTATATTTCAATTTGCAAAATTGAATAAATATTTCCTTTTTCACTAAAAACTGATTTACAAAATAAAAAAAGTTTCAAACTATCATCTACTGGGAAATTTTGTGAATATGTAAAAATTAGCACGTCACAAAAGTCTGCATACACAAGATTGGTTGAGAAGAGAAAAATTACATATGAAGATTTGTTGAAGGTTAGTTAAGCTTGAGGTGGCACTTTTGTAGTTAGTTCATTGTTAGTATTTTCCATGATATTACAATAGCAAATTGCTTTAAAATGAACCAGGAAAAGGAAACATCCTTAGAACTTCAAAATTTGATTGTAAAATTGAAATGTGAAAAGAAATCTTACTTCGAAATTGCCAAAATTGTAAACTAAAGTCAGTCAACAGTGCAAACAATCTCAGAAACTTTGTTAAACGCAGACATGTGGTCAGCAAATCTCGATGTGGTCGTCCAAGGAAGCTCAATGATCGAGAAGCAAGAGCCATAGTAAGAAAAGTGAAGAAAAATCCAAAAAGTATTGCCCCAAAATTAGCGGATCAAATTGATACAGAAATTGGAAAGCAGGTATACCCAGAAAATGTTCATAAATTCTTCGATCGGCCGGCTACAATGGCAGAGTTCTCAGAAGGAAACCATTCGTATCATCTGTAAACCAAAAGAAAAGACTTGCCTTTGCTTCTGCATATATTGACAAGGATTTTGAGTTTTGGAAAACAGTTTTGTTCACCGACGAGAGCAAGTTCAACATTTTTGGAAGTGATGGCCGTGGAAAAGTTTGGAGGCAAAAAACACAGAAATGAACCCCAAGAGTTTGACTCCCACCGTAAATCACAGTAGAGGTAGTGGGATCGTTTGGGGTGCCATGGCAGCAGCTGGAGTTGACAATCTGGTTTTCATCGAGGGTACTATGGATCGTTTTGGATACCTGAAGATTTTGCAAGGAAACCTACATGAATCAGTCAGAAAATTGGGATTGGGAAGCAACTTTGTCTTCCAACAAGACAATGATTCTAAGCACACAGCAAAGATTGTGAAGGAATGGCTGCTCTACAAGACGCCCAAACACTTGCATTCACCTCTACAGTCTCCAGACCTTAACCATATCGAACACATTTGGGAGGAAGTCGACAGAAAAATACGACAACAACCTATTACCAGGGTCGAAACCCTAAAGAAGGCTATGCAGCAGGCTTGGTCCCAAATTTCACCTGAAACAACAAAGAACCTGGTGAATTCGATGCCAAACCGAATGCGTGTAGTCATTGCTTCAAAGGGAGGGCCTACCAAGTATTAATGGTATTTTTATTTTTGTTTATTGCCGAAAATTTGAGTTTCCTGTCTCTGTATGCAGACTTTCGTGACCACATAATTTGAAACTTATGTTATTTTCATTACGTTTTAACAAATATGTTGATAATTTTATTTATTTATTCTGAGTTATTATGAGAAATAATTGTGAAAATAAAATTGAATTTTCGAAATTATGAGTTATGTGAAAAATATACAAAAATCAGAGTGTGTACGTAGACTTTTGTGACTGACTGTATATATTGTTTTAATAAGTTTTATTATATATATTCTCAGAAACAATTAAAATAAATTTTCTAACATTATGCCATGAAGTCTTCCAGATATATAAATGCAAAGAATTGTTAGAAATCATGGTATTGAAAATTACACAAAATCACATATTTTCAGGTGATGAGAAATTTTTTATAGACATTCTTTTACCGTTGCCAACGATGAGTCAAAACTTGATTACTTAAGTAGAGGGAGTTAAACTAATAATTAACTGAAAGCTAATGATAACTGTTTAATAAGATAGAAACTTTTCTGTTGGCAATTTTTTTTTTCAAATCACCAAGCAAAAATAGATGATTAAATTTTTTTTAATTAATTCTCTTATTTGAGATAAATTTACTATAGGTTTCCTAGTCAGTATTTCTTAAATAATAAAATCTATAGCAAGTTGAAAAAAGAAGAGCAAATAAAAAATAGTGAACAACAGTAATCAACAATCAATGAAATTTCAAATAGCTGCACACTTCCTTAAACACACTACATTCAACAAAAAAATTCCATGTCGGGTTACCAAAAATTGTCATCTTATATATTGTTACTTATACATTTCAAGTGTAAAAAATTTTGAATTCACTTTTTATTTTGTTAGTTATTATTTTATGGCCTTCTGAAACAGAAAAGGGTAATTAGGTACTACAAGTCATTGCAGCCTAAATTAATAATTATTAATATCTAATAATTATTAACAGTACAATGATTAATAGTGAAGCCCTACTAATTATAGTACTATTAATTATTATAAGTGATTTCTGTTGCATTAATTGGCTTGCACAAAACTGACTGCAGTGACTCTTTCACAGAAGTACACAAACTTAATATTTTTTAAAGTATTTTAAAAAATATATCTCCAAAATTATGTAAGACTATTTAGATTTTAACTATAAAATTTTATTCCATGTAACATAACACAAACTAATATATAATATCACCGTTTATTTAAAAATTAAAGTTGTCAAGCATCAACTCACTGAAACATTAAATTACTAATTCTTTTAATGAATGATTGTGATGTACAAACATAAAATGTTGAATGTAAAATGTTACATTTCTCACTACAGATGGTTTACTACTCTAGTCATTTTTTGTACATAATATAAGATACACATAAATGATTTATCTGAATTAAAATAAAATAGTCTCTGCAGCATATAAAACTATTTTTAAAAAATTGAAAGATATAATTCATACGAAATTAAACGTTCTAAAAACACAATAACATACATTTTCAAAACAAGAATTTTATGTTAAAATTAAATATTTCCTAATTTTACAGAATTTTGTAAAAAATTTAATACTCAAATAGAAAAAACATAGATTTTGTAAAACAAGATTGTTTTAAATTTCCATAGTTATGACATTCAAATCTCAATGAAAATTATTTAAGTTAAAAAAAATGCTAATTTGCAATTTGTACATCCTAATTTAATAAAGGAAGGAAATAATTTATGTTTCCCAATAATAACAATAAAATTGTTCAATAAGTTGTTCGTATATAATTTCTAATAATTATTTATATATATTAATAAGAACGCATTTAATAAATTTAACAAATGTATAAAGGTTTGTTTATATAAAATTCGTATTTTCGTATTATGTATATACTCTCATATAAATAAGTTGATAAAGCAATTAAAAATATGCGTTATTCCTAAATTTAAAAAAATTTTATTCAATGATGGCATAGCATTTCAGGTGAAATCATATAAATGCTTAATAAAATATCTAAGAACACATGTATATCATATTTTTACTTACAATTAAAGAGTGACCTATATTTTCTAAGAAATCATTTTATAATTTAGTGGCCAAGAAATAAATCAGCTGATTAAACAATGTTTTATAGCATTTGACAAAAATTACAACTCAATTTGAAAGTAAACATTGACAAAAGAAATTTCTAACTCTTCTAACGGGGAAGTCAACAAAATTACAAATTAGATTTTATTTTACCGTTCCGTTCGTCTGCTTATTACAAAACTAAAATTTGACTATCTCTGAGCATGCGTGTCGTGATGCAAATTTTAGGATTCTCAGTCACTTTTCCCTTGGAAGGGGAAAACTAAGGTTTAAAAAATATTGAACTGAGTGAACATGGGGAATTTTATTAATACACCAGACTGAGATGGAATCTAGAGGGCAAAAATAGGGATTTTTCGAGATGTCGGATTAACGATTGTCAAAATTAACGGCTACAGTGAATAATGTCAAAATGTATAGTAGAGAAACGTATTTATTATTCCAAAAATATTTAATAAATAAAATTAATGTACCTATAGGTAGCATTAGGATTATATTTAAAATTTATTGAAATAATTAAATTATTAGCTTGAATTTTTTTGTAATTTGGTTGCTATGGTTACTATATATCAAAGTTGTAAACAAACGAATTCAGTAAAAGTTTCATTGCACCAGTTCAGATTAATTTATGGCTTTAAATCTCATAAAAAACTCAAGGGCTAGTTATAGAAGAATGGCTTTTTTCTAAAAAATGACGAATGTTAACTTATTTCGGTTACCTTGTCCAACTTATATGATTACTCATCTTTGCTTATGTACTGAGAATTATATTGTTGTACCTTTAAATGAAGATGGAAATATTGCTTTTTGGAATACTACCAATATTTCAGAATTGGTAAAGAAATGAAAAAATATTTATTCTGCTCATATCAAATCATTGTAATTTAGTGATTTTTTAGAGTTAAATTCTTTTCAGAAATCTTATTTTGTATTTTATTTATTAAAACTAATATGATCATCATTTATAAATATTAAGTATAAATGATTCTGAATGTCATGCTTCGACATTTCCTCATATATACGTAGCTATAGTTATAAAATAACGAACTTATGTTTCATAAATAGATATTCTGAGTTAAATTTTTATTTAATAATATATCTATTTAAAAATAAATGTTTTTAAATATGAATAATGAGTGTTCTACTAAAGAGTGAATACTTTTAAACAAAATTCTACAAGGTATTAAAATACAAAAAATATATGTTTTTAGATTTCATTTTATAAGTAATAAAATTTTACATCATTTTACAAAACTACAATATTACTCTAAATATTCAGGATTTATTTGATTTTTAGGTAATAAAATTAGGATACTAACATTAGGTTTTGATACAGAATTTAAAATTACAGAATTTTTATTTAATCCATCTACGTCATCCATTGTTGTTCTTATTGTGTGACAAGTGCAAAGAGAAAAAGAAGAAAAAGAAAAGAAAAGGTAAAAAAATATAAGTCATATGGGACCAAAGACATGGAGCACTGCCCTGGCCACAACTTCAGCTTTTTCGGTATAGAGGGTGTCGTGGCAGCAGTTGGGGTTGATGTTGAAAAGAGTCAAAGCAACAGAGATACAATTGAAGAGATGACATCATCCATTAAAAAGTAAATATAAAAGTATGATAAAATTTATACTTTTATTTTTACTTTTTAATTCAATACTGAATTAAAGAGGGATAAGCTACATAAATATGGGTGAAACTAAATATGATATGGAAGAAGGCAAGCATTTTGGAACATTTCCATGCATTAAATTATTTTCTGGAAATTCAAATTATTTATTTTGTCCAACAAGGCAGGAAATTGCTACTCATTCATAGTTACTTTGTCAGCAGCTGTGAACTGAGTTACAGAAGCAAGTATCATTTCCCACGTCATGCTGTCACAAACCTGTTTATATGGTGGACCACATTTATGTAACATGTCAGATGAAGAAAGGACAAAGAAACACAAAGAGAAAGAAACATCCATGCCCAAACCAGGATTCAAACCCGGAACCTACAGCCTAGGAGTCAAGAATGCTAACCATTCAGCCATTGGCTGGCACAAATTATAAATCGTGTTAATTAAAAATTAGTTATAATACCTCACTGATTTATTGCTAATATCAACCTTTATTTGGCAGTTAATTGCTTTTGGTAAATTTTCTTGCTACAAAAAATTTCAAATTTTGTTACATCCAGCTATTTATTGCTGATCTATTCAAATAATGTTCACTTCAGACATATATATATATAATTATTTTATATTTTATTATTTTGACAAGAACATGGTATCAGTATTAATTTTATTATAACACATCACCATGTATATGGACTCTAAAATTCACAAGTTTATTACCAGATGATATATTTAATTTTATTATTTCAATTTCTAACCAAGTATATCTGCAGTAGTGCTTAAGTTGCATTTTTGTATGAAATTTTTGATAAATGCATGTATATTATTTTGGCGCATAAATGTCATATCATTTTGTTTGAATTGGGTAATTTTTTTTTCCAATTTGGATTATATATATTGCATCAGAAAGATCAAGAATACTAGATATACTATTTTGACTTTTTTAATACATACATTATTACATGGTAATTTAAGATGCTTTCTTTTATATTACCCAGCAATTTTCATAAAACTGCATTTTCTGTCACAAATTTGTTCACAAGTAAAACGATGCATTTTTATTAAAATTTGAGTGAGTATAACTCAAGTGAAATTTCTTTTTAAAAAAATCCTAATATTTCATTTTATTTATGATTTTTAATATTAATTGGATTTAATTTTTCTATTTCAAAGAAACTATGATATAATAATTAAGTTTGCTTTGCAGTATTTGCCAAAGAATTCAAAACTGTATTAAAAGGATTATATGTCATCTATGGTATTATTTTAAATTTAGTTATTTCTTTGAATAAATATTAAAATATGTAGTTTCATTGTATTTTAGTGTACTCCCCTGAAATTTTTTCATTCTCATTTATTTAGTCCAATGCAATTCTGTATAAAAATTTTCTATGTTGTTTTTCATGTTATTTTCATAATTATGCTTCTAATTGCATTTTCATTGCTTTGATGAATGTTTATAGCTATCAAAAATTGCATAAAGTACAATTTTACCAAATAGTTAATACTTTATTTTAACATTTAAGGAAATATTTTAATAAATTTATCTCCTATTTTTACTCTAAATGTAACTAGAAAAATTCTGTATTACATTCTTTTTATAGGTTTTTTTTGATAAATTTCAGTATCTGCTAAGATAACTAAATAAATTTATCTTAATTTTATAGTATAAAATATTATATCTTATGCAGTAAATTACAAAAGCCTTACAATTGCTTTGCAAATGGGCTGTTTGCCTGCAATATCAAAATCAGTATTTTGACCAAAACTTTAATACATTCTATTTAGCAACTTTATTTCTAGTTTCAAGTTTAACCTGGTAAATGTGAGTTTTGTAGACTGATTGTTCCATTAAGTATGATTTAGATCTTAAAAGTAAATCTTTGCTGAAAAATGTCTTGTGATTCCATCTTAATCAAATAAAATGCTTTACAAAATAATTATTTTATATTTAGTATTCAAATTTCAGATTCAAAGTATATTTTTTTACAAATATCCAGATAAACCCAAATACTATGAAATGGATTTTCAGACATTAAACCCAAATTTAAAAATGCAGATAGTGCTAAATGGATTTATAAAACATATTAACTGATAACTATCTATGATGTAATACAATTAAGTTTTCTCACTAATAATCAACCTATATTTGGATAATAATTGCTTTTGGGGAATTTTTTAGCAATGAAAAAAAAAGCACTTAATTTTTTTCTTTTGAGGGCCTTTGATTATAATGCTTAATTAAGCCTTTTTTCTAGATACAAATTTTATTCATATTAACATTTTTAAATTATTAGTAAAATATATGAAGGAAATACCTTAATTAATTTATTTATAGTTTTATTTTACTATCTTCAACTCTGATTACAGTAAATCATAAAATTAAAGTTTGGAGTGCTTCTTTTTTAGCTGCAGTGAGCATCCATGAAACAATAAAAGGCAATATAAAACATAACCTATGATATTAAAACAGTATTTTATAGATTGATGTTCAATTATATTATCTACAGTTTGTTCAGTTTTCAATAAAAAATGTGAACTTACTGTTGCTAAAAGTGCAATTTTTATTGCTAAAAAATTTAACATTAAGATGTTTAACTTAAATTTAAGATAATACAAAAAAGTTCTAGATAAAATATTGCTTAATTTGTATTAATCACTAATGTATCGTAAATAATACATTTGCAATTTTTTAAAAACGTATTTTTTACTAAAGTAATTAGTTATGAAATTTTTAATTTAAAATATTGTAATCATTATATTAATAAGCATAATATAAATATTTGTTATTAGTAATTTTATTACAAATATAAAATAATTTACTAACAAAATTTTTCTTTATAGCCAGTGATATTGCGTGGACATAATCAACTAGTTACAGCCATTGCTTTGTCGCATCATCCCAAAGCATATTATTTGTGTTCCTGTTCTTCTGATCATATTATTCTTTGGAATTTGTTACAAAACAATGGTATTATTTTCAAGCATTCTGAGAAATATTTTCATGTTTATATAAAACATTTAAAATTTGAAACATAACAAATTTACTCCAGATTTTTAAGCTTTTTATTATGCATCCTGTGCATGTAATTAGCATGTACTATTGTTTGGATTTTCCAATAAAATTATCTTGGTGATTAAATTATTGCTAATTTTCTTTGGGATTTCTTTTGATTTTATGATTATTTATTTTAATTTTGTAATATAAAAAATACTAAAATTCTAACATAAAGAAGCCATATTTTATGTATAAATATACTATTTTCATGCATATATAAATGTCATGGCAAAATTTAGAAAACCAGCTTTATTGTTATGTTTCATTTTGATAAGTTATGTTCCATCCATAAAAAGTTGTAAAATTTTGCATATATATGCTTTCTTGCTTGAAGCTTTATTTAAATATATTAATTCAAATTATTATTGAGTGATTTCCTTTAATGAATAATGAATTCATTGAAGAAAATCTACATTTATATAATTAGTGTATACTACAAATTATATCGTAATATAAATTTCATAAGAAATTAGGAATGTATATTAGTAACTTTGGTATGATATATTGCTAATCTTTTATTTAAAAAAATATTTTGGTGTTTAAATTTATTTATAATTTGTTTGATAAATATTGATAATAATCTTGCTTTAAAAGCTTGGTTTGGTGTTGTGTCCATTTGATGTAAAGTCAAATCATTCCATGTTTCGAAATTTTGGCCTTGGCAATGTGTACAATTTTATCATTATAGAGATGTCCCTGAGAGGGAAATTCGTCAATAGCCTATAAACTTCTTATGATGGCTGGGCAGTTAAAAATATGTTCCTGGTTGAGCTCCTCCTCAGGGCAGTTCCTACATGATTTGTAAGATCTGTTGCCTTCTGTATTTATAGCCATTCCATAGAAGTATTGGGTTCTAAGTCTGGAAATAGTCCTGGTAATATTCCTGTCTGCATTGATAACACATAATTGATGTTCAATTTTGATATGTTTTTCTTGCAGTTTGTATCTAGCGATTGCATTAGCATCTCTTAAAGTTACAGTGTTGGGAATTTCCAAATTATGATCTCTTACATCCTCCTTGTAAGTTTAATAATATTATTAAGAGATAACCTAATAATGCTGGACAGCATAGATGCTTATGACTGGTAATTACCATATCTAGTAATGGATGAACACTGAAATTAAGACTACTAAACTAAATTATGTGGCATGACAGCCCATGTGGACCAAAGCCTAAAGTGTCCATCACTGATCTCTTGATTGAGAGGGCCTTGGGTGCAAAACAAATGTCCCAATTAGATTTTCAGCCTAATGCAAAACCCTCAGCGTTTAGTTCCCAAGCATCCTTGGTACTCAGTTTATCGACCCACTGAAGGGGGAAATTAAGACTACAGAACAATAAAATATAAAGAGTGCTGTAATAAAATGATTTTTTTTTACATAGCTACCTATTTCTTTTTATCACAACACATTGATATGATTATAATTCAAAGACTATTGTTTGTGTAATTGCTTATTAAGTTTCTTGAACTTATAATTAATATTTAGAATAAATTATTTATGAATTAAAATGTGATATATTTTGACAAATTTAATTTCCTCTGTTATCTAATCTTTTTTTCTTCATTCAGTTCAGGTTAATAAACTGTTTTTATAGCACTTAAATGATGATAAATATTAATGTGTGTAAAAATATAGTAACTAATAGTTAATTCAAAAGTATTTTAAAAAATCTGCAATTTAAGCCATCAAAACTTGCCACATACTGAGGATTTAAAAGAATTTTTGTATTTATTAGAAAATTTGAATATAATAATATGCATTACATATATACAATTTATCTATATTTAGAGTAAAAATACTCAATAACTTTGATTAATTATTTTCTTAAATTTCAGGTAATCCAACCAAAGGTAGAATATTACATTCAAATATGGAACAACCTGTGTATTGCAATTTTTGTCCCAATAACCTAGAAATTGGTGTTTCTTTTTCATATGGAATATGGATTTATAGTTTAAAGGTATAAGGTATTTGTTGAAAATATAGATTCAAAATAGCTTAATAATGTTGTATAAATATTTTAAATTTTTACAACATAAAATTTTTTAATAAAATCAAAAACTGTATCAACCACATTGAATTCATAAATTTTATAAATTTTAAATTCAAAATTCATAAGCTACTTAAAATGTAATCATCTGCAAAACATTTCTAATATGTAGTTCCTAAACACCTTATCTGCATTTATTTTAATTTTTTTATCAAATGTTTATACAAAATTTACAGCATTGGCATATCATGTGTTACAAATATTATGACATGTTTTTTTCTGATTTAAAAACATAGAAAGTTAAATGAATATATATATATAGATAGATTAATACATACATAAAAATAAAAGTGTTCGCTTTTCTCAGTTTTTTACAGTACATAAATAGAATTAAAAATTAAACTGGTCAAAATCTTCACATGCTAGTATGTCGAAAGTCCTGACAATTAAAAAAAATTATTGCTTTTAGAATTCACATAAAATAGTTTATTTCATTAAAATTTGAATTGAATATAATGATGTATTTTTTTAATGTAGAAAGTTCTCTAGATGCACATATATTGTTCTTATAAATAAAATTATAACAATGTAGTATTGATTAATAAGGAACTTCAATTCACATTATATGTTAATAACAGTTAACAAAAATATTACACATTAAATTATTTTATTATTTTTGATTATACTTGTATTTCAAATATTAATAATTTTTATTTCATAGTAATAATTCACTCTTGATTTAGACTTCTTTTGTGCATATAAGTGGTATTTATAATTTCTGCCATTGTAGAAGGAAAAGATGAAATTTATAATTATACATATTTTAAAAATTTGTTTTTAGGAATAGAAACAAAATTTCTCTTTAGAAACTAATTCTGTTCAACAAAGTTCAGAGTTTTTTGCTTTTATTAAAAAGAAATAACATATATATTATTTCATGCTCCTTAATTTTTAATTTTACAACAAATAATTAAACATATTATTTTACATTAATCAGAAGAATGAATTTCATTGAACTTAATTGTATATAAGGATGACTGCATTAATCCTTCTCTTTGCAGTATTTCCTTTTTTTATTAATTAAAATTAGCTGTGTAAAGATAAAATGATGAAATTTTACCCTTTCTAAATTTATTGTTATTGTTTATCAATAGTCATAAATAATATTAACATTTGGCTTTTTTTTATCCTTTCATTAATAAAAAATATTTATAATCAGCATGTTAAAATATCAAATTTTTATAGAAAATTAAATGCTGAAATTTTATAAACATTGTGTGTAATATATAAAGTAATAACTATTTAAATTATTAAGTTTTTATATTTATTCTTCAATGAAAATTTACTTGTATATTAATTTTTAAACACTATTATAGCTACTTCTTAGTAAAATGATTTGGAAATGATTGCAAGATGTTTATTATAAAAAAAAGAAATTAATATCATCAAACAAGGAACATATTCTTTTACTTCATGTTTTTCTGAATAACCTTATTTTATTTTAGGAAAATGCATGGATTGCTTCAATTGAAGGTGTCTGTTTTACTATTTTTAAATTTTGTACAAATAGTCTAATAGGGATCACAGACAACTTTGTGAAAGTAAGATATAAAATAAAATTATGCATATTCTGGCTTAGATAATGTATTTTAATTATGTAGTTTTCTGCTACAATAAATATATTTTTTCATTAATTCTGATGTATATTTTTCTTAAAATATCTTGTTGCATAGTGTAACTATTTATTTTAATATGTATATAAGAGCAAACACTTTCAGTTATATTTATATACAAATGTACAATGTAAACTTAGTAAATAAACAGGTTTATGAAGTTAATTTCTCAGCAGATTGTGTAGCATGGATTTATCCCATACACTGAATTATTTCCTTTTTAGATTTTTTTAAATAGCTGTAAATTTTAACCATTGTTTTAGATACTAATTTTGTAAGCATATATAAATTAATATTTAATTTATATAAGACATATGTTTTTTTATATTTTTTTGTATAATTTTTTAATTTTTAAGTTTGTAAGATATATGTTTAATATTTTTCAAAAATTGAAAATTCTTTCATTTTTTGAAATCTAAAAAAATCTATGGAAATCCAAAAATCACATGGAAATCTAAAAAAATCTATTTGTCGGCTATAAGTTTCCAATATACTAATTTATTAATCATTTTATTGCATATGTTAGTATTTCATATTAATGTCAATTATAGGTAGCTGATTTTTTGTAGCACTATGGAGTAAAACATAAATGGATTACATAAGCAATAGTAATTTGTTTTTGTTTGTTTGTTACTCAATAGTCAATTTTTGGGCAAAGCTAATTAAACTGTTTTAAGTGGGTTCAGACATTGTAAACATCTAATCCAGGTGAGGGAATCGAACCCATGAACTGTTGAATTGAAAGCCTGAATGATGCTGACTTTTGATTTCACATGAAATAGCGTCATCATGCAACATTTACAACAAATAATTTAAAATGCACTTTCAATTTACTAAGATTAAAAAAAAGAGTTTTTTTACTATGAGTAGTTAAACAATACCATTTTCACAATAACGAATTTTAAAATTATTTCTCCTCGCTCATAGTAAAACTCACTTTTGTTTTCCTTTTAAACAAATGTTTTAGTTTTTCTACTTGTTTGTTAATCAATTGATACCCATAAATTTTTACAATAAAGGAAGAAATGAAAAAAGATAGTTAAAACATTTTTTGATTTTTTATTTTAAAAATTTAGTAATTGAAATAAAATAAAAAATTGACATGAATGTCAAAATAATAAAAAACTTAAAAAATATAAGTGACTTGAATCAGATAAATACATTATAGTAAATTTTAAAAAAAATTTAAAGATTTTATTAGAAGTAGGGTGCGCTATTTATATTTCTTGCCTTGCCTTTTCCAAATGATAGTAAATGTTTATTTGTAATCGCTGACTTTTCCAAATGATAGTTTGGTAATTTTAACCATTATTTCATTAGAAGGTTTTGCCATTTTAACGTAAATGAGCTTGTAAATTAAAAGATTCATCTCTGATAGAAAATGGAATTGACTTAAAAATATTTTGCCCAATGATTTTTATAAGCTTAGACGTGAATTATCAAGACAGGAATGCTTCAATGAACTTTATTCTTTATATAGCGGTAATACACCATCCTACAGTATTTTAAGCTAATATAACAAATTAAACTGGTAAAACAAATTCAATTATGGTTGATGATCATTTCAGAACAAATTCCTTGAATGTCCAAAATCGATTTTTGTGCCTCAAGATATAAATTTATGTAAATTGATAAACCAAGATTGACATGAAATATACCAGAGATTTAACCATCTTTGGATATTAATGTAGTATCAATAAGATATTCTATGAAAATTTTTGTGTATAAAAGATATGGAATGCATTTGAGCTTGCATAAGCTGACTAATAGCAAATGTTTAAAAAAAACTCTTGTCAATTATTGGAAGGATATGTCAAAAAATATGTTTAAAGTACATCAGATGCTGTGTATATCATCTACACAAATGATGAATCTCAGATTTATGCATATGAATCCAAATCAAAATAGAAACTAGCAATATGAGCCTTCCAAGACGAGACAATTCCAACAGAAGCTTTTCACTAAATAATGAGAAGCACATCAGTGCAAATGATTACTTTTTTTTTGCTTATTTCGTTGGCATTACAGGTCATATAGAAACTATGACGTTGGAGCAACACAGAACGATCAATTCTAAATGTTACACGACAATTTATTTTCCAGGTGTCTTCACAGGAATTCGAAAAAAAGTAAAAGAAAGGGGAATCATTCTTTATTATGACAATACAAACTCCCTCACATCGGCTCAAACAATGGAGTTTTTAGCTTTATAACACAACAAATCGTAATTAACCCACCTTACAGTCATGGTTTGGCACCCAGTAGCTTTTATTCCAGTACATCAGAAATAAATTACATTGTCAACGATTTTCAACACCCAATGAAGCTAATATATTTAAAATGCATGTTTTGGTGGTATCTCAATCAGAATGGAAAAGTGTTTCGAAAATGAGTTCTAACGCATGCAAAAGTGTATTGATTTTCCTGGACAATATTTTGAAAAACAATAAAACACCTATTTTGATCATATTTTTTTCATTATTAGGCTATAAATATAAATACCAAGTTTCATAGTTAAGGAAAGTGTATGCCTTGAAACATAAATCAAAAACAAATAATGGCTAAAAAATCATCAGGAAAAATTTAGCAACCAAATTGATGAAGAAGTTAAAAATATTATTTCACCTGAATAAAATAACTTTTATTAAATAAAATTGAACGTTTTTATTCACCATTAAATACTATGATATAAGAATAGATATTTTTTTAAAATCTTTAATATGTGTCACAAAATCCTCAATTTCTATTTATAAATGAATAATTTTAATTCCTTCTTTAGATAAATTAGAATAAATAAAAGTTATAATATTTTATATTCAATTTTTAGTTTGCATCCTGTGTTTTTTAATATAATTACATAGTGACTGATATTTTTGGAGAGCTGATGTGTATTAAATAATAATTTTTTTCATTGATTTCTCTGGTATTCATTAAATGTTGCATGCATATCATGAAAAGATCTTGAAAACAATAACTGCTTTTTTACTGTCAACTTCTATTATAATACTTTTTTTATTATGTATATCTTTAAATATCTTTGTGTAGCATTTTTCTTCAAATTTATAATCATTTGGCATTAATATACATTTAAATTTTAAATATTTATTAAATTTTCATTATTGCAATAATGATAAGTATAGTGTAATCAATGCATTTCAAAAAACATTTTGTGCACAAAAATAATGTAATGATAGAAAAGTTTACAAAATTGTTTTTTTTTAATCTGCTCTTTGTTTAAATGTAATGCATGCTTTGTCATTTTAAAGATGAGCATAATAAAGAGTATTTATAAATTGTAATTATAGTTCTTCACTTCGTAAGCTCATTAATATAATTTATCTTATATTTAGGTGTGGAAAATAAACACAAATGAATTAGAAAATAAAATAACAATAGCACCTGGTAAATATAGCAAACTTTTTTTTAATCTCATATGTTATGTCTTCATTATTTTTCATAAATTGTTATGTTTATTGCTCATATGAGGCTCATCATTTTTTCATTATATATAGATAGATAGATAGATATAGATATAATTTTAATTTAATTTTCTCTAGGTGCTCCCAGTGTGTTACCATCTATTATTCATTCAAATATTTTAACTATCGGCACAACTTGTGGGCATATAAATATTTATGAAAATTATTGCAAACTCATAAGAAGTATTCTTGTTTGGAAAATAGTTGTAAAACATCAAAAATCTAAAGATAGTAATGAAGGTACTTAAAAAACTTTTTAATCTATAAACAATGATTATCAAATAATATATTTAAAGGCTTATGTAATTTTATAATACACAGGAACGTATGATGATATAAGAAGTAACAGCTTTCCCGTTCTTGCTATTCATGTGTTCAAATTTGAAAATCAATATGAATTACCTAAGTATTTTTCTATTATTATAATACAACAATTTTATTAAGGCTAAGTAGTATAGTTTTTATATCAAACTCTTTATAACTTTATATGCAGTATTATTGAATATTATTTTTTAAAATATGCCAATTGAATAATTTAATCATTGCCATTGAATGTTCGGCAACCGATAACCAAAATGATCTATTGAATAATTGGATTATTGAAAGAGTTTCAAATTTATGTTAGGCTTTTGATTTTTTACCTGAAAGCATTAATATTTTTAAAAAAATTTCTTGTACTTTGAATTAAGCAATAGTTTCTAATAATGAATTCAGTTTCTGAAAATTTTGGAGAAAAAATCCCCAATCTTAACAGAAATAAATATTTAAAAATTTCTAGCCAAAAGCCAAAAATTATATTTTTCAGAGATTTTTCACTGCTATTGTTCCTTCCACAAAATAATGATTGACAGAACGTGTACTTTTAATAATAGATGTAATATTTAGATATTTGACAGCTTTAAATTTCAAATAGCATGGTTTTACACAAAATGACTGATACTTGAGAAAATTTTTCACAAATAAACACTAACTATGCTTATTTTATTGTATACAGAAATTCTACATAAAATATTCGTATCCAAGAATTATATCTATGTCATTTTTCTTTCTCCACTTGAAAGTCAATTTTAAGATTAATTCACCATAAATGTAATTTTTCAACCACACATCAAGTGAAAATGCTTCACTTTATATATGGTTCTAAGTTTTGCTTCTTTTTTGTATAATATTTGTTTATGTCATTTGACTTTGGCATATATTAAGATTTTTATTTTCCTTTTAATAAGTTACAATTCAAAGTAAAATTTTTTAGGTATGGAGATAATACACTTAATTTTTTAATCATATATTATTGATAAATATTTCAAGAGAAAACAATTCAAAATACTTGGTATGAGATAATTTGAGATTCAACTTAACTTCTAAATTTAGATTTTTAAAAAATATAATTTAAAGCTATCTTAATTGTTTGTAATGCTTGTTTATTTTGAATTAATAAGTCACAAATTCTCTATTATATCAATATTATTCTTAATGCATATATTTATTAAGGCTTATTTAAATAAAGCTTTTAAATTATATTATTCACCTCTCTTTTAAAGTAACCCACTTTTTTGCTTGTTTAATTTTTAATCTTAGATTTATATGTGAATACATTAATATTGATATTGTGAAACATATCTTGTACTAAAATAAAGCTTACTAGTGTTAAGTAAATAATTTTGAAAAAAAATAAATAAACTCATAGTTTAAGTATTAGATATCTAATCTGTGTATGCTCTTTTAAACAATTAAAAACAATTTTAAACAAATTCAAACAATTATAAAAGTACATTCATTTACTGCAAAAAATTAGATGTGCAAACGATGATGTAAATTAAATAACATGATTCATTTAACATATTCTCAAGGTTTGACTTTTTTGACAAAATAGACATTTAGATTTTAAATGATATTAAACACAATGATTTATTAAACTGACTAATTCACAAAATTTAAGAATATTAATAAAATAAAATTTAACGGCAATTTTTGCTTTTTGTACTTTTTTTTCTTCTTGATTGATGTTTAGTATATTTTATAGTTTATCTGTTTATTATCTTTTTTTAAAAAAACTCATTGTAGAACAACTTTAGTTTTAAGAACCAAAATATTCTCCAGATATCTTGTATATTTCTGTTAAATGAAACATATATTTTAAGATAAAATACTGTTAAGTGCAAATTTTTCATTTATTTTATAGCATACAGATAACACACATTGTAATAAATTCTATAACCATTTCAGTGCTTGAACAATTTTGTATTTTTCTTCACCTATGTTAAAAAGGAATTTATTTTTATTCCATTTGATTGCTCATTTTAATGCTTTTACTTATTTATTCAAATATTATAAATTAAAATGTTTAATAAATAATTACTTATTGTGCATAGTTAATTAATTTTAAACATTAAAGTATTGGTTTTCCTTTTGTAAAGCTATCAAATAATATCATTAAAATATCATTATTGAAAATAATTTGAATAATTTCTTTTATAGCATGCTTCCTGAAACTATATATATATTGGTTATTACAAATACGTGTTTGTTTATTATCAATATCAACAATGAAACTGTCCTATTCTACTTGGACTTCAACAGTATAGTTTTTTTTATTATTAATGCATGTTTAATGTCTTATAATAACCAGTCATATAATCTTTCTTCAAAAATTTTACTATTTCTTATATGTTTTAGATATAAATTCATCATTGAATAATGTAGAAACATCAGAAATCGGCTTAGTTAGATCAGCTGCTCTAGCTCAAGATTTCAATAATACTACAGTAAGTTCAAAATAGATATTCATTTTAAAGAAAGTATGTGAAAGTAAAATATTTAAAAAAGTAAGCTGAAGTTAACTAAATATATTTTAAAACAATACAAAAAGTAATTGACATGAAAATATTTTCTTTCGTGATATTTTGGTTATAAATAGATTAATACTTTTAATTGGTACTTGTTCCGTAACAAACAGAATGAAAGTAAAATATAAAATTAGTGACTTGGGATCTATATATAATTATATAAAATATTTATGAGAAATATGTCCTGACTTTTTCTATTAACAAAATTTCTTTTCCATCTTAATGAGTAATTTGTAGCTATTCATTTTACATGGTGTGAACCTAGTTATATGTGTACAATCATTTATTAAAAAGAAAGAATTGCCATGAATTTGACAAGTTAAATGCAAAAGTTCCATAAAGTTCAGTTTTTATTAAAATTAATCGTCTTAATGTAATGAAATAAAATACTTTATATATAGTTGCATATTATTTTGCTAAAAAAGAATGTAATTAACAAGGAATAATTCTAAAGTGGACCTAGTGATTTTCATCAATTCCAATTGGAGATCTTCAAAAAGTTTGTAAAAAATTCTATAATTTTTTGACTTTACCATTATATTTGCAATGTTTAATTGGAGTGAAGTAAAATGATTGACTTGGCCAGTCAAAACCTTAATTTTTAATACATAAATTTTTCATTTTCTTGGAAGTATACTTGAAATTTATTCTGCTGGAATATCCATCTATGAGTCTTTTTATGAGTACAATTATATGATCTTCTAAAATGATTTTATTAACATTTAAATCCATAATCTCATCCAGGAAAACAACTTCATTGTGATGGAAAGCTTTCTCGATCAATCTTTATATGTTTCTGTACTCAATGTTGTGAAATCCTTGCCTTAGAGCGTTTCACGCTCCCAAGGTACAGGTTTAATGTTCGATCCTCAGCCTGGTCCAGGTCGACTCAAACGTTCATCCCTTCAGTGGGTCAATAAACTGAGTACCAAGCATGCTTGAGAACTAAACACTGAGGATTTTGAACTAGCCTGATCACCTAATCGGAATATAGGCTTCGCACTTCAGGGCCTTGTGGGCAAGAAAACTGAGATGTTCGCTATTGGCCCACATGGGCTGTCATGCCACATAGTTTAGTTTAGTTTTGTACTCACTGTTGGATGTTTTTACTGGAATTCAAGTCTGGTGAATTTACATTTGACCATCACTTCCAAACAAGCTAAATTCATGGTACTATGGTAATCAACTAAACTGGATTCATTAGTGCAAGAGACCTTCCAATCTTTACTTGGGTCTCTGTTTTCAGTACATCCATATTTTGTATTTCTTCTAGAAAGTTCCTATCTGATTTTCCTTTTCTTTACTATTGCCTGTAGACACTTTCATGTGGCATCCAGGTGACATCGTAATGTTTACTCATTGTGGGTCAATGTAGTCTATGGTGTCTTTATACATTATTATCTGAACCACAGATACAAAATTGGGAAAATTGACTTCAAAAAAGGTTTTTGGACTGGCTGAATTTATAGACTTCAATCCATTTTACAAACTTTTGGGAACATCTAAGAAAAAGTCAGGAAAAATTTTTTGAAAGTAGAATTCTTTCATGATCTTCTATCAGAGCAGCTGAAACTCCCTAACTCCAACTTAGAAAGCCTTGTAGGTTCCATTTCCATATCAGTAGTCCTTAAATGAAAATGATATGCAACTTAATATTGCTGTATTTCGTAACTTCAAGGTGATTTATTTAAATGAAAATTTAAAAAAGTTGAATCTGAAATTGCAGAAAGTTCTTATGTAACAATGAATTGAAATATCATTATGTTCTTAGCGTAATTATATTTGTGACTTCTTATTAATCTTTATATATATATATATATATATATATATATATATATATATATATATATATATATATATATATATATATATTATACAGTAATGTTATTTCATTCAGTTTAATGATCCAACTTAAGACAATATAAATTGCTTGATTGAAATATAATAATAGTCACTTAAAAATAATTTTAATCTACTTTAAAAAAATTTGGTTATTTATAAATTAATAATTTTATGATTTTTGAGCTATTTACATAATTAAATTCAAAACAATTAAATTTTCATTATGTTGTAAAAACTATTTTAATTTGAAAATACATTTTATTTTCATAAAAAAGTCTACATATTTTAAAATTATTTGCTTTTAACGTATCTGCTCCTTAATTTTGAATTAATTTTTATTGAAGAAAGTATTTCATTAAGTTTTCCTTTATATTATTTGCTTATCTATCACCAACTAAATATTTTACTATTTTTCTTATTGATCTAGATATACATAAGTCTTATTCCTGTGATCGATGAATCTATTATTTTCTTCAAATTGTACTTAGAGAATATTCTTAATTTAGAAAATAAAAGTTATCAAAACGAAGAAAACAGCATATTCCACACACCTCTTTTCAAGTGAGCATAAAAAAAAAACTAAACAAAATAAATTTATTGCTTTTAAGATAAATTATGAAAAATATTTTAATCATTTGTTTTATATTTTCAAATAACTTTTGATTTCTTATTTATAGAACTGAAAATGATGCAGACAAATCATTATTAATTTACCGAATGCAAAATAGTTGTAAAATTAAAAGTAAGTATGAAAATACATATGTAAATGTCTTAAAGCTCTGTAATTAGATTTCTAAATTTATGCAAAGCATAAAAGTCCTTATATAATTGTTTGTTGAAAAATATTCTTGTAATGAAATTTTATTGTGTTAATAATTTTTTTAAACCTGTTAATTGAAGTATACTAAGAAACTTTTATTTACATTTAATTCATAAATTATAAGTATTTTCTTAAATATATAATCATTCTTTATTAGTGAAATATTTGAATGAAAATTTTACTCATAAAAGCACATAATTTTATGTTAGGATCTTCATTTTTAAATGATTATGTATGAAAAATTCAATTTTCTTCACGTAAATTTATCAATTTTTCTTTTTTTATATATACTTTTATTAAGATTTTGTAACTCCTTTTAATTTCTGTGTTGTTCAGAACTAACATACTGTTTATTTACTTTAAAATTGAAATTCTTACATGTAAGATGGACACTATACAACAAATATATTTTAGTAAATGAAGGGAAAAGTTTGATCATCTTTTTCTTATTATATTATTTACACTGAAAAGCACATTTCGTCATTTTACTTTGAAATAATAAGGCAAACATTAATAAAAATGAAATTCCAAAACTTTCACATAATGAAAAAAGTAACAATGGTGAAAATAATATAAATTTAATCTATAGATAGCATTTTTTATTAATTTTGTGAAGTCATGAAAATTACAAAATAAATAAATGAAAAGGAATTCCAAATATAACTATGAATTGTATAAAAACAATTTTATTACTTGATTATATAGAAAGATTGACAAAAATCTTTTAGAAGTTGGTTTATACTTCTACAGTGCAATTGTGCATCTTCTAGTAAGACTTCAAAAGTTTTTTTTTTAAATACTTTTAATTTTAATGTATTTTTTGGTAATCATTTAATTGATTCATGGACATGGAGATGCATGGAGATTGTACTCAAATATTAAAAAATCATTTTTAACTGAAGTTTCTGTTTAAATGTGAAATGATGAAATCTTACAAATGAACGCATATAAGTGTAAAACAATTTCATTATCAGTTACTTAAAATAATATTTTGCACTACAAAATGAAACTTCATGTATAATTAGCTAAAATCAAATCGAATAAGGTGTGTAATGCATGAAAACTTATAAGTTATTAAATATTGAAGGGTGGATTCTTTCATCTCCATTCCAATTCATTTCTGATCAGTGATTTATTGTTCAAGAGGAAATTCCAGTAGCCGAAAAGATAGGAAAAAACCACTTTTCAAAAACTGAAAAATTAATAAATTATTTATTTATAATAAATTATTTATTTACAAATATTACTCTGAAGGAATGTAGAAAGATGGCTCATATGCTACTGTAAATATTTTTCTCTACTCCCAGCAATAACAAGTAGATGACGATATTAAGAAAGTAAAAGAACATCATGAATCTATCTTGAATCAAAAAGAGTTATAGAGTAGAATATTACATTATTTCAATTAATTACAATTGCTGTAACAGGGGTGCCTCTTATTCATTTTGAGAATGGATTTCTGTCTTATAAAAAATGTTGAAGTTTAGATTTTACTTTAAAAATTATATTTTAAGAAAAAATTTTTAATAAGTTAAAAAGTTCCCTTCAATCAATTATGTAAAGTAATTTAGTTAAAAGAACAACTAAAGGCTAGTTTTATCCAAAATGTGACTGGAAATGTTTATCATCCTCATCACACAATCCTGGTATTACTGTGATTAGAATAGTTGTGTTGGAAGTCAGAGAGAAAATTTTGTTTATCTCTTGAGTAGGTAAGGTTGCAAAAGGATATCTACTGTTACTAGTAATATTTTGTATCATTTCTTCATTAGATCTAGATTTTAAACGTTTTTATGTCTGTTCTGGAATTTACTAAAACCAATAAACCTGTTTTTGATATTACTGTTATAAATGAATGTCGTTGGAAAAGGATATTTAAAAAAGATGATGAATGGTGTAGAAAATTGAAAGAGCTCAGATTATGATTTTGTGCTCGAGAAAATAAAGAACAATGAAAAATTATCTTCATGAAAACTTTGTATACTTTTATCAATAAAATTACTGAGCTCATGATGTCTCACAGACTTTTCCAGATTGAGCAAATTAGTAACGAAGCATTTTATATTCAATCAAATTACTTATCACTTAGCAATAATAATTACATTTCAAGTGAAAACATTCCTCCTCTTAATACAGCTCCAAAAATTCTTGAGTTCACTCACATATTAGCTTTGTTGAAGCTAAAGATGCAAGAATTAATGTAACGTATATAACAACTTATGATATTAGTAAAAAACATTTGAGGGAATTTTTATTAAGCAAATCAAATTCTATTTTTCTAAATACCAATGCAGCTACAAATAAAGCTGGACATAATATAATAAATGATATTAATGATTTTGGTGATAATCTGAATAAATTGAATATTGTGTATTCAGAGAGAGGTTATAAAAAAATTTATCAGTTGCAAAAATTATATATATTAATTATAAAATTTAATGCAATTGCATATATATATGTATATAAAGAAAAAAACATTTAAAGGAAAATGAACTTAATTTTTACTATGAAAATATTTAAAGTAATTAACTGCTTATTTGATACTTGTCTAGGCATGCTTTCATTAAAAAAAGGTATAGTAAATCTCTCTTCTGCAAAGAAAAATATCTTATTTTGATAGTAGATGGGGTTTTTGAAATAGATGGAGATTTTGTTAATAAAGTGCATAGTCTTACAAAACTTTTTTGTTTTTAAAATAATTTAAAAAACTATTAAGGAAGGTTATTGTTTGCTTAATAGCAAACATTATCTGCTCTTCATTCAAGAAACTTTTGAATTTTTAAGCAAACCTAATTTGGATACAAACATTAAAAATATTTTTACAGATGGAATTATGTGTGAAAGATTTCATAAATTAAATAATGTATCGATAGTTTATTGTATGAGTTTTTTATAACATGAAGGAAAAACTTAGAACTAGGTGGATATAATTATACACATGAGAAAAATTCAATGTGTGAATTAAAAAAGAAATTTTTTTGATGAGTGTAGAAAACATGGTTCTTTGATGATTACTTAAACAGTAAGAAAAGAATAAATTTTTTTTGAATTTCTATATAAGTATTTCAACATATTATAAGAAATTAGTGAAATTTATTCAGAGTGAAAATCCCATTCTTCATATAAAATATCCTAAATTATATACTTTTAATACAGATTTGATTAAGAACCTCTGATCTTTTGCTGTCGTTACTTTGCATATGAGATTTACAGAATAATTCTTTTAAAGGTCCTGTAAAGCTGTAATGTGACAAATTTTACCTGCTCTCACATTTGCTCATAAAATGTAGATTTTATAAGAAAAAGAACTATTCACAGATAAAATTATTACCTGAATTACTCCAAACAGCTTATTTTTGATGAAAAATGTACTTTTTGTTTCATTTAAATGTTTGATTTATTTCCATTATATCCATGAAATAGGAACAAAAAGACAAGCATATCAATTTTTATAAATATAACTTAACTCTTGTCTTGTGTGATATTTGAAGAATAATTATATTATTTACTTAGAAATGTGTCAAAACTTATGCTGTACATGAATTACTGAATGTAGTAGATAACATTGAATTATACAGTGAGAATATAAAACAATCAGAATTAATTTAAATTGGTGGACTCTTGTCTTTTAACTAACTTACATGAGATGGTTTCAAAATATAAATTTTTATTTGTTTTAGTGAAATCTGTTATTACTATATATTCAGAATCCTTAAATAAAGATTATTTCGTTTATGCCTGATATTATTACCCCTAACAAAGTAATGTTAAATGTGGAAAGTAAGGAAAAAGAAATTGTAAGCATAATCAAGCATTATTTGTGAAATCAATACTTGAAATGTCAATAGTTTTTATATGTAAATCTATACTTACTAAGCTTCTCTAGAAATGTTAACCTATCAAAATGCTATTGTGCATAAATAAATTAAAATCTTTTTTTCAATCCAAAAGTTCTTCAACACCACACAATCTATGCTTATTTCAATATATAAGCGTAAATTATCTGTGCATGGTAAAAATAAGCGAAAAAATAAAAATTTTAATCGAGTGCTAAAAAATAAAATGCAAGGAATTCTAATATTTCTCAAGGAAAGAATTACAATATATTTGAGACAACACTAGAAATAAATTAATCATATTTTAAAACTGCATAAAATAATAAATATTTTAGTTTGAAATTTTCAGCCTTAAAGTGGCATCTTTGGCTAAATTTTACTCCATTCTATGCAACCACTCACAATTCATCCTGGGACACAATTTTAATGAACAAATAAAATAAAACCAAACAAAATGTGTAGTTTCAATATAATATAGAATATTTTCGTATTTTTATGTAAACTTTACAAGTTTTTTTTATTTATTTCAAAATTAGATGTAACTATAGCTCCAAATTTGTGTATGCAAATGAATTAGTGCATAGATTTTAGTTACATGATAAATGAATATAAAGCTTATGATTGCTTAGCAATCACACACGGAAATGTATCTTACAAATTAAAAATTATTCAATTATTTTAAAATTTTGGAAAACATTTATTACAGATTTGAAAAAATCTCCAAAACCTCTGAATCATCCTGTCACATTTCATTCCAAAATTAAATCATCTGGATATGGAACTTTACAGAAGTAATTAAAACCTTTATATTTGTATTTGTTTTCCCATAATTCACTAAATTTTATTATTGTTTATAAAACAAATTTTTCCCATTAAAATGAACACTGTTTGAAAAAATAAAAAAATTAGTTTGATTTGCATGAAATATTCATATTGCTTGTGTCTTAGGAATTTTTATTTGCTTATTAAATATAAATGGAAAATCAAGAAATACTCTTAAACTAATCTCATTTTAATTTATAAGTTATAAAAATATGATTTGTTTACATTTTAAATTAAAAAGTTCTGAAGTGTGAATATTTTTCAAGTGTAAATCATTTTTTTTAATTTTCTTATACAAAAAGTTTTCTTATTACTATAACAATATTAAAATTTGATGTTGATTCTCGAAATAATCTTTCACATAAAATAGTGAGCTATTTTTTGTTGATTACCAGCTGTCAAAATATTATTTTCTAAAAAACAGATTTAAGCTCTGTTTAAATCATACAATCTTTGAATTTTTTCTACAGCTTAGAAATCTTTTGAATGTTATGAATTTTCATCTGGATTTAAAAACTACTTTTTTAATAATTTCTTATGAATATATGTGCAAAGATGATATTTTAAACCAATCTTATGTATAATACACTATAAAAACAGTAGTTTCTCATCATTTAGTTAATATTTGGTATCATATGAGGTTATTATGTATATCAAAAATGTTTTTTTCAGACACGTAACATTATTTCATCCTCAATTATCTAAATCAAGAAAGTGCCAATCTTTAAATTCATTGACATCTAAAAAACAAATCGCATGTGGATCACAAAGGTAAGTTATATTCCTTGGTTAAGAAAACAGATAAGTATAAGTAGAAAACAAATAAGTTCCATAAAAATATGTAAATAAATTGTTAGTACCAAGCAACTTTTTATTTACAAAATCAAATCTACTTAAAAACATTTAAATTTCTTGCAATAAATTCAAAAAATATAATATATACTACATGATTATAATATATTTTTAAATACCGATATTTAAAGGAAAAATTAAGAACCCTTTATATTTTAAATATTGTAACATTTATAAGGTAAATGAGTGGATAATTGTTTAAAATATATCAGTCTATAATGAAAATTATATCATTACTTTTATAGAATTTCATTTTTTCTTGATATTTACTGTACAAAATAATATGTTATGATACACACACAATTATAATCGAAGTAACAAATGTCACTTTTGTTATCATGAATAACTTTACATTATACAGTACATTTTCAAATAAAAATTTATTATTCAAACAAAAACAATTTTTCTAAAAAAATATTTTTATTTTTGCAATCAAATGAATAGTATGATTTTGTTATGACTTTATACTAAAAATATTTTTCTTTAAATGAGCAATTTGAATTAAAGTTCAAGTTTGGGGGAAAATTATATCCTTATGTTCACACACACAATACTAACAGATTATCTGTTTTCATAACCATTAGTCATAAATGTATCTATCCAATCAAAGATATGCTTAAAATCAAACATTACATTATCTCTAATTAGATTACTATTATTTAAATCAAGCTAAGTATTTATTTAAATTGTCAAAAACATAGATTTTTATCATATATATTTGATATAAGTTTCTATATACATTACCCTGTGCAATAAATAAAAACTTGTTTATAATATCCAAATTAATTGACTTTCAGTTACTTAAAGTTAGAATATGTATTATGCTAAAATATTAAGAATAACTTCATCAATTTTTTCTCCTAGAACAGTAGTTCTGTTTTGTTATGTAAGAAGATAATTTTGCTTTAATTTAATAGTGTATCTATACAAATTAATATTTCTTAATATTTATAAAAATGCATACATTGACTTCAATATGCTTAAACATTTCTTGTTATTTCATTTAAAACATTTGCTATTGAAATTAAATCTTTAGAAAAAATTATCAAAGGTACTTTATTTATCAATTACTAATTTTAATACAAAAATTTAATACAATAACATTGCTTTATTTATTTTAGCAATTTTAGAAATTATATTCAAAGATTGCTAAAATACTTTTAAATGAAATTATGCCTATTTTCAGTGTTATAAAATTTCATAATTTATTTAATATATACATAATCTTATAAAGGAGAGATGATTATCAATTAGTATTAGATCATTATTACTGTTACTGTTACTTTATTTTTATGAAATAACTAAGCTGTATTTAAATGAATTTTTGATTGCTATGTATATATTTTTATTTTAAATTTGTATTTTTTTAAATGAATTTTTCTTGTGTCAACATTTATACATTTTTTATATATATGATTTATACATTACATGATATACATTTTTTGTATATCTTATTTTACAAAAATGATAAAATATTGAGAACTTTCTGTATTCTTCAAATATGATTTTTTATCTGATCAACTTTACAAATATTTGAAAAGTATTTAGAATGAGATCTGAGGAGAATCAATTAAAAATTATGCAATACAAAAAACTCATAATCCTGAGCTGTGATTATTATTTAAATTAAATATAAGTAGCTATATTTAATTTGCTTTAAAATACAATGTATAAAATACATAAGGATCCATTTGCTACAAATTTTTTAAAAAAAGGAAGAAACTGGAAAACTGAGTGGCTCATTATACATACAATTATAAAAAAATATTAGATTTGAGAAGATTTACATTTCTTTTTTTCCCCATTTACAAATTTTTCTTTTAATACTTTCCTTTTTAATCATATCATAAACTAAAAGTATTTGATTTTATAGTATCACCACTATTTAATGATTGAACTTAAGCAAATCGACAAAATATCTTACAAAAATAAATATTCAGCAGAAAATAGCATTAGTAAGAAGTGACTAATTCTGATTTATTACTTCAAATTAATTTAAACATCCATGACAAATGAAATTCGCGTACAGTAGCTTAAAAAAATTTTATGCAAAACATGCATTCATTAAAAAACGGAAATTGATCAATCTGGATACTTATTATTATTATATGATAATGCAAATCACAGATTAAATTATTATCAAACTACAGTAGTTGTGATTTGAAATTCTTCATTATTCATCAGATGTATGAAACCTCACTGTAATTATCATTTCTTTAAAAATAAGAAGAATTTTTTACGGAAAAATATTGATTCAGGAAAAGCTGCTTGAAAAAGATTCCCAAATTTTACTGACCACTTGTAGTCTGTATTCTATATGAATAGCTACAGTAAACTGTGATTAAATAGAAAATATATGTGGATAATGTTAATGATTACTTTAACTGCATAAACAAAAGGTGGTTCATAAAATTTTTAAGCTATTTTCTTTTAGTGAAATAGTTATCTCATATTTGATAATTATTCTTATTTATTTTATTTTCAAATCTCATCTGCATTCTTTTAATCAAATGTATCTTTAAATTCAAATCAAATAAATGTTCTAAAAATTTTTAAGAATTGAAAAATTTATTAATCATGATATTAAAATATTTCATGCAGAAATAAATTATATATATAAATATATATATATATATATATATATATATATATATATATATATATATATATATATATATATATATATATATATATATATATATATATATGCTTATCTTTAAATATTATAAGTCTATTCGTTTTTTAATAATATGGAGCATGCTGAAAAAATTTGCTCGTAGATTTGAGAAAAGAAAGGTGGCATTAATTTATATTTGCGCAATTTTAAATGCTGAGCAGAAATGGCTCATATTTTGAAAACAGAATGTGTAATAAATCTTTTGCATATCTTTAGAAATATTTTATGTGTCATCAATTGTATTTCCAAAATGATTGTTAATTATAGTTACATGAAAATTTTCAATCTTAAATTAATCTTCATTTTTAACCACACAGCATTGAGTAGGTTGAATGCAATTGAGTTGCAAACTTCTCAAATTCTTAATTTTCCTGACTAAAAATTCTGTTTTGCATCTATCCAGCAAATTTTAAGACATACTTTATTCCTTGCATTATTTATTTTAGCTGAGAAAATTTCTTTTGTTATGTAAGTGTTGTTTATTTGTGAAAAATGATTATAACCCTAATGAGAGGACTTTTTTAACACAATGAATAAGATAATTCTTTAAGTATACATATAAAAAAATGTCACATTTTCTTTCTTACATTTTTTTAATTAAATAAATATTTTGGTAATATAATTTCAAAATTTGCAAGCAAAATTTTAAAAGTTGAAATAAAATTGAAAAATTAAATCTCTACATTGAGTGCCACCAAAGCTTGCCCTGAAGATTTTTCTACTTCCATTTTTAAACAATATAATTGTAAATTATACATTATACACATATACATTTCAAAAAAAAAATTATTTCCCAAAAAATTCCTGTAATTGTAAATAATTTTATGTCAATTTAAGTAGTTTGTTTATTACAATCATAATATTTTATACAATATATGCATAAAGTATGCTTTTATAATTAAAAAAATCATGTTTTTCTATTTTTAGGACTTTTTATGAGCAAGACAAAGTAATTAATTTGAATAATTTAAAGCTTTTAGACAAAATTGTAGTATCTGAAAATTCTACAATTTCACAGCTTCAAACAACAGGTATTTTTAATTTAATTTCCTTTAATGTGCTGATTTTTGCAAGTTTCAATTTACTCATTTTTGACCAAAAATACAATTTCATGAGTTTATGAGAGCATTGTTTTAAAATGTTTACTTTTATTATTCAATATATCAGAAATTATTCTTAATATGGAAAGTTATTTTGAAAAACATTAGAATTGTTTCTTGCTTGTATAAGAAACTATTGTAATGCTAAATAATTACAGCTCTAGGAATTATAAAAGTTTTTTTGTTTATAATGAAAAAAGTTATCCTAAAGTTAAGTTAATGCTTGTTTATTTTTCAATGAAACAAAGAAATTTAATAATAAAAACCCATGCTTTTCATCAAAATCATTTTTGTCAGCTAAATGTTTTATGTTTTTGTTGAAAAATGTTTAAGTTTTGAAATAACAGGAAATATGTTAAAATCCTTAAAAAATTTTAAATACTAAAATCAAATTCTTTCTGCAAATTTTTATGGTTATTGTCATGAAGATTTACTAAAAAATTGGATATCTTTTTAATGCATTCTGGTAAAAATTATATTAATTATGAAAAAATTAAAAAAAAACAAATTTGATTAAATAATTTTTCAGCTTTAAAATAAATTGATTTAAATTACCAGTCATAGTATAAGAAAATTTAGTTTTAAAATCTTTTTAATTTTTCTAATCAATTTCTTTCTGTTACATTTTTCTAATATGTATAGACATGTCTTTTAATGACAGTATTTTAAACAGTTTTGTCAAGTAAATCTAATCATAAAATATTCAGCTTTCTGTAATGTGCTAATAAAAAGTATAATATATATTTTAAATGAAGAATAAGCATTGTAATTCTGTGTTTTTAGTACTCAATTCACATTTAAAATATAATTTTAAATAGGTTTATCAAGAAAAAGTATTTATTATTTATTTATTTTAATGTCTAATATTTATTTTTAATTTCACTTTTATCATAAAACAATATTAATTTGCATAAAATTGAAAAACAAAATATTTTTCTTGTAAAATTTTAATGTGAACTTATTTCTTGTATTCATACTATTTATTTAAATTTTCAGCTGATGGGATGTATGCTAGCTATGCATCCTCAGACGGACACACTGATATTTTTAGAATACTGAAGAAAAATATTAAAATATGTCACACACTTAACTGTGAGTGTATTTAACATTTTATGTTGAATGATTTTTACTCGTGAAATTTGTATTTTTTTATTTTTCTCTGTCTTATATTTTAACATTTAATAACTTAAAAAAATTTTAAATAACATAATTATAATAATTATTTATTTATACAAATACAACTTAACTAATGAGATTTACACAGATTTTTAAGAAATAAGAGAACAAATGCAACAGCATTGTAATATTTTGATCAGGACATTTATTAACTTTGTAAAACTTGTGTTAAAAATAATGTAATCATGATTTTTTTTAACAATTTATTTTAATATAATACATAAATCCAAGGCAAGAATGCCAAGTAGGCAAATAAATTATTAGTTTCTGATTTTCAGCTTAATAGTTTTTGGTTTCGATTCTCAATTCAGGCATGGATATTTAAATTGTGACTAGAGATTTGGAATCTATTTTAAACTGTACGTATAATTGAACCAACTGTTAAGAAAAGAAGTGACTATAAATTGACAAACAAAATAAATCAAGAACAAAATTAAAATTCAGTTTTTATTAATAATTTTTTATTTTATTTATTTTCTGCAAAGTCAGTTTTCATTTATACTTACATATATAAATCTATAAACTTCATACAATCAATACTTATTATAAACAGTTGAATATTTCCAATCTAAATATCAATATTGAAAGGATATCTTTTACTTATAAAAATATGTAGAATTGTTCTACATATGATAGGTATATATATATATATCATATATAAGCATCAATTTTTTTATTTAAACAGTTTTTTGTTCTGTAAATCCCAATATTTAGAGTATACTTTTATACTAATTTTTTTCATATATATATATATATATATATATATATATATATATATATATATATATATATATATATATATATATATATATATATATATATATATAAAATTCTCGTGTCACAGTTTTCGTTGCCATACTCCTCCGAAACGGCTTGACCGATTTTGATGAAATTTTTTGTGCTTATCCGGTATCTATGAGAATCGGCCAACATCTATTTTTCATCCCCCTAAATGTTAGGGGTAGTACAACCCTAATTTTTTTTAAATTTTTTTGGTTAGTTCTGTAAGTTTCTAATAGATGGCGGTTTAGCATCTAAGTTGCACAGGTATTCGGCAGATGGTGACGTGTTTATTTTTCTAGATTATACCATCTTCGAGAAAATTATCGTGCGCGCGCAAGCGCGTGATTAAATATAGAATTTACATATATTTTCATGATGTATAATGATACTATAACAATTTTTCGTGAATCATTTTCATAATTATACTTTGTATTGTGTTATTATTGTGCAGTATTCAGTTTGAATATTTTTAATATTATAAATAGTAAAATAAAATTTTATTTATTACTGTTTTTCTCTACTAATTTTCATACCACCTCGAAAATATGTAAGTATTTCTTGATAGCCTTTTATTATTTTTTATTTTTATTTTATAATTTGATAATTATTAATTTATTCAGTAGAACATTTTGATCTAATTTATTCATTCAAATGATAAATTCTTTTAATTTTTTTTTATTTCAGTATAATGCCGCGGAAAAAATTTTTAGTTTTAATATAATTAAAATTAAAATAATAATAGTTCGATGTCAATGTTATCTACCTCATTTATAACAATTTATTCTTAGATGTCTTTAATTTATATAGTATATTTTATAAGTAAGTCACTGATTATAAACTATAATTTAATATAAGATGAATAAAATGTAAATTCAGAAAGTATATGTTGATTTGTACTTAATTTCAAAATTTCGATACTTTACCTATTACTATTAAATTTTGGTGAAACGTTTTATTTTTAATCTCCTATGAATGAACCTATTCTAAATTTTTTTAGAAAATATTAATTTGATTGAACCCAAGAATTAGTAAAAAATTGATTCAATGTATTTTAAAAACTCAGCCACTGCAACGCGTGGCTGGGTCAGCTTGTATATATATATATATATATATATATATATATATATATATATATATATATATATATGAAAAAAAATAGTATTAAAGTATGCTCAAAATATTGGGATTTACAAACTGTTTAAATAAAATTGATGCTTGCATATTTAAAATCCATTTCTTAAAACTATGCATGTTTGACTATATTATCCAATAAATGATTTGTTTTAAATGAAAGTTTTAGTATTGAGAAAAAAAATTTATAATAAGAAAAGAAAATTCTTCTTTTCCCACATTTCTTTAATAGAATTTCTAGCTTATAGAAATAGCTGATAGAGAAAACCCCTTAAACTGTATTCCTTTCAAATCAGATAAGAATATAAACCAATGTATCTTGTTTATATATATTGATCCTTAAGGAATATTTTTTAAAAACACTTGCAATAGATGGTCAAATACTATCCTAAAGTTATTCAAAAAAATCCTGCTGTAAAAAGTAATATGCAATCTTAGTATATAAATAATGTGGTCAAAATTTTTGATCACTAATATAAATCGGTATTGCATCGAATTCCTTTACAAATTGTAAAATAAATTGTATAAAATTTTTATTGCAAATCAAAAGGCTAGAATCATAAAACTATTCATAGTGACTCATAATGAAAATATTGTTTTTATCCTGATGGTAACTATCGCTGCGATCTTATGCCAATCTTCTGCAATCCATTTCCATTTTAAAAAATGAATTTCTGGAATTGAAATTTAATTTAATTATAGTTAATTTGAAGTAATTTTAGGCAATCAATATAACGTAATCATCACAAGATATGATAGAGGAAAATTTGTATAAATGGTAACACATAAAATTCAGCGTGTGTCAAAAAAGTATTGCATTCTTTATGAGGTTGTTATAAAATAAGAATCTTTCTTATGAGTCTTCTATTAGGGGCATGCAAAGCCTAATCTTCATATTGGAATATCTTCACATTGATAATATCACTCATGATTTCTTAATAATCTAGTCTCCTAGTGTGTCAAACACACTAGCTACATGGGATTTAAAATAAATTTTCCAATCGATAAATCAAACAGCATACAGAATTTTTTAATGAGTTTTATTTTACAAATTTTCAGATTATGGAAAATATTGATATTAAATTGTATAATCAATAATAATTATTTATGTATTATATGTCTATTTCTAATCTTAAATATGAATAAACTTTCCTAGCTTTTCAGATAGAGCCATTATAAATTGAGTATCAATTTAGTACAATGATCTGAATTTAGTAAAAAACTTTATCCCACTAGATTTTCATGATTTGAAAAGTTTTGTCACCAAGATATCGATAGGTTATGTAATTAAAATTTACTCAACAGGAAGAAAATGCTGTGTTATACAAATGATTGGCGTTTTAACGCATCTAAATTAATAAGTGGTGGTAACAAGATCTACAATATTTGCCAACACCGTTAATATGAAAGAATTAGAATCTCGGCAGCCCAGTAGTTTCACTTGCTTCTGATAGGATCAGCAAAGTGAAGTATGGTTTGCCGCAGGCAGTGATTGGTATGACTACATTCTTCCTCACTGGTTTGCTGCAGTGGACATGTTAATTTGTAATGTTCAAAGTTCTTCTGATAGTTTGGTGGTAATATTAAAGGATTGCAGGTCAGGTGCAACTTTGTCACTTGACCGTAGTTCAAAATTACGTGACACTTGGCGATAAATGAGTATTACAAACATGTTATTCTTTAGGTACAGTCTGGAGTTCTCACTACACCGTTGTGGATGTATGAAGAAATTTTATATAGCAAGTTTTACTTATATAAAATTCGAACTATAATTCGAACATTGTTACCTAGTAAAAAGCTGTCATATTCTGTGTGACTTTAGACAAGAAATGTCTAAGGCACGTTTAAATGTCTAATTACTCGATAAGTATCTGCACGAACAATTTGATGACTTTTGACATAGTCATAAGGCAAACAGAATCATGAACTGTTTACCCTATGACTATGACTCTGCCTAACCGTGATACTACATCACATACATGAGCAACTTCATAATATGATTAAAGATTAATTTAGATGCAGAAATTTCCTGATATCGGATTTTCAGATGAATCCTGGATTTATTTATAGCATTATATTTAGTGGCACTGGGGAGAACGAATATTGCCTGCTTGATTTCGACATCGTCTTGCTAGGTCATCGTCTAGAGTGATGACATGGAGTGTTACTTTATTTACATTTCGGTCATCTTATGTTCTTATTGATGACTCTTAAATAGTAATGGTTACATAACTGTTGTGTTAATACTCATGGCTATAGTCTTTATTCGAACATTTGCAAAACATTAGCTTCAGCAGAATAATGCACGACCATATACAGCCGCTATTGCACAAACTTTCCATGATCTTCTTCTTCTTCTTCAGGTTCGGTTTGTTTGTCATTGGCACCTCTGCTTTAATCAGCATTTTGTACCATTAACTCCAAATCCAATGTTTCCTAGTTCCAGTTATTCGGTTCACCCACTTTATTAATATAGTCCGATAACCCTTTAATGGAATCTAGGTGTAACTCTCTAGTATGGATGATGCCGAAAGAAGTTTATCTAGGGAGGGCAAGAGCCTCGCATTCGTAAATGATATGCTTGGCCGTTTCCTCTTGCGTATGACATTTCCTGCAGATAGGGTCTTGCTGAAACAGTCTCACATTATGGAGGTGTTTTCTGAAATAGTAGTGCCCCCAGTCATGAAGCCTACGATTAAACGTATCTTCTGCCTAGAGCATCTTAGAATTTCAGAGGCAATCCTCGCTGATGATCCACAGATCATACTTTTAGCGTGGGTTTGACCAGGAGTGTTGAACCAAGCTTCATAAATCTTCCGTTTTTCCCATCTAAGAACATTGGTTTTTGCGGTCTTCAAATTGATCCCACAAAAAGGTTCTGGACCAATGGGAACAAAAGACGATCCTTGTTTAGCAAGCTCATCAGCCCTTTCATTATCTTCGATACCTTTGTGCCCTGGTATCCATACAAGGATCACCTTGTTTCTAGTTGCCAGTTCTGTAAGAAGGTTTCTACACTCCAAAATCATTTTAGATTTGATTTCGAAAGAATTGAGCGCTTTTAAAGCGGCTTGACTGTCACTAAAAAATGAGAATCCGCTTATCGTGGTAGCCGTTCCTCATATTTAGTCGCAAACAGTAGATAATGGCTAAAACGTCTGCCTGGAACACCGTAGCGTATCGCCCAAGGCTTACAGACAAGCTGATTCTTGGTGACACGCCACATACTCCCTGTTCTGAGAGGCTGTTCTTCAGTGATCCATCTGTGTACCAGATTAGATCTCCTGTTTTTGTTTCAAACATGTTGTTTTCCCATTCGTCTCTAGTTGGAAAAACTATTTCAAATGTCCTATCAAACATGTATGTTTTTTCCATAATGTCAGAGGGC
This sequence comes from Latrodectus hesperus, assembly GCA_037975125.1. Lineage (NCBI taxonomy): Eukaryota > Metazoa > Arthropoda > Arachnida > Araneae > Theridiidae > Latrodectus > Latrodectus hesperus. The sequence continues at coordinate 42,732,668 of CM075850.1, forward strand.
ATCAGGAAAGTAAGGATCTTGAATTTTCCTGGTGATGCCCCTGTGTCCTTTGGCAACAGGCTGGTCATACCAGTGGTTTTGCAGCTTCATTCTGTATGCAATCATTCTTGCAACGCTGCAGATGAAGATGTCCAAGGGAGTCAGATCCAACACAACCTCCAATGCTCTGGTTGGCATAGTGGACATTGCAGAGACAGGCCGTGATGCAGAGACAGGCCAGTCTTTGTAGACCTCCCAGTCTGTCAATCACAGTCTTCTGTTCCACCTTACGCCACCAGATCATACAGGCATATGTGAGAATGGGCCTGACAAAAGCTGTGTACATCCATAACATCAGTTTTGGATGTAAACCCCGGTTTTTACCAAGCATTCGCCTGAAAATCATAATTTCTTTGCTCGGTTAATCCTATCATCAATGTGCTTATTCCAGGTGAGTTTCTGGTCTAAATAGATGCCCAGATACTTCACCTCTGAAGCCACATTGATTTCAACATCAAAAAGTCTTGGTATGAAAAAACCTTTCCGTTTCTTTTTGCGTGTAAAAGGTACAAGGTAGGTTTTCTGAGGATTAACCATCAGGTCCATGCACCATTGACCTACATAACTTAGAGCATCCTACATGAGATGACAAGTTATGTCGAAATCTTTGCCAAGAATAAGGATGACAATGTCATCAGTATATCCTTGCGTATAATAGCCACTACCATTTAGATGTTTTATAAGGCTATTTACAACTAGGTTCCAAAGTAATGGTGACAGAACACCTCCTTGAGGACAACCTCTAGTAGTCTTTTTTTCAAATGATTCATCGACGATGTTCATTTGTATACATCTATCCGAAATTAAGGCCTCAATCCAAGTACACAGGGTCTGATTAATCCCTGTCCCTCTAAGTGCATTGAGGATGGATGGATGGGAAGTGTTATCAAAGGCACCCTGGATGTCGAGGAAAGTTGCCAAGGCAATATCTTTTTGATCCAGAGTGGTTTCAATCTTGGAAACTAGCTGATGTAGAGCAGTTTCAGTAGATTTGCCGGGTTGATAGGCAAATTAAAGAGCATGCAAGGGACTATTACTACCCAAGTAATCTCTAATATGCCGATCAATGATTTTCTCCATAATTTTAAGAAAGAATGAAGAAAGACTGATTGGTCTGTAAGACTTGGCCTGGTCATAGGTGTCCTTGCCAGGTTTAGGAATGAAGACAATCCTAGTCTTTTGCCATATCTTTGGTATGTAACCCAGTGCCAAGCTAGTTTTGTAAATTCTAGTTAGCACTGGTATGACAACTTTCTCTGCCTTCTGGATCATGATGGGCATAATTCCATCAGGCCCTGGGCATTTTAGAGGTTTAAAGGCAAAGATTGCCCATTTAACAATGTTGTAGTTTACGATATTTTTAGCGATGGTCCATTGATTGCTGTTGACTCTTTGCAAAGAGCCAATGCAGTGCTCCCCTTCATTACTATAAATATCTCTAGCTCCTGGAAAGTGGGTTTTGGTCATAATTTCCATAACCTCTTTCCCGGAAGCAGCAAAATTACCCTCCTTGTCCTTTAGGGTGCCAACCAAAATAGGTTCATCCCTTTTATGGAGTTTCTGGAGTCTAGCTTCTTCAGAAATAGAATCTATCTCTTCACAGAACTTCCTCCAGGAGTTAATTTTGCTTTTTCTAACAAGTTTGTTATAATTAGTGACGGCCGAACTTTCCATGATACAGAAAATGTTCCGCTACTGCTCTGTCCAACACGTTGTGCAGATCTTTCACCAATAGAAAATTTCTGCTTTATTCTGCTGAACAGTTAACTCGTCACCATACGCTAATCAGTGGTTGATGAACTACATCATTTTAAAGCTTCATGGTCAGCTGTACTTCCCATTCAGTCTCAGTGAAGGTATATAAATAATGTAATTGCTGTCACAGATGGTTGCAGCTTTTGATGTAGCTATAGACCATAGTGTGGTAATGTGATATTTTGTTCATGTACACATGTGTATATGTATATAATGAGAATCTAAAAGAAGTAAATTTAAAAGTCTGTGTTTGTTCATTATTTGATCTAGCAATTATGCATATTTATTTATTTTTGTCGAGTGTAAATTTCATGGTATTTTATATTTTCTTATTTTAATGCTTATAAGATAAATAATATTTTTCCAAAAGATTAAAAATACTTATATAATTTATTTGGTGCTGGTTGTTGCATTTAAATATTTTTGGAAAATGCTCAAGGCAAGTAAAAGGTAATTGTTTAATTCAGAGAATACATGATATTTCAATATAAATAGAATTACTTTAATGCAAATTGATTCAGAAAACTTCACTGTAAACTGATTCAAAAAACTTCAATATGCATTGATTTTATTCTTTTTTTTAAAGAAATATCATGTTGCTTGAATAACTGAATTAATGTTTCTTAAATATATAACAAAAAATTAATAAATAAGAATTTAATTGATCAAGAATTCAAACATTATTTCAAAGTTTGAAATAACGAATTTCCTATGACAAATGGGATTTATATGAATGAAAATCGTTTGTATAATGTGTGGAACTTAGTGTTGCAGTAGCTAATGTGAAAAGAATCATCAGTTTAATATTAACAAATTTGTATAATTTAAAAATAAATATATTAGATTGCAAAATAAGTATCAAGAAAAATTAACCTTTTTAAAATAAAAATCATGAAACAATAGCCAGTTTTCAATAAACAGTTAAAATATTTTATATTGCTGATATTTCTGTAAAATTAAAGTAACTTTATGACTTTATATTTCTTAGATTTGTGTTCTTTTATTTAGAATTTTATCTTTAAAATTAGAAAATTTTCAATATGTAAAATTCAACGTTTTATGAATTCGTTTTTTATGTTATTATGCCTAATTTAAGTCACCATTTTTTATTTAATTAGTATAATTTTCTTAGGTCATTTAGGAGATGTAAATGCTGCCAAGTGGAGCCACACTGGAAAAATGCTTATCACTTGTGGAAATGATAAAACTGCAAAAATTTGGAATTTTGAAAAATCAAAACAAAACCCAATCCTAACAATAGGTGTGAATGATAATAGTAAAGCTTTAAAGGTTTGTAATAGATATATTATCAGAAGAAATGTCTTTTTCTAATAAATAATTATTTTTAAGGTATTATTAGTTAAAATAAGGTTAATTGGTTCTATAGTACGTTGCAATAATATCTTTAAGCACATTTTTTCACAAAATTATCTACTTTTGTATAATTAGTGTGACTTTTTTTATTTTTTCATACTTTCTCTTTTTTCACTATTTTATATTTTTCATCTTATATTATTAAAATATATATTTATGTATTCATAACTATCCAAATATGTGCTCATATTTTTCTTGTTGTAGAACAAGAGTTTGAAATTTCATTTGCATCATACAGTTATCATACATCTTAATTAAAAGTGTTTCAATTTTATTAAAAATTATAATTAAAAACATTGTAAAATGAGAAAGAAAAGAAAGCAGAGAAAACTGTTGAACATTATTATTGAAAATTTGACAAAAACATTTTGCGATGTAATAAAATTTCAATGAAAAAATTTTTGTTCTTCATGTACTCAAGATTAAAAAAATATTTGAATCTTTCTGAAAACATAATGCATTGTCATAATTTTCATAAAAAATATCTTCAGAAGCAGATAATGCTTCAATATCTGATTGATAATAAAAACTTTGATGCTAAGTATTGATTTTGCCTTTTGTCAAATAAAATTCCATTCAAACTAATACAATTTTCAACGAATTATTTATACAAATTTAGTTTATTTTTATCCCATTAGAATTTTTTTCTCACTTTCATAAATAATTAAAATTTATAATTGTAGAACAAGTGTTTATCTTATACTGGTAAAATTATATATGCCATTATAAGCAAGTAATGTGCTTCTTAAAGTAATTTTCTTCATTTTTATAAATTTTATCTTTTACACTTTATTAATTATTAAAAATATATTAAATACAAAAGTAATGAGCAAAGGTACTAAATATCTGTATTAGACAAACAATGTAAGTGCAAGTTTAGGTAGGTTGAAAAGAAACATTTTCAAAAGTTTGAAAATATATATATTAAACTTTGGAATTTCGTAGTTAGAAACATTTTTGTCAATGAATGTATAGTCATTTAAAATTCCTTAAATTCGTAATTCTAGTTTTATGTGTTCAACAGTTTCCAAGCTGCATTCTAAAAAATTCTTCCTAGTTCTTTCTCAATAACTAAGATTGGGTTTGTGTTTGTGTGTTATATAAAAATGTTTTATATATCTTTATTAGGATGTGACTTTGTCCCATGCATGATATTTTCACATTAATGACATACAAAAAATATTTTTAGAACATTGACTTATTTTGTGATATTGCCAAAAGTTTTGAATTTAGGTTTGTTATTTAATTGAAACAACTATTCAATCCTTTATTCAGACCGCTTTAGAACCCACTCTGGTGATAGGATTTTAATTCAATTTGGTATATAAGCTATATAGACCATAAAAAATAATTTCTATAATAAATAGTTCAAATTTTGACTGCCAGATAGCTATTTTCAAAAACTCTTAATGGAAATTTGTTCAACCTTTAAAGTGTCTTTTAATTAGGGACCAAAACTCTTTTTTCATACGTTTATCATGACTATTCCCACCCTTTCAGAAGAAAAATCGAGCTATTTCTAATATTTGTTTTATCAAACGACAGGAATATCTTTATTGCACAGGGTGAATATCGTCTTTTAAAGGGCTTGCAAAAAGGGCCCATAGATTACAGTAATCCCCTCTATAACACGGTACTTATAAAGCGTTTTCATATTGCGCGACTTCCGTATAACACGTATTTTCCCCCATATAACAAATTTTTTTTCCAAACGTTTTTTTTTTTTTTTTTTTTTTTTTTTTTTAAACGTTATATTTTTGTATGCGAAATTTATAATGATTTTTACCGTTACAATCAATTTCGGTTATGTTTGCACATTGCTTCAGTTGTGTTCTTATAAAATTTAATTATTTTATTAAATTTGTGTTTTTGGAATTATTTATTTGAAATTATATATAAGTGTTTTTAATCACATATGTATATATTTTTTATTTAAAATAGTTTGTAGTTTGATTTATATAAAAATGCACCTCTATTTCATTCTTAACTCAGTTTTTCCTTAATTTTCGATTTAAAATCCCTTTAACGAGAAAAGTTAAACGTGAATCATTTGTACAAAACACGCGTTATGCGAGTTCATACGAGCACGTTTTCCTATAAAGCATAATTAATATACCGTGTTTTGGGGCATTGCTGTTGTTTGACTAAAATCACAAAATTTATAGAGATTAGGGAGATTTGGGTGTGATTAAAAGTTAAACAATAAAATAATTATGATTGAAAATTTTAAAGAATAACCACTTCTGTGGTTGCTAGACTAACGTGTCAACACCTCCTAGAATACCTCTGTCCCCGTTGTTATTCAGTAAGTGCGTGATCACCATTACATTAGTTAAATCTTTCATTGACTATGCGAAAAATCTTGTGGCTTTGTATACGATTCATGGCTGTAGATGAGGTGTGGCCTTGAAGAATTCTAAGTAAAAGGAAGTGTACTTTTTCATATGGAGCGATAAATAATCACATTTGCCGCATATGTGATATTTCAACTTCTAATGTTTTGCCCCCACAACTACCGTATTCTGATCATGTGACTGACTGCATGGTGTGGATTTACCTGGCATTTTATCCTCATACTGTTTTCCTTTGACACTCATTCTTCAAGGTCCTCCAGCACTAATAACGGCCGATGAACTCTTTTGCTGCTTTACAGGAATGGCAATGTTTTCAATCCACTCTAAATGCAAAATGAGCTTCTCCCGACATCGTGTGTCAAGTCATTTATTGAAGTTGAATTTGACGAGAATTGTGTAATTTCCTACGTTTTTCCGAGTGCTTGATCTTTTCATTTTCTTTCCACTTAAATCCTTGAGATCTGTGATTGTGAGAATTCTTAAAAGACTGTTTAAGGAGGAAGAATTAGGCCTATACATGATTGAAAGAAAGGCAACATGACTTCTTATGTTTCTGAAATACCTTGAAAGCTTCTTCGCTTTACTATTAGATACACTATAATGCGTTTTCTACACGTAATTGGTCTCAATGGGGTGTATGTTATGCATATTCTGTAATTAATTAAAATTTAATGATTATAACAGTTTTTTCCTCTTGCTTTATAAGCAAAAATTCTCTTGGTAGTCAAAACTTAGATTGTTTCTTATTTCAAAAATTTTTTCGATCGTGGTTTATATACGCATATATAAAATTTTATCAAAATTGGATTAGCAAAGTGGAATCTACAAGATCCCATTTTATATACAGAGTGTTTATAACTGAATGGAGTCATTTCGATTTTAATCACTCTGTATGTAAAATGGAATCTTTAAAAATGGAATAAATCTTTAAAATGTAAAATGGAATCTTTTCTCTTTTGACATATATATTATAAAAACAACTGTTTGCAAATTATGTTTTGCTTTATAATTTCTGATTTATAAAATTAATACTTTTTATTTTCAGCAGAAAAAATTTCATTTCGAAGAGTCTGTAAATCAAGCTCAATTTTTTTATCTCGATCATTTTCTTCTGATTTCTTCTGGAAACAAATTGTATTTATTTGATTATATTATAAACATAGAAAAATCTGGCATCAAAAGGTATTTTTCTGTTTTTGATTTCCTCTGAATTTTTTCTCTATCATTAATATTCATCAAATTATTTAATTTGTGAACCTTTTATTTAGTTTTGTTATTTATATAAAATTTTAAAATATCAGTTTTAAAATCTTTAAAATTCTTATTAAATTTTGTATTTTAAAAGCCGATGTTACTTTCTTTTCACGAGGTTGAAAGCATTCACTAAAATATAATTTCAATTTCATAATTATATGTTATGAGGTTTCAAATTCGTCTTTTTATTACATCACAGCATTTTATATTTCAGCTGTATAAACAGAAGCTCTGTGAAACTAGTAAAAGAAATTCCATTAGAATCAAAAAGGATTTCTGCAATAACTGCTGCCAATCAATTTTTCTCTAATATCCTTTTCTGCTTAACTTCAATTATTGAAAAACATGTTTTCTACAGTTATTGATGATTAAAAAATATATTTGTTTAAATCTTAGTACTTCGACTAAGCAAACTCACATTGAGTTACTTCCACCAATAGTGTGCTTATATATATATATATATATATATATATATATATATATATATATATATATATATATATATATATATATATATATATATATATATGAAGAATAAAATATAAATTATATTTTTTAGTAATCTTAAACGATAATTTATAAATATCAATAATAAAGTTTGTTAGCTAGTAAATTTTGAGTTAAAATTACGTACATAAAATTTATATTCAAAATTCTTAATTTCATAAAAATAAATGTATTTAAAGAAAATTTCTTAGTATTTAATAATTTATATTTTATTCATTATTTAATTTTTGCAGCTTCATTAAGAATTTATTTTCTTTACATACATTAAGCATCGTTTTGAATTTTTAATTTTAAGCTTATCAAAATGGTATGAGATATTTTTGCCGTTCATCAGCATATTACATACAATACTAATTATGATATCAACATTATATAACGCATTATGCATAAAAATTATAGTAAACAAAAAAAATTTATTCTATAAAGACGAAGTTAAATTAATTATGTTAAACTAATTCTAAAGTATTTTAATTGGTTGAGTAAATTAAAACTAAAATCGAACTAAAAAATGAAAATAACTTGATTTTGTAAGTAATTTTACAGTTTCTTATACTATTATGAAGAAACGGTAAAATTACAAACAAAATCAAATAATTTTCTTATTAAATATTTTTCTATATCACATTTTTTCTTTAGTTATTTTAATTCAAATTGCTTGAAATCTTATGTGATTTTAAGTTTTTCTGTTGCCAAAAAAATATTTTATTGGCAAGAATCACTCACATATAAGTAAAAATCCCTTAGCTATTAAAGAGGAAATTCATTAAAAATATCTTTTAAAATATAAGATTTATAATATAGTTCAAAACTTTTTACTGAATTCATATTCTTAACATAAATAATGTATTGTGTTATGTGCTGGAACTTCAAAATCAATTAATGTTGTTGATATGACAGTTGGAAAAGTAGCATGGCAAACTGATGATTGTGGTGCTAAATCTCCTCATATCATTGCCATAAATGAAGTTTGTATTGCCAACTTATTTCTTATACTATAAGTTTTGTCTATGTCTAATGTTTTATAATTAGTATAATTAAAATGTCAAGAAAAATTAATTCATTATAATTTTTATATTATAAAATGATTTCAAGATTATTTATTCTTGAAATAAATACTAATTACAATATCATTATTTTTAATTTTTATTTTATAAGGATTCAGAATAATTAAGCTCTACAGGCAAAAAAGTTAATTATCCTAGTATGCGAACACTAATAAATCGTAACCTTTACATGTCGCAGTGGTAGAGTCACGTACTGAATCGCCTTTGTATGAGCAAAAGTAATCGTGTTTAATCCCACTCAGGACCACAGTGTAAGCAAAGTTGCTGGATTTTTCAATGTTTTGTAGCAGACTTTTTAACGTGACTAGAAGTGGTGTAATACTCCTGGTAGCAAAACACAACATTAAAAAGTGTGATCGGAAATTATTTTTGACTGAGAAGAGCCAAAGATGAATTTCACACCTTGTGAATTGAAATCACTTCCAAACATGATAGAAGTTTCTACAATCAGTGAATGACAGTTCTTATGGCCTGTTAATGAGAGAACATTTCGACGGGCACTGCATGCAATGAGTATTTGGTGACTGATATCTCGCAAGATCCACTGCTCGCATAGGCGTATAAAACTGCTTGTCTTTATTAATCTAGAAAAAAATAAACATGAACGGCAGCTGATTGGCGAAATGTATATATAATGGGATTTCACGAATCTCATTGTCTTTATTCAAATGATGCAAGTCGTCGAGTGAGCTGAAGACCAACTAAAGCATTTCGTCTGGAAAGTGTGCAAGGTCAGATTCAAGCCAAAGATGAATCTCTGTTGTTTCAGGAACATTTTTTTATTAAGGGCAAAGCCCACTCTCAGATTAATTACTTACGTGAACTATCATATTCTTAATATTTTAGATGGTCAGTTGTTGCCTTTAAGTCAACATTTGCATGAGTGAGTCATTGATAATTTTCTTTAAGGTGACACTAGCGAAATTCATGTCAAGAAGTATATGTGTGACTAGTTTTATGAACACTACTATTACATATCTTACTCTTTATTTCATGCAAAATTGCATCGCTTGCACCTCATAGAAAATCTATGAAATATGCTTGAACTGCGAATATAACGAATAAATCAGCATCTTCGGTGCCTTCTTGATTTTCGCGGTGAAATCCTTAGAAAGTGATATAAATTAGATGCGATTATCTGCAAAACCTTGTAGACTCACTACTTAACGAAACATGGTAGATATCAAATCAAGAGACAGATTTACTTTATAAAATATGATTTTTGAATAGTAGATTGACATGATTTAGTAAAAATTATGCATTGTTCTCCAAATAACAAATTTTTGCTCCTGTAAGTTTATTTAATTACAGTTTATATATAAGTAAAATTATTTTTATTTCTAATTATCCTATTGGCACTTTTGATTTAGAAAAAAATAATTTTAAATATTTTAAGGATTAATATAAACGTAAATAATTAAATATCAATGGAATCTCATTATATTTGTATATTAAAGAACTAAAAGATAAAAATCAAATAACATTCTTGAAAAGTTGTATACTTAATAAGCTTAAAAAAAATTTATTTCCTTTTTTTTAAGGTCTAAAATAGTAACAATTTTAAGTGGAATATTATTAGAAAACATGTCTCTGAAAATCTATGTTTCTAAATTTTTCCCTCATAAAATAACAAAATTTCTTCCATTTTTCCTTTATTAATTAAGAAAATCAATTATTTTTAAGTTGATTTCATATATTCTTCAAAAATACTTATCTGTGATGTAGTTCTTTTAGATAACTTGAAGATAAAAATATTTGTACGATTGATGTTTCAATTTTTTAGGGTTCACCTTACACAACTCAGTCCTTAGAAATGTATAACTTATTTATGACTTCATCCTTAATTGATGGTATTAAGATATGGGATTTAAGAACTAAAAAGTAAGATAATTATCTGTAAGTTTTACTTGATAATTTTAGTTTTCTTAGATTGAAAAATGAAATTTTATTTTTTATATGAGTCTAAATGGCTGATGAATATTAATTTACCCTTAATTTTGAGGGAAATCTTCATTTTATAAAATAGACAAAAATAGTAGCTTTTCATTTAAAATTTTAAAACAACATTTATACTGATATCCAAAACTAAAATAAGCATGTTTTTTTACAATAAATATATATCTACCACTATTACTTTAAAAGTTTGTGTTTAATTTAGGAAACTTTCAATTTATGCGTCTAGTGTCTTTTTATTAATAAAAAAGAATGTGTAAAACAAAAGGAAATGAAATTTAAAGTTGAAAATGCATTAAATTAACAAATTTTTGTGTGGAATTTCGTTTTTTAAAGAAAATAGTTCCAAACACATAACTTGTAGTTAAAATTACTAAACGAAATCATTTAAATGATGAATTGCTATGGAAAATTGTTGACAGGCTTCAGATTGAACATTCATGAGCTAGAGTCGGTCAGTTGAATATGGTGGACACATTAGATTATCGAAACAGTATTAAACATCAGATATGATGACTAGGAATACTGGATGTCAGCTCATAAGCACCAATACTTCAGAGGATTATTATGTATGAATATTGTCATGCCAGAGATATGACTGCTGGACAGTCTCAAAAAAGCACTGCTGCATCTGAAACAATGATATCGAAGTAAATCTTAAATATATACTTAATGAGAGGGACTTTTAATTCCACAAATGATGGATCTAAAATGTCAGTTGTTCATTTCTCACACAATTATACAGAAATGTCGTATATTTTGTTGCTGTGATCACCTCTATCTATAGATTTAGATTAGTGATTGTCCTCTTCAGTGATAAGCCGTTATTCAAGAAACATACAAAGTGATTCTCGACAAATTTCATATAAAGAGAACCTGAGAGAAACTCTCATTCGGAAAAAATATGGGGAAAATTAATCACTTTGACAATGGTATCTTTCTATTTGGGAAGAATCATGTCAGATGAGCATATGCTGCTCCATACAATTTCTACACTTACAATGATAATATGAGACTGAGATTCTCGTTACAGTCTACTTTTTTGAAAAGTAGTAGGAAACTAAATCAATTTTATAGATGATTATAACCGACCCTGTGTAACTGCACATGTTGACGCTTATTGGGGATATGAGTGTATTGCGTATGATGTTGGCAATGATATCTCCAGACTTTAATTTCTCTAAGCAATTTTGTGGTGTTCTAAGAAGTCATTGGATGTCAGCAACACTTTTTCCTAGAATTCATCAAGCGTAAAATCGTCGCCTTTGGAAGGAGAATTACTGCTAGTCATTGATCAGCGCAGCATCCATATTAACAGTAGAATAGCTCGCTGTGAGACACACACCTGTGTTGCTATACTAGGCTATACCTCTTATTAAATTTAGCAATATTGACAAAATAAAAAGTCCTTCATATGATGAATTGTATTTTCATAAATCATGCAACCATTTCCTATCAACCTACTTACCTTTTTTTTTTATAACGTATGGTATTATTATGTGTGATTTTTTCATGCATTAATTTTCAAAATATGTTCTTTTCTTATGCATATAATTTTAGATATCGGCGTAGTTTTTTCCCTAAATATATAAGTAGCATGATTTGAAAACAAAATATTCATTTTTTGTTTAAGGCATGTGAGGAATTTCTTATATTTAAAAATAAGGGATATTTTTATAAGTAAAACATCATATTTTTTAATCAAAGTTTACATCAAATGTATTTCTCTATATTTTAAATCCATCGTATTCGTTAAAGTATTTAGGTTACATATTTAATTAAAATTTTTCAAATTCTACAATCCTCACACTTCAAATTCGTATTTTTTAAAATTATTCTAACATGTTCATTAAGTAGTTAGTATAGATAAATGTTTACTTTAAGTTATTTTAGCAACTTCTAATAATAATATTATATATTCTCATTCAAATCATATATCAAATCAAGAATAATGAAATTTTACTCATGTATCAAATTCATAAATTTTAAATCAGTAAAGGTAAACATCGCTCGGCTAACTCTTGACAACTATTTAAAAATCGTAAAATTTGCATGATACATCTCCAGGACAACAATCATTAAATAATATTAAAGATAATATCATTATACAGAAATATACTTGTTGTTTTATTTGCTTTTAATAACATAAATTGCATACTTTAGTTTTAATTATACGTTTTTTTCTCCCCACTTTTGTAACAAAAATCATCCAACTTTAAAAGTATTTGGAAAAATACTTTTAATTTCTGAATTTGACCGCGTATTCATTTGATAATAGTTGTAAAAAATTTTTGTAACATTTCTGGCTAATATTATTTTATATCATGAGCGAACAATGTCATCATAAATTAACTGAATGAATGAAAGTAGTAAACATTTTTTTATTACTAGAGTTTTTACATTCAGGAATCCAGACTAGTTTGGAAGCCTTACATTTCATTGCTTGCAAGAATATCTGAATTAATGGTAAATATCAGAAAATAGAATATGACATTCACTAAGCTATAATGTAATTATGGGCTTAGTAAATGCATAGTTTTATCATTTTAAATGTAGTCTTCCACATTCATAACTCAGGAAAACAGTTATACTATAGAAGAATGAAAAATAAAACTTCGTAAAATTATTCGTTTTATATTAGGAATCGTTTGTTTTTTTAAAATATTTGTTGTTGTTACTTATTACCCTGGACAAGGCAAGTTCGATATGCCGTTGGCTATATGAATTTAAGTCTTTCGCTTAACTAAAACACCATGAAGGTGAAAGCATAAATTTGCTCAAAACTTCTCCGACACTACCAGAAGATCAACTACCTCAAATTTGGCATTGATCTGGAGAGGAAAGAAATTTTTCCAGACCATATTACACTCATGGTAACTGCTCAACGACCGATCACAGTACTTTCGATTACATTTAATGAACATGTATATCACATATACTCGGTGGGTCTTTAGTAGCCTTCGGAATCGATTCCCGCCCTTCCGCGCGAAAAGCCAATGCCGTAACCACTAGGCTACCCTGGCACTGTTAAAATACATAAATATCTGAATCAGTTAATTATGAAAAATCTTGAAAGCTAACGCATTAATGCTGATAAGGGACATATATGCATATTTGAACATTTTAATCTAGCATGTTAATTATAATTTATGCGCAATTGTGTCAAGTTATAAGTAATTTCTTGTAAGGTTTCATGATCTATATTACAAAACGGTTTATTCAAACTGGAATATTTTTTTACATAACTTTGGTGTTATGAATTATGGCATAAAAATTCCATTCTATTCAAGCAATGATAGAAATACACTGGCCTCCAAAAATTAAGATCTAACATTTTTTTCAAAGCTCACCATAAAAAAATGGCACCTACGATAAAATTTATCGTGTATAAAAACGAACTTGTGTAAGTTTGTGCAAGAACACTATTTTTTTTTTTTTGATAGAAAAGAACAGGTATATATGAGTGAAAAATATGCAAACATCAGGCTTTTGTTATTACACTTGTAACTTTTGTTTTGTAACAGATTCGTTGACAATAGTCAGTGGTGTCCTCCAATGCCTGAGAGAAGGCGTTTGCCTGATTCATTAAAGTGGTGAGCAATCGAATGGATAAAAATGGAAGTGTCACAAACTAATATTCTAGACGCCTTGATGTGCCTCGCAATGTGGTCCACCGTCTCTGGAATTAATAGCTCTTGCCTTCGGTTCAACAGTTCGTGGATTCAAATCCCACCTTGGGTATGGATATTTGTAGTGGTACGGAATCCACTTTAAACCATAGGTACTGGTCTAATTAGCCCTCGTGTGCATATACAATAATCAATGCATATGCAGTAACAATCGGCAATAATTTTATTCTAATGAATGATAACGCTTAACCTCATCAAGTTGTAATAGTTAAGAAATATCTTGAGAGTTACGGTTGGATACCGGAATGGAATGGCCTGCTGGATCTCCAAATCTGAATCCCATAAAGTATCTATTGGACTATCTTGTTAACAGGTTGCTCTTTTAAGTCCTTCTTCAATGTCTGTAGGAGAGCTGGAAAACAACTAACTGCGTGTCTGGTTTCCGTTTCCCATTTCGGTGACCGACAATTTAATAGCATGGAAAGTCGATGTCGCTAATGCATTTAAGCTAAAGTATGCATATGCCTTATTAAAATTCCTTTTTGTTATGTTTCTATGATATTTTACCACATAAAAGTGATTATTCTTTTTCTAAAAATAGACTTTTCCAGCGAGAATTTTTTTTTTGTTGTAAATTATTTATGCGTTTTTATGTAAACTTTTATGGTACAATCAAAACACATACCTGTTTTATGCACGTCATCCTAATTTGGTGTTTCACATTCATTTATTTGAAAATTAGGCGCAAAAAATTGGTTGTTCAATAAAGTTTGGAGGACGGTGTAGTTGAAATACAACTTTTTAAAATAATTGTTCTAGTAAACTGTTCCGATAGAGTTATCGATAGAAGGAATTTTTAATTGTATTAATAAAAATACCATTTGTGACTGACTTTTACGATAAACACTTCCAAAAATGTTCAAAACCAAATGTTAAGTCAAAATAACAAATTCAATCATCATTAACGATTTCTTACAAAGGAGATTTATTATATTTGTGCTATTAAATTTCAATTATTATTACTTTCAAAATAGTATCTTGGTAACTGTTTTAAAAAAGAAATTTATGATATTTCAGATATAAGACTCCCCAGTTTCATACTTTGAAATCTGTAAAGTTTCATTTTTGTAAGTTAACTTTAACGAACAAATATTTATTAATATTTTTAAATGATTAGAAAAATCGCACTTTTTTTTCCTTGGCTAAATATATATTTTTAGTCTTTAAAATATATGTACAATTGTTACCATTATTCAGTGGTTTCTGTTAATTTGTGATTCTTACTAGTTTACTAATTTCATTTACTCTTAAGAATGTATTTATTAATCGTACTGGTGATATTAACTTCCATTACTTTTCATTCTTATTCCTCTCTCATAGATCAGTTCTTTGTTACAATGAGCATAAATGTCGTTTATTTCCATGCAGTGCCACATTTTCGCCTTGTGGAAAATTCATTATTTCTGGCAGTGAAGACAAATCAGTAAGCATTTTCCAGTCTTTGATTATATTAAAATACTTATCATATAGTTTTTTTATATACATTTACATTTGAATATAGATTAAAATAAAAAGTTTAATTTATGTACACAAAAGTCTTTTAAAAATAGGCTGTTTTTCAGAGAAGTAATATGAAAATCATTTCAAACTATGCAAAAGTTTTTACGATATATATGGCCAATTGAAATTTATTTTGAGCATTATAATTACTTGTCAAATAAAATCTGAATTCAATAAAAAGTATAAAAATTTATGTAAAACGTGGTTTAGTTTAAATAATCAACAGTTCATTACAGACATTCATCAAATTGTTCGTAAATTATGTCATTTTTAATATCAGTAAAAAATTGACGCTGTTTCTTGTTTACTATTTCATACAAGCAAAAAAAGCGGGTACTTAAAATTATTTTAAAAAAATTACTTTATGAATTGTAAAATATCATCTTTACCTTAAATGTTACTACCTAGTGTTTTGTAAAATTGCAATACATGATTAGGAGTCCTTCATCGTTTCTTTATAAAAAAAATTTATAAAATTATCTGGTGTTATTACGTAATAACTCCTTTAAAAAATACTTAAAATTTAATTTTTTTTTCCTATCATATAATGAAATATTACGGAAATAATTTTGATCATTGAAAAGTTTGAATAATACTGAAAATAATAGTATTTAAATTATATTGATACCATCATCGTGTGTATTAGTCAATCATCCAAAATAATTAACTCTGTTATTGATTAACAATTAATATTTAATTGAATAAATAAGATTTAGTTTTCTAATATTTTTTTGTAATTAAAGGGAACAATAAAGTTTTCAAACTGAGCTCTTAATAAAAATCAAGATAATATTAGGCTAAAATCAAAGTTCTTAATCATTTCAAATCCAAGCACAAATTATTTTTATCTTTTCAGTAAAAGTCACATAAAATATTGAATTACTTGATGATTCAAATTTTATTTATAACTGCATCTATATTAGTAGAATAAAAATATTTTTTTCTCTCAAGTTTTTACCATCTATTATTAATATATAAAAAACTTTTCAAATATAATTTTTGTTCAAAATAAGTAAAATGAATTATTATAACATGATATATAATTCACTTGATTCATTAAATTAATCGTATATGTTTCATGACATTCTAATTGTTATCCAAATTAAATGTTTGTATCATTTCGTTAGCAAAATACCAATTTCCACTAAAAGAAACATTAATTTAGGGCAATTATTCAATCATTTCGGTATTATGAAATCAAAATCCTTATTAATCATACAAAATGGAAGATGAAAAATTTATAATCAAAATATTTTACTGAATAAAAAATAACGGAAACAGTTTTTTTAAATACGAAAGCCAAGAATACAAGAATAAAAATTCTTGAAGGTTAATAGCTTGAATAAATTATAGCTTTGGTATGTTTTTGTCCAAAATCCAATTTAAAAAAACAAAATTTTCAATAATTATTTCACTATAAAAAATTCATAAACCAATTCGCATTTGAAAGAGCTACACAGAAAAAAATTGAAAATTTTTTTATCCTTCTAGCATTTGTACTTTAGTAATACAGTAGCAGCAATGTCTATCAGTTAATTTATTAGCAATTAACGGTTTTAATTTTTAGTTACATTAATTTATATTGAATAAGTTTCACATCATCCCAATTAATACTTTCACCTACCTATTCAATGATTATTTTTTTATTAAAACCTAATTTTTGGGAACATATACATTATTCATTTACAAATTTTAATTCTTAATTATTTAACCAATGAAACTATATAATTGTTAAGAAAGGTATAGGTAACCAGGAAACAATTCTGCCCATAAAAACTACTGCAGGCGTAAATTTATAAACTACAGATGCTAAATAAAGTTAAAAGAATATGTACATTCTTTCAATTTTATTTATTATCATCTTTAAATTTTATTTAGGCTAATTTTAATAAAAAAATTTTTAAAAAAATCATATACTTTTAAAATATGAAATTATAGTTGTAATATTTTTACACTGATAATTTGTGATTTATTTATAGGCCTATAATTATGAATTGCGTAAATTAAGTTATGTAGATAAAATAACTGATCAGAATGCAGATGTTTTTATCGGTACAGCATTTACTCCAAATTCGCAGGTAAGCTTATTTATTGAATGTGTATTTCATGTTTAAGATAATGATGATGGCAATTCAATACCTAAAAATGTACAAGTAAATAATTATTTTCAGTTATTTCATGACTGTAACTTAAATATTTGTTTTTGTAAATGAAAATTTCCAAATCAATTTGCTTCCAAAAAAAATTAAAATAAAATCCCTTTCATTAATTTCATTTACTTTTTATCATTACAAATGAAAGACAAAATTTAATTCTATTATATTACGAATAATGAAATAAATTAAATTTTTGAATAGAAATTAGATATTTAAAGATTTAGTAAATATTCTGAACAAGAACTGATATTTTAATATATAAATTTTGAACCATCATCGCGTTTACCATATTCTCAAAGAAAATTCAGAATTTTACAAAGGTATTTCAATTCTGTCATCTGTATTCATAAACTTTTAAAAATCTTCTTTTCTTTAAACATACAATTGAGATGCACATCGTTCTTGAATAGTGATTAGTCAAACTGAAATCGTGAAATTTTCCCTTAATTTTAATGTCTAAAGATTCAGTTGTGATTTTTTAAAAACTTATCTACTCACAATGGTTTTATTCTCGCTCCTTGAGTATTTAAAAAGACAAGCTTTTTTAAAAAATATTAAGAAGATTTTCAAAAATAATATTGATTCCATTGAAGTAAATAATAAATTATTATCTCTATAGTTAATGAAGATTTTTTCAATTTAAAATTTATTTTTATTTACATCTATACCAAAATGTGATATAGCTGTCTTGCGATTATGATGCTTTAAATAAAATACACAGTTAAAGCTTGCATTTCTTTCTGCATTAAAATATCTTAAAATAATTTTATCTTTGAATTGTAAGGAAATTTATATTTTAAATAGTTTTACATTTATTTGTATTCAAATATGAAAAAAATTATAATATATAAATCATTTTCAGAAAAAATTTACTCAAAAATATAAAAAATTGATACAAATGAACAATTGTACCAAGTCAGATAAATAATTATTATATTAACTAATTAATAGTATAACTTAATATAAAAACGCTTTTTATATTAATCTTTATTATGCTGCTTTAATATGAAAATTTAAATTAGTCTCAAATAAAAGTCCATATCAATATTTCTCCATTGGAAATATATGTAGATATATAAATGATAATTTAAAAATTAGCAAGTTTATATAACTTAATAATGTTATTAGATGTAAAGAGGAATGACTAAATTATTAAATTACATTGTAAAATAGTATTTATATGAATTTAATTAAAACATCTACAATTGCTTTATTTATATAGCTGTTCTGTAAATTATTTTAAAATAATTATTAATTTTTATAAAAAAAATTGAATTTCTTTTCTTTTTCATAGCTGTTACTTTCTTCCATGAATGGATCTGTATATTTCTATGGCAAAGATAAATAAATAACTTTATTATATTCTCATGAATATTAGACTATTTTTGATGATTTCCTTACTTCTTTTTATATATATTTTTAATTAACTATTTTACTATTAGATAATGCAAAAGACGATAATATAATAAGAAATTAGATACATTTTCATTCTGTGAACATGTTATTAAACATTCTAATTAGATAAATTTAAAATTTAAACATTAAATTATATACACTGTAATCAGTAATTTTAATTTAGCACATGAATAAAGGGAAATGTGTATGTACATTAGAATCAAAATTTCTCTAAACAAAAGAAAAATACTCTAAATAGTTGAATATATTTATAAGATATTTCTAATTAAATAAAATATTTAAGTTACATTTTAAAATGCTAACATTACTAAAATTATAACCTATTTAAAAACAAGCCACTTATGCAATTTCTCATTTAAAAATATAATGAAGATCAGGAAATAATATATAAACGTATTCCTTAAAAACAATAATTATCAGTTATTTCAACTAGAAATTATTAAATTTTTTTCATATAAAATGATTAATGCATGAATTTAATAAAACCTAAACAAGTTGGTAATAGAAATACTTTTTCAGAAGTAACGTTAAAAAGCTTGCATATATATGCATAAATTCTATTACATAATTTTCAATGGATCTTTGTGTTATACCAAATCTTTAGTCAATTGAAAACAAGATAAATTTTTCTCATGAGAGAAAAATTTAATAGCTTTGAGATTATTTCTTAATCATTCTTTGGAATGATTCACATGAAAATAAAATATTACTACAATTATTCTTTTTTCAATAATTATTTAAGTAAAAAAGTATTCTTCGGAATTTACTTGGAAAACAATAAAATTGCTCAAAATCAACTTCATTTTTAAAGTATGTTGTATATTATTGAAATTATGTAAATAAAGGTATTTTATTTAAAATACCTTACTGTACTTTCTTGATAAATAATGATATCTATAAAAATAACAAAATAAAAAATTTATAATGCAACACCATATTGATAATTTCTTTTTAATTTAATTTAAAGACTTCTCAGATAGTAAATCTGTAAAATAATTTCGTTTCATCTATATTAACTGTCTTGCAGTGAATATTTTTAATATTGTCAGTTATATTCAAGCAAATTCATCATATAGTATTTAAAAACAATATTATAGAATGTAGTAAATGTAAGCACCAATTTGATAATCTGAAATTAGTGATATTAAAAAGTTCATCAGTTTCTTTCCCTCTTTCTCAAAAAGTAGATTAGAAAATATTTGCATTGTTATTCTATTAACAAATCACTCAAACACAAATTTATCTCATTTTAACTAATTCATTTCGAAGAAATTATTTCTTTCTGTTCTAGTTAAAAGTTTTTGCCGTATGTGAAATATCTTTCGATTTTAAAATGAAATATATAGCTCCAAAATTGAAAATTTTCAGCACGATCTTTGTATTTTAACAATTTTTTTTCTTTTTAAATCAATAATTGCATTTTTATTTTCTTTTAAAGAAATCCTATAAAGATTTGTATTTAAATATTTTTCTCCAATATTAAAATAATTTCACTTTTGAATTGTAATACTAATCATGATTAGAATAAAATAATTGCTAAGATTGTAATAAATAAAAGAATTAATAATTTGTTGAAATAGAATATTAATATCAAAACTAGAGACAAAGAAGCAAATTTTAAATTTAAAAAAGAAAAAAAGCTTCCTAATTACGAATTGTTGAAAGCAGAAGTAGAATATAAAGAAATATTTAATTATTGGAATCATTTACTGAAGTTTAAGACTTCAATTTTGTCGGTTCATACTGCATGGGTTTCTGTATCACAAGAAGCAAGTTAATATTGCATCTACAAGTTAAATACAATGCTATACTAATAATATCTATGACTATAGGAAAAAATTTCGAGTGCTGAATAAAAATATTAGGTCACAATACTTTTCGTGGATAATTGCATCAATTAGAGATGTTTTATTAACATTATTACAAAATGAGAGCAGTGATTGCTTGAAGTTTGCCCATAAATGAGATAAGTTTTCATTATAATGAATTTCACATCATTTCTTTAAAAATTGTGCAAAACATTTAAGGTTTTCAAAGAAATTTTTGATCATAAGAAACTGTTTTTTTTTTTAATATGGAAATCATGCACACATAGATATAAAATTTAATCTTAACAGTTAGACTGTAATACTTAACAAAAGATTAAAACTATGAAATATAAATTTTAACATATAATAGTAATATATAATGTTAATGTATAATAAATATCATATAGAATAGAAAGGTGTTTAAAATTACTCTGCACATTTTATTGATGCATTCATTTAGAATTTGTAGCACAGCTAATGTCATAATATTTCGATATTATTACTCAAAATATTAGACTGGTTAAGAGAATAGGCTTTTTTTTTTGTTTTGTTTATTTCCTTACATAATATTTTTGAAACATTTTAATCATCATATTTTAGAATACATAGATGGTAACTAGATATTTACATTTATTATAAAACTATCTAATTTTTCTTAACTGTTTAGGAGATATAGTGCAAAAATTCTCAGTTATATCATATTTGAAAGCAACTTGTGGATATTCTGTGTAGATTAATGTATTATAATATAAATGAACACTTAATGTGCCTGAAACAGCACAAAGCTACACAATATAGATTACAAAATTCACAACAGAAGAGTAATAATATCATAATGAAATACAAATGTTGAGATGTCAGTTTAAAAGAAACAGAGGTTAAAAAATTATGTTTTTTCAATTCGTTGCCATAATATGTGAATAACAAATCGCTTTTAGTATTGAAATTGCAGATAGAAATCATTTTATAAAATTATAGACCTAAAATTACTGATCATTTCAAGTCAATTTAAAATAAACATTGGAAAAAATATAGACAAAATAAATTTTAGTTTGGATACAAGTTTGAGCAAAGTCAAGAAAGTTCTCATCTATGCCTTGTCCATAAAGATTTCCAATCTGAATGCAAAAATTAATAGATTTTGATCCTGAAATGTTGAGCAAGGAAGTTAAAATTTCATTATCTATATTATCGAGATATTGAGACACATGGCAATTTATATTTTATTGTCTGAAGTAGGATGCAATAACATAATTTTAGTTTTTAAAAGTATGTAAATCCTTTAAGGAAACCTTTTTTACAAAATATTTTAAGAATATAACATAACACATTCAGTATAGATAAAAAAAAATCAGCTTTTCTCTTTTATAGACTAATTGGTAAAAATACCATTAAACATTATTAAAACAAATTTCTAAATCTAAAAGGACGTAAAGATTTTTTGAAACATTTAAGTTTCCTGTTACAATTGTATCTAGTTTAAGTATCCTCAACATTATTATCACAGCTTAAAGCTAATGTCAAAAGTGGATTTGATATCTCTATATGCCGAATATTAATATTAGTTGATACTGTATTCACCATTCGTGTACTTTGTAGTTTGTTTTAGGAACAGTTTCCAATGTTAACTTGCAATATTTAAAACTCATTATCATACAGTAAATTTCTTTTTTCTAATTTGTTTTACTTTTTAAGTCAGTTAGTTTTATGTAAGTTTATAGCACTTACACACATATTATTCATTAGTTTAGTTATTCCAATGATTCCAACTAGGTAAACAAGTGCTACTTATTGTCTTTTTTTAATCAGCAATAATAAAACAAGTATTTTTTAGACTGCAATATTATTGAATAGTCAACAAAATTAATGTTAAATTATAAGCCCAAGCTCAAGCGTTCCAACATACCAGCACATCCGTTATTCGTGGAATTGTATTTCAGAATTCGAACATAAAATAGTCCATACTATATGAAAGAAATTAATGGTGTTTAGATCTAGTAGTCTTAAATTCAATATTATAAAAATCTCCGTCATAGAACAAAAATTCTGTAGGCAAAATAATTTTTGCCTCATCGTTTTATCTAGTAAGGTTTAGACTAAGAACAATGATTGAATTCTAAATTACTACAAACATTCATGGCCAAGATAAGTCTAACCCATGAATTATTGAATTAAGGATCTGAGTATGACCACATTCATAAATTTGTATTGTAATAATGTATATATTTTCAAGAGAAACTTCAGTATAAGAACAAAGGTTTAATGCACTTTTTTTACATTCAGTATAGTAAAACACAATAATTAACATAAAGTATTTCTAACAACAATTTTTTTTTTTAAGTTTTGTCATGTAAGGCGTATATTATGTTTGGTATTTAATAACTTTTTTTAAAAAAAAAAAAAAACTTATTTTCTAGCAGCACTAATTTCAAATTTTCTAAAAATCAAGACTTTTTCACTTGAATGAACAGCTTTCCACTAAATTTTAAAAATTTAAATTTTATAGAATTAAAGAGAGAAATTTTTTTATTAAGAGCAGATTTTTTAAGTGCTTATAGATGATTAAATATCTTAAGAGAACAAGAAAACTAAATTTTTATTTTACTTAACACATACACAAATCAATGTGTGTATTACACAATACACGAGATCGATTAATGATTTTTTTAATACTTAAATTTTCTGTTTATTAAATGCCCTATATTAATTTATTATATATTTTAAAATATTATCTATGTTCCTCAGAGTTTGTCTACCTCTTCTTTGTAAAATATAGATTAATTCAGATTGGATGACATTTTTGCAGAATCGGGATTTTCCACTCAAAAGTTTTGTAGAGAACAGAAAATGTGATAATCTGTTAAGCTAAGGTACAGAAAATAGATAGGTGTAGTAAAATTGACCATTTGAGAATTTTTTTCTTGAGTCATCATTCTTATATATGGTAACACATCATAAACAAATATGTTTTATTATTGAGTGTTTTTATTTCGTTCTTTGCAGCTGTTGAACTCGTTATGCATTATATAACAATAATCCTATAATGTTTACCAAATCACCTTTTACTAAGTATATAATCATTAGTAACTCATTTTTCTTTGTCATTGCTTTTGTCTTTACCAACCTTTGAACTATAGACGTTCAATAATGTCTCCATGTAGCAGCAAACAGTTGATTCTGATGCATTCAACTTTCTTTCTGTCTTAATAATTGATGTCGATTTTAATTCAATATTGCCTTTAAGATATTCTCAATATTGGAAGGTTTTTCCTTCAGTTCACCCCTTAAAGTTGACTTCCAGATTGGAAGTAGGTAACTCAATTTCTAACTACCCAGTTTCTTATTAGATTTTTATCCAATATACTACAGGTTTTCATCAGTTACTCAAAATATTGCATTATTTTAAAGTTTCAACTAATCACATAACAAATGTGCATTTTTTGCTTTATATTTTAGTGGCTGTGAATAGTTTCAAGAAATGTGAACTATTACAACAATTATTAGAAAATTAAGCATTACCCATTAAATGGAAAACCAAAACTCATTTCACCAGGTGAGTTATGGTGGTTGCATAAGAACAGGTTCTATCTTAGTTGGATCAAAGGTTATTTATGATTCAATGCATTTACAGCATTTGTATGGGTTCAAATAAGTGCCAAATAAGAAACAAGAAAAAAGCTTTTTATTACCAAAATTGTACACAAAGGCAATTTTAAAAATAAATTCATGAAATCACAAGATTACTCTATAATAAACAAAAATTAATTCACAATCCTACCACCACAAAAATACAAAGCTGATAACTTCATACACAATTACTACTAGATTGAGCTACTTTAAAGTACATGTATATTTAAGTGATCTTATATCACAGATATGTAAATGAGTTGTGATATTATACATTCTAACTTGCAATAAGACACTAAAAAATGTCCATTTTTACACCTGATAAGAAAACATAGCAATGACTTTGTTCATTAATATAAAGTTGAGTATATTTTTCACAGATATTTTTGTCTGCAACAAACTTTGATATCTATAAGTATATTGATTGTTTTTATCATATATTAGTAAACTGCCAATAGATTTAATTTTTATTCTAAAATATTAATAAAATCACATTGATAAGAACATGAAAATAATCCATTAAATAAAACAAGCTAAAAATGATCATTTAGTAATTAACTACAGGATGCAAAAAAACTTACAAAAGAATTTAACTAAATTATATATTAATAGCATTTTTATATACAATTTTTGTAGTTGTAATATAAAAGTTAATACATTTATTCAAGAAATAAAATTAAAATGAATGATAAATAAAAATTATTGCACAACTTACATACTTACAAGATTTTGCCGTTTAATGAAACAAAAATATGCTAAATGTTTATTTTGTTATTTTCTTTTTTGTGAAAGATATGATACATGACAACAAGGTTAACAAATAAATACGATTTACAAAAATTATATCAATAAAATTATAAAAATACAAAGAAATGCTAAATGCATTAAAAACAATTTACTTAATTTAAGACAAAGTACTTTTATTACAATTTTTTAATTTATATGCATTAAATAGATAATAAATTTAATTTTAAAGAAAAATTAAATAGCACATATATATGAAAAATACATAAAATTTTAAAAATATTCATTTGAAACTTTTCAATGAGAAGTATTGAATATTCGCATTATTAATATATTTTTCAAATGCTTTATGTTTGGAATCGCAGTAATTTTCACTACAAATATACATGTGAATAATCCCTATAAAAAATAACTCTAAATTAATATTAAGTATTAAAATCAAAGTATAATAATCTATTTTTCACAAATTAATTAAACGTTTTGAATGTTGTTTTCGGAAGTCGAAATGTATTGCTACTAGATGGAATGGAAAATTTGAAATATTTTCTAAACTTTGTATTAAAATATATTTCATAATTTTCAGTAGGAACACTTTTACCCATCAGTTTATAACCTTAAAAAAATGTGCAGGAAAAATATATATCTAAAAAAAACTTGCATTCACAAAAAGAAATATCGATTCAATTTCTCTGCCAAATAGAAAACAAAAATTATGTTTAATGATTTAACATAAGCCACATACTTTAACATTTGAAAAAAAATTATGCTATCATTTTATCTTCCCAAACTATAAAAAAACAGTTAATAAAAAAAATTCAACTGGAAAATATGGTATCAGTAATCATTTCTCAGCTATGTTAGTTTAAAGACGTATCATATTACATAAGTATGATCTTAACGAAAAAAAATTACTGTAATAAACTAAGATGTTGTCAAAATATAGATACTTTTACAACAAAATTTATGTATTCTAAATTAATGTTATTACCATATACTTTTTAATTTAATTAAATTAAAATTTAGACAATTAGTTTATATTTATAAGTAAAAATAGTATGAGAAAGTTTCAGACAGCATGATATTTTTATTTCTTCCCTTAGTATTACTAAATAAAATACACATTGCAATTAGCCATGTATTTGACTTCATTTAATGTTTTTTCAAGCAAAATATTTCTGTCTCACAATTTTTTTTTAAATTGAATTCTTATATTTTGCATGGGATTTCGTTTAAATTGTTTCTCTAATGAAAGTACAGTCCAGTTGAACTTTCTTGTTATTAAATATATTCTGTGAAAGTTTTTGTCCTATAAAAATTTGAAAATATGTTCTCTGGTTGGAATTGTTACATGCACTGTGAAATAAAAATTTACACATTTGTGCTACAACTAAATTGAATTTTTTTTATGATTAAATATTGAGTTAGACTTATAAAGCATAAATATATATACACACACACACGTGATGGAAATATATATTTGAATCACTTGTGATTACTTAAATCACTATGAGTATATACCATTGACAAACATAATCAATTGACCTATTTAAATCAAATGGTAGTATCATTTTAAAACTTTCTAAAGCATCTTGTGCTTATTCACAAATCTTTACAACAAATTAGAAGAGTTTGAAAGTCAGTGTCATACCAAAATTAGAAATACTTCATATTTTCATTCAAATGAGGATAATTAAAAAATATTTTAGTTCAAAAAAATGTTATTTAAAATAACAAGAAAAAGCTTTCAAGTAATTTTATCCATTAAGTATCACAATATCTAAAGAATTTTCAAATATTGATACAAATTTGATATTGTAATTTTTTGGTGTTGTTTCTTTTATTTTGAAATGACACGTTTTACAGTTTCATAACATTCTTATATTTAGTATTTATAACTAAAATTCTAGAAACAATAAAAAAAATTCAATAAAATAATGCATTAATATAGCAACAAAATTATCAAATATTACAATTCACAGGCACTGAGACAATACCTAATTTTCCAGTTTCATTGCGTTTTTATTAATTGCAAAAATTATAAAAACTTGATGAAAGACAAGCAATGCAACTTTTTATATAATTAAATAGTTGTTAACTTTCATTCTTTTAAAAATATTTGAAACTGAAAAATCAAAGATTTCAAACCAAAACATTTTTAAATATATATAATATTGTTTTTTCTATTGCTCTGATATTAAATTTTTAAGATATGGAATTAATTATAATCACACTGATATTTGAAATTTATTAATAAATATCAAGGGAGCTTTTAATTTGCATGTTTAAATATTTTTATACAATCTAACTTTAAAAAGAAGAACATGAATATTATAATTTTGTGCCAAGAGTTTTTGATGAATAGAATATTAGTCATCAAAAACTATTTTAATGTTTTAGAAAAATACTTTCTTACCTAACAGATTATTCTGAAGATACAAAATGTAAATAATATAAATTACTAGTATAGTTTTGAATAAAAGTTATGTTTAAATCAATAAAATTAATATAAAAAATGGCCATAAAACATTTTAATAACTTGAAATAGGACAAAACAAATAATTTCCAAAATACTTTTATTTAAAAAAATATTCAAGTTCACCAAACTGAACTCATTAACAAGGTAATTTTAAAATTTTTACTATCTATAATAAAATTAGAACTAAATAAATAATTAAGAAAAATCTTTACTCCAGGAAACATTTTTAAAAAGCAAAAAATTGCTTACAAATTTTCAATATCATTTTAAACTAATCTTATGTATTTAATAATTAAACATATTTGTATCTAGAAGTTTATTTAACTAGCAAAAATGTTCCATCAAATCAAAACAATAAATGAACAAAAAGATTTTATTAATAACAAAAATTTTAATATTCAATAAAAAATATAAAATAGAGAAATTACTGATATTATGTATGTTTCTCCCCTTTTTTAAATAAGCTTTAGAAAATATAATTTAGATTTAATTTCAGGTACTGATTCTAAAACTTAATATACTAATTTTTTGAAAGAAAATGTGATTCTAAATTCAATTATAGCATAAATATTTTATATATATTTTTAAATCATCTCTCGTGAACTGGCTTCATGGAAAGTTAAAATTTTAAGATTTTTAAAATAGAATTATCGTTGTTCACTATATTTAAATTTAAAAATATATAATACTACTTTATTTTATAAGTAACATTTAGTCCTCAATGATATTTAAATTTGTTTAAAATTTATACTTTGAGGTAAATAAATGAAATATTTTTTTTAAAAAAATTAAAAAAAGTATGTGGTATATAAATCAAAAATAATATAAAATAGTAAGCAAATTATTATGATATAACAAATAGAGCTATTTATTATACTGTTTTCAATTAAATAATGTTCTTATTATAAGTAACATTTTTTTATTTATGATTTAAAATAATTCATAATAGTTATAAATAAACATAACATTGTATATTTCTTCATCAAAGGTTAACATTTGAATTATTTAAAAACAAATTTTCTTTCATTTTAGATAGTTGACAATTCATAATAAAGAAACAGGTTTTTCTTCTTCCACATTTCATTGTAATTCTTCTTACAAGAAAAACTAAATGAAGTTAAATAACATGCAAGGGATAAAGTTTATCAGATACAAAATCTGCATATTTAATACTGGAAATTAAAATTTGCTTACTCGATTAAATAAAAAATAAGTTGAATGTTAATAATTTCAAATCAAAACATTTCTAAAATACAAATAAATCAATTATAGCTAAAAACTACACTTAAAAAAACTACAAAAGGAAATATATATGAATAATCCATAGTGAAAAGTTGCATGCGCAATATAGTACTTTAAATAAAGCTTAAATTCACCTATTAAGAATACTTTAATCATTGCTTCATTTATTATTAATTTTAAAAGGGAAAAAATAAAATTAAATGAATGGGCATGTACTATTTAACAAGTTAGACATATCATAAATTGATAATTTTTTTCTATCAACAAAAATTAGCTAACATGTTACAAATTAAAAATGACAACAAATGAACTATTTATAAAATATGTATGAAAATGCAAAACATAAGAGTCATCTCTATTGTGCAAAGGCAGGTTTCTTTGTACCAAAAATATAGAAAACTTATCACATGTTAATAGTCAAGTATATGTGTGGTACTACACTTATGAACATTTAAAAAATGTATTGAAACAATTTATTACATTTACTTATGAGTTACTTCTTGAAAATTATACCATTTAAATATTACATATATATTCATTGATTTAATATATTCAATTTATCAAAATTCTTAATTTCTTAGTATGCATTAAAAACTTATATATATATTTAAAAAACTAATATTCAAACTTACTTATTCAAATACAGATGTGTAAAACCAATTATATAAAGATTTATAATACTGTTTTTAATATCTCACTTCCAAATAATGGAAAAAAAATCACTGAAATTGTGCAGCAGAATTAATTATACAGAAATTTTAAAAAATGAGTATTTTAATTGCTTTACAATAAATTTACATTGTATAACAACTGTGAATACAAATAAAGTCAAATTACAAGTTATTATATATTTCTTAATGATGCTCACAAGCAATTTGTAAATAAAAATGCATAAATAAATATGTTTCACAAAAAAGGGAAAATTATTTATTTTGAAACTTATATATTTACAAATACTAAATTCAGAAATAATTCAAACAATATGCCTCCAATTATAAAAAAAATAGTAAACTTTTCTTAAAATACATTTTTCTATCTTTTTAGAAATGTAAAAGTAAAAGAAAACAGATTTTATGACACTTTTCTTTCAGTTAGACTATTTTTGTATAGTATTTAATATGTAATTTTAATTCTGATAGTTAAAATATATTTAACATAATCATTCTCTTTTATGGAGTCACCACAAACTGAATAACAAAATACTTCTAAATTGACAATTTTTGATACATGCATTTCTATTATACTTGCAACTATCACAAAATTTGAAAACATTATAAAACAATTTATAAAGTATAGATAAAATTCTTAGAATTCAACTAAAAGTATAAAAAGAACAAATGATTGTAAATTAAAATAAAATATTATCACCACAAATTATTACCTCCTATCTTAGTTTAAAAATAATTCTAAGGCTATTAATATTCATCAAAGGATCACATTTTAAAGTGATTTAAATTTCTGTAAAAGTATACCAAATTAAACACAAATTGTCTTAATAAAAATTTACAGTTTCATTTTATAAAGAATTATTACAATTACACAAGTTAAATTAACAAAATATTTTGTACATTACAAGAAAATGAAAATTTTAAAAATAAGATTATAAGTATACATATACTATAATGTTTATTTATAATTCATGTCTAAGTGTAGTACCAAACTCTTGATTATGTATTGCAAAGATATTTGCCAAAACCAGCTATTAAACAAAAGAGCTCATATACAAATTTTAATTTTATAATTCTATTCTAACTAGGCAGCTACCATCAAGCAAATACAAGAGAAGCAGCTGCATAGCTCACAGAAGAATCATAATTGCTAAGGCACTTGCTAGACTGAGCATATTTCAGAAATTTTAATGATGGTTTAATGCCATTTCCTTGTTGCTGAAGTGAAGATACAGCCTGTAGAAAAAGAAAGGCTTAAATGTAATAACATGTTTTACTTCTAAAAAATATCTAAAATTGATAATTAAAAAGCAATTATTTTCTTTTATGACATTCTTTTTCACTTTTTTAAATTTTAGAAATATCATGTTTTACAAGATATTAAAATTACAATGAAAAATGTAATGTTACTTTATCAATCCTCATATAATGGTGATTCATATTTCTTCCACTTCACTAGGAGAATATAGATCACTACAGCTAGGGATTTCATGCATTCTTTAAGTCAATAATACTCAATACAAATAAGGTCCTGACAGAGCAGACTAATTCAAGCACTGTGAGTGAATCCCATTCTCCCCAAACACACACACAAGACATTGTAAACCTCACTCTAGAAGTAACTAAGATTCATTGCATAAAACAGTCAAAACATATGAAAGATGTGGTAATCTAAAATGTTGCGATACATTTCAGTATTAAACCTACCAGGTACTCATATTCAGAGGAACACATCCACAAAGCATACAATCTCTGCCAAACTTCACTGATGATATAACAACCAAGCAAGAGTTGTTTTCTCAATAGATGACAAACCAAGATTATGATATCTAAAAAGTAGGGTGAACCTTTATTCATCATTATGAAACCTCTATTTCTACTGTTTTAAAATCAACATTATTAATCTTTCTGTGTTGGCTAGCCGATACTAGCATTAGTCATCAGAGGCAAGTAGGAGGTAGCACAGTCATGACAACTAAGCACATGAGCTTCCTTATAAATGGTTTCTTCAGCACAATAGTTCTAAATATGCAATTCTTGTGAAACACTTTTTATGAGACAGCATTGTTAGGTATCAAATGTTTATTTTACTGGTCTGTAGATTAGATCACATTCTGACTCACAGCTTATGTTCAAATTATTTATATCAAATGCTCATCAATTTTTGATTCTTGAGCTTAATGGAAAAACTAAAGCTGTAACATAATATTGTTTACACAAATGATAGCAACAATATTTCACGCACCTTATTTAACCCATTTTCAAACAAAGGTACATGAATGCACTATTTTACTAAATATTTTTTATCAGCACTGTGATGACTATTTTTCATTAATTTTATTTTTCTATGTTTTTTAACACAACAAGAGCAAATACTTTCTGTTAAAAAATTTTCAAAATATACTAATTTTCAACTTCATATGGCTGCTGATGAATCCAACTTTTTAAAAATACATAGTTATTTCACATCCGATTAAGCATGTTTTTATAATGGATTAAAGTAGTAAGTTCGGTAAATAATGTTAAAATGAATGTCATAAAAAATTTATTAAAATTAAAAGGAGTGTTAATACATTATTAGCCATGTATGAAAAATAGGCAAAAATTGAAAATTCACATTTTGTGCAACATTTCAGTTTTACTGCAAATTGGGATTTCTTTTGTGCAAACTAATTTTCTTCGAATTGATAGCATAGTATAATCATGGAAGCTGCATAGAATTTCTACAAACATAAAAATGATGCTTATAGACTTTTAGATCATATATAGCAAATGCTGTATTATAAAATCTGAATGTAAGAGCATTATATCCGGTTAAAGTGTATTATAAATGACATATCGCAATAAAAGTCACAACTGCCATCTACAGTTTTACTGAAAGAAACAGACATAGAATTTGTGACATAGCATAAGTATATATGGAAAAAAATCTGTAGATGATGCAAAGTGTGCTACATGAGTTATTTGTGCCATAAATAACAAGTCCATTTGTATCTAAAATATTTTTAAAATTTTCATAACTTATATAAAAATTTGACTATACAGCAGTTCAAATAATTTAATAAGTAATTTGTCTTTTGACCTCGCCAATAATACATATACATATCATTTTATTTCTAAAATAAAATATTTTTCATGCAAGACACTTTTTGTTCCTTGATAAATGCATACTTCAATGAAAATAATTTTACATTTTATAAAAATTCTATGTTTGCCTTAAAATGAGTCAACAGAAAAAACATGTCACAAAACTGCAGATTACGTCATTCATATGTATGTCAAAATACTTGTTGGTAAAGATAGTGTATATGTATGTATAATAAACACACCCACTAATTGTAATGACTAACAGTTCACACACGAAGATCGTTAGTCATTATGATTAATTTATTTAATAATATCAAAATCAGTCATTTTTAAATAAAAATATATTAGTGGGTTTATACACATTATCTAAGCTGACGGTTTACTGTGTAGCATACAATTTTAATACAAAATATAAACATGTGACTTCAAACTGATGTTAAGTTTAAATACCATACTTAACAAAACATTAGAAATTTTAAAGTTGCTAATAAGATATGATAAACATATATATAATTATAAGTGCACAATTAGATATCAAAGTTACTGATATATTGAATGATAGAGAAAATTAGTTATTGATTATAAAAACTTTTGCGCTTTGATATATGAATATTTTCATGAAAACCTTACTGAAAACAACAAAATGCAATATTAGGAAGTTTGATGACATAAAAACATTATCATACTTTCAAATACTTGAAGAATACATATTGTTGATCTAGTAATCAGTGAATACATATGCAACAAAATGCAATAAAACCACTGGATTTAAACACATATTTTTAGAATAAAACATTTCAAATTTAATATTATGCAATAAAAAATTAAAGACAAAATATTCCATATTTTTTTCATTTAAAATTTTTAAGGTTACTGATAAGAACTTTAAACAAATAATTTCATAACATTTTAAATACCTAAAATCATATATGAAAAAAAAATTATTTTTTAAATACACAAAATTTTTTATGTAAATAGAACAAAATTTTTTATGTAACAGTACTTCTTATAAATAATGTAAACAGAATGTTTCTGATGCATGTTATTTCATTAAAGTGTTTAAGTAAATAATTTTCTTAACAAATTATTACATGTTCATGATTTCACAAACTATATATTTGAGCCTAATTTGAACATTCAAGGTTTTATACATTTATTTCTAGTAATTTATGTTATTTACATGAACTTTCTGATTTTGATTTTCAAGGATTCAATATCCTTCATTATGGTGATCTTTTAAGCATTAAGAAAACAAAAACACTTTACTATTACAAAATATTGTAGAACCTCGCTTAAAAACACCTCTTATAATGAGTAATTTCCATAATGTAAAAAAACCATAAAAGAATGACTAGCTTTACAAATGTTGTTTCACATAACAAATGGCAAGGACATGGGAAATCCTGGATGGTGCATGTTACATCAGTTTGAATTTAGCACACCTTCAGATAGCTTTGTAATGTCACTTATTATCACATTCTTTCTCATTATATATACATACATGAATAAAACTTAATTAAAATCACATCCACATTGTTTTCTGTCTCAAGATGATCGACAAAGCCAAGGAAGAAGTTACCAAGAAAACCCCAATTTCTGTTTGGAAGACTATTGAAGAATTTTGTCAAATGCGTCTTTGAGGGATTCAAGACAGTACCTTTGCGATTTGAAATCAATGATATTGTGTCTTTGGCCATGATTAGGAATCGGACATGGAAGTAATATTGAAAATTTCGTGGAAGAGATTACCGAAAAGCTTATGGAGATACATTGTATTTCACAGAAAGAAGTTTTAGAAGAAAGTTCGTCAAAAGAGGAGAGAGTAATAGAAAAGTAACAATTTTTCTGGCAAAATAAGAGAAATACTAAAAGCATAGGAAACTGCAGCATTTTACCTTAGAAGCACCACCTTAATAAGAAAATAGCTATGTAAGCTACAAATTTATTTAATGATAATGTTGTCACATTTTCATCAAACTTTGAAGCGTCAGAAAAAAACAAATATCTGGACACCTTTTTAGTAAAAATTAAATAGGTATATATCTGGTTCCCCCCCCCCAAAGTGTACTTGCATTCCAAGTGAGTTCATTCCACAGTAGTAAAAAAGATAAAGATGATGATTTCCCCTCTCTTTAACAATGCATAGCTAATTATTTTTGAATGAAGTAATTAAGGGTATAATTTTGAGAGTAATTAAGAGTAAAATTTTGAGCTTTTTCAACATGAAATACATTATTGCATTTTTTATTAATCTATATGAGAAAAACTATTTTATATTACATGTGTTTCATTTTACGTGTATGATCATAGAACCAATTATGTTTGTTAAGTGAGGTTTTTACTGTATCTAAAACTTCTATATTTACAAATAATGTATCTTATATTTACTAAAAGCAAAATCTTTACTTTTTTAATGCTAAACCACTATACATACATTTAATAAAACTCCAATGGGATGGCGACCACAAATTGTATTGCCATATTTCTTAAGGTATGAAGAAAAGCCAGTAGGAGACATTTCTTCAATGATATTCATACCCTAGAAAAACAGCAAAATTATTTGGAGGTAGTGAAAAGCATTAATTACTATAATCAATTAAAAAAACTATATTTCAAGCAAAATGAAGAGACATAATTTAACTTTAATAAATAAAATCTTATTTAAAATTCCAGCCAAATTTTCACAACTATTTTGAGAAATAAGTTTCCAATATCAATCAAGCATGCTTACAATGTATAAAATTTAGAATACATACTTTGGTATTATCTAAAAATTATGCAACATAATTTTAGATAACAGCAAAAATTTCATTTCAAATAAAATTATATGAGATATTTTCCTTGGATAAATAAAACAACTCTCCTGCTAAAATTCCTTTCAAACTTTCTCAAACTTAACTGTATTGAGAAATAAGTTTCTAAATAATACAAACCTGCCAACCTAGGAGGAAAAAAAATCAGTAGATTCTACTGATTTTGAGGGAAAAAAATCAAGAGACAATACTAACGACAATTTTGTTTGAAATAGAATGTTTAAAACGGGAGTACCGTAAAAAGCCAATTTTATTCTTTAGATTATATATTCTGAGAATGATTAGTGTTAGTCTTAATAATTTAATAAAATATTCAAAAACAACATAAAGGAACTAACAAAAAATAAAAGAATATATAACATGTAAAAAAATAAATATAAACATTTATGTTCAATATTCATTTTATAGGGCAACTTTTACTACACTAATGCAATTTATAAATATTCCTTATAAAATTACATAAAATACATTACTAAATAAATTTAATTCAGTGACAAATACTTCTAAGAGCATAGAAATTATTAAATACTTTGTCCATAAATAAACATAACATTTAAAATTTGAATAACTTATGGCAATTCATTTTTTCATATATAGCTAACTTAGCATTTTTAAAAAATGAATTAGTAAACTGTTCAAAAACTTCTTCTCTTTTTAAGATTATAAATAAATTTTCTAATTCATCAAAAAGTGAAGATTCGGCTGTTTTTAAGTTTTTCACTGAAACTGCTAAAAATCAGTATATTTTCATACATTATTGAAAAATCTGGAGAAATGATGAAAAATCAGGAGTTTCCCAATAAAATCAATAGAGTTGGCAGCTATGATAATTTACACTCATGTTTGTGAAAACTGGAACAACAAAAATTAATCATACAAATTGAACCAATCTTATACAAAATGTAAAGTGAAGTAAGCAAATGATTAGAATTGCAAAGTGATGGTGCATGCATGGAATAAGAACCACTTGCACCATGTACATGAAGGACAGTAAAGGTGCAATTGATATCTATATGTCATCCTCTATAGTGAAAAGTGTATAATTAGTAGACAAAGTGCCTCATCAAAAATGGAGAATGTCACACCAACTTATGGAGTGGAGTTTGCAAGAGCTCACATTATGGATATACGAGAAGTTGGATTTTCCCATCAAGAAATTGCCTCCTGATAGTGATGTGTTTGGAAGAATTAGAGAAAGGAAAACCAAATAAGGCCAAAACCAGGTTGTGGAGTTTAAGTAGCATACACGCAAGAGACAATAGGCAATTCATCTGAAAAACTGTAACAGACTGTACTGTGTCCCCATATTAGTATGTTAATGCATAGCTAACGATGTTTAATTGTCTAGCTCCATGGTTCATCACCATCTTTTGCAATCTCAACTGCACATAAGGATTCCACTATGTAGGATTCCCTAGTTGCAAAATCATTTTCATAATACAACATCTAACAGCTTTAAAACGTTGTCAACTGCAAACTTTAGTTCATGTACAATATAGCAATCTGAAACTTTTCTTTCAAGTACACAAATAGAATTTGTAACTTAACAGAAATAAAACCATTTCAAATATTTTCAACCACCCCATATCCAAATATGAAGCTAGTGGATGCTGTTTTATCATGAGATTCTAGTCTCAATTTACAAAAAGATTTCAATTTCAGGAAATGTTTAAAGTGATATCACTGAATCTTTCATTTTTTTTTTCTGAGTTTAAAAATTTGAA
This sequence comes from Latrodectus hesperus, assembly GCA_037975125.1. Classification (NCBI taxonomy): domain Eukaryota; kingdom Metazoa; phylum Arthropoda; class Arachnida; order Araneae; family Theridiidae; genus Latrodectus; species Latrodectus hesperus. The sequence goes on from CM075850.1 coordinate 42,769,918, forward strand.
TTTTTAAAATCTGAATTCCAAACATTAACAACAATGGAAAAATTCTATGTTGAAGCAAAATAAATTAATAATGTAAACATTAAAGATATATTTGAATGAAACAATCACTTCATGGTTAAAAATTTATGGTAAATATGTTTTCTTACATATTATAATATTATTGAAGATACAATCTATTTATGCACTTAAATACAACTTAATGTTTGTGAATCTCTAAACCATGCCATCATTTTATGTTCTTTCTATTTCATTGTTAAGTATGGTAGTTTATCAACAAATAAGACAATACTCAATCAATTCTAATATTTAACCTGAAAACTCCTAAGTTCCAATATACAAGAACATTAATTTGACATAACCCCATAACATATAAACATTAATTTCATTAACCTCATCATTAATATTGTTAATAAATAAATAATTTAACAAAAAATATTTTTAAAAAAAATGAAACAAAAATATTTTTATTCTAAACATTTTTCTCACATGCAATTAAGAAACATTTTTTATATCTTTTGTTGAAGTTGTTAGAAGATTATTTTGTTTTCAAAAAGTAACTAAAATTATCAAATTTCAGAAGAAAATGTCTAATAAGTCAGAATCACAACTAATTTTTTTTATCATATCTTTAACAATAAAATAAACTGCAAAATTAATTAACAAATTAAATACAGTTAAGTATAGCAAGAAATACATAAACACATCATCTTGCAATAGTTTTTGAAAGAATAAAACTTGGTAAGTCAATATTTCTGCAAATATTTATGCAGAGCATATTAAACTGAATATATTGTCAAGTTGATACCTGACTTTCAAAACATCAAACAGTCAACTTTTGTAAGTACAATCAGCAAGACTTTAGCCAAAAGAAAATCATAAAGAAAGCTATATAATTTATGTGCAATAAGTGAGAATCAAACATATACTAATGTAGACATGACAATGAATTTTAAAAACAAGTGTAATAATTTAATCATGTTTACATAAAAATTATTTACCTCATAACATTTTAAATGGTTTTTTATAACAAGAACAAAATAATTAAATATATGCATAATAACTATCATGTAATTAAATATAATAATTAGTTATACAATGGGATCAACTACTATTTGTGAATAAAAGAAATAGTAGTGAGGTAAATGGTTCTAAATATAATTATTATTTAAGATAATGATAAATATCCTTTCTATTTTCAAATGGAAATAAATTTGGAGAAAGTAGAGGTTTTAGTTATGAAAATATTATGCTTTCTAATTGTACTTATTTCATATCATTTAGTCAATGGTGTCTATTTTTGATACTGACATTCTTTGTTTCTTGACCAACATTATGCAGGTAATATTAACTTTAATATCCAATATGTACATATGACAATGCTAAATTCCAATGCAAAATGACAGTAAAAAGCTGTCATAAAGTAAAAATATTCAGTACAGGACTGAGTTTGCAAAGTCTACAAATTCAATCAAGATTTATGAGATATTCTCATGATACATATGTAATCATCTGTCAATAATAATGTACAGCTGTAATTCATATTACAAAAAGAATGAATTACAATTACTTAATAAGAAATTTTGGCAATTTAATACTCCCCAATAAAAATTTTGCAACAAATTAAAAAATGTCCTCATACTTTATTTAATACTCAATTTTTCTACTTCTTACAAAAATTATAGTCAAGCACATTTTAATGAAATGTTTTTATATCTTTTCAATTTTTGGTTTACTCTTTCAACATTTTTAGTTTTAGGATTTCATAATACACTTTATGTTTTATGAAATCTTTCTTACTTTACAAAAATTTGTAAAATACATACAAAGGAAAAGGAGTCATCCATAGCCTAACTTTTGAGCATAAAGTACATACATATATATAAATGAAATTTTTTTAAACAAATTCCTATTAATTGGTTTTGGTTTTGTTTGTCACTCAACGATCATTTTTTGCACACAAGGGCTAATTAGACCGGGACCTACGGTTTAAAGTGGATTCCGAACCACTAAAAACATCCATGCCCAAGGTAGGATTCGAACCTACAAACTGTTGAACCGAAAGCAAGAGCGCTAACCATTTTGCTGCCAGCTCGGCCGAATTCTTATTAAGGTAACTGTTACTAGCTTCATTTTAAATTTTCTATTAGCCCCAATAATGGTATTTAATAACTCTCAAGATTTTCAATATAGGCTTAAAAATTTATTTTTCTCTAAAAAATAAGTATTTAATTTTTGCAAAAACGATAAAATTATAGTAAGAATAACAAAATAATTTTGATACTTACCATTTCATCTAGTTTTTCAATTGATTGATATATTTGTCCCCAAGATTTGTCATAGTATTGATAATGAAATCGAGCACCTAAAAACAGTAAGATATGTTAAACAACATTTAATATAAAAAAATAATGCATAAAATACAAAAAAATAATAATACATAATTTCAGTGCTAGAATTTTTAAAAGTGCAAATTAAATGTAATTAAAACGTCATAACTGAAAATTTCCAAAAAAATTTTATAATACTAATCAACTTCATATATTTCCTAAAAACTTTAATGAATATTAGCAGTTACTCTTACTTTATAAAACTTAAAGTTAGAATATTTCTGTAGTAGATTTTTCTGCTCACATCAAAAATCATTGTTCTATTCTAGTCCATATATTTCCTGTCTAAGAACTACAATGATTCCATTTGTCAATCTTCCTGTCTCTTTGACAAGAAATAACTCAAATTCCTTTAAGAGCATCATAGCAAACATATGGATGATCAGGACAGTTATCCAATACCATATCATACATTCATTCCAAATGTTGAAACTTTGCAACCCTGATGAGGACAAGCTAAAAATGTTTCTTCCCAATTTTCACTAATATGAAATTTTTGCCATAGCAAAAGCACAACTTATTCTGGAAGGATTAATCTTTATACAGATGCATCACTAAAAAGCAGAATTGTAGTCATATCTCTCTTTTCAAATTGAAGCAAATTATGATTCTACAATACAGCTTTCATTGTTAATAATATATGCATAAGTAGTTTTTGAGCAAGCATAAAAATGAATGTTTTGATTGTAATTGTTGGAGAAAAAAAATTATTTATACTTATATAAAAAATCTGTAAAAATGTTTGAAATTTAAATGAAGTAAATTAAATGTAAAGATAAAATTGTTATCCTCTATACCTTGTGTCTAAAATAAAATGGAAATTATTATTATTCAGAACTAAGCTTTACTTCATGAATTAAATTCCATTATATTGTAATAAAAGTGATATTTTGAACTAGTAGTCAGAATTATATTTTACTTTTTTAGCTTAAAAATAAATCAAAATAAAAAAATTTGAGAAATAAGATAATATATAGCCATGAAACTGATCTACATACACATTTTTTAAAAATAACTCAAACAGATTTAAAAAATTATAATTAGTCTAGCTTTTAAAGTTGATTTTAACTGCATATTCTTTTACCAAATAATAAGCTACATTTAAAATATGCATAAGCCTATATATTTTATATTCAACGTTAAAATAGCACTAACCCCAATGACAGAAATCTGAGGAAATAACAAATAGATTGCAAGGATCTGCAAGATAGCGACTGAATATTTTCCCATAAATATTCTCCTTTTCTGTAGATAAAGATCCAACCATAACAGGCACAATGGTGAACTGGTGGCTAAATAAATAATGTACAATTAATTACGTTAAATAAAATAATTTTGTATTATTATTTTTTTAAAATGTCATGCAACATTTATAAAAAATATATATTAAAAGCTCAAATTAAGAGACAAAGTAATGGGCAACAAAATGAGAAGCATTAAATTATAAATTGCCCTCACCTCTTTCCATAAAACTTAAATAGTTTTATGGAAAGTAGTTTTTATCATTTTTCCTTAATTGATTAATTTTGGTTAACATTTTAGACTGACATTATTTAATATCTCAGTCTTTTAATTGAGCATACTTTATTTTCCTGTACATAATCTGCAGTGGCATATTACCTGCAAAAAATGTGCAAGCAAAACTGGAAAAAAAATACTATATAATACATATCAATTTTTCCAGCAAATAGTCAAAAATAAATACTGTTGATTATGTAATGTCACATAAAATAAAAAAATACACAATGTGATTAAAAATATAATAAAGCAGACAGAAAAATATGTATTATGAAAAACATTTGATTGGATCCTATTTGGATCTACTTCATCACAAAGTGTGATAAACTGAAATGAGAAAACACCAGATAGATCAAGAGTAATAATTTTAAGATTTTAAACTTATCAACTTTTTGTTTTTAATAACTTTTAAAACTAAGTTAAACATATTTTATAATAAAATATATTTATTTCATTAATAATTAAACTTAACAAATGGATTGCTTTCGAGCTGCACATTGGATACATATATTTCTTTTGTATTAAGCATGCTTTATTTTTCACCTCACATCAACACACTTGTTGACATTTTTGATTTATTTCTCTATAACTTTTAGTTTAAAAACTGCTGTGTAACTTATATGCTTTTGCTTTCACATAATGATATCCAAGCTTGAATATTTTCAGAACGAAGCAACAAATATCAAGACGAATTGCAAAATGATAATAAGCAATAGCAACTGAAGCATCTTCCTGGGGAACCGAATTCATTTTTAAATGTAATTAAACAAAACTGATTATATTTGAAATAAATAAGCAGTCATGGCTCCACCTGTTATTTATTGTATAAAACATAAATGTCATTCTTTTCAAAACTTTATAGTAAGCTTTTCTGAAGGAAAATGTTTTTTATCATATTATCCATGGCACTGTACAATATGCAAAACAAAATTTGAAATTTTTTAACACATAATTCTCTGGCTATATACAAGAAAATAAAATAATGAAATTTTTATTAAACCAAACAATTACTTCATGCCAAGTGAATACTTATTAAACTTTAATTGTGAGATAAATTTCTAAAAAATTTTATTTGTTAACATCATATTCATAAAATTTAGTGTTTTACAAATAATAAAAATAAAAAAGACATAATTTTCCATCAGAACTAATTTTTCCTGATACAGAATCTAGCATAGCTTTATTATTTGATGCTTTAAACTCTTGATTAGTACTGAAGGTTAGGCATAAGTTGTTTCTTCTGCAGATGACTAATGTTTGCAACTTCATTCTTACTGAAAGGCTGTAACTCCATCTTAGCCTATATTTCTATATATATTTCAACTACATGGACAATATCAGCCATGATATTAAGCAGAAGGCTGTATGAAAGTGATTTATGTGTTAAATGATTGATAACATAAATTCTCTGTGCTAAACATAAGATAAATACTAATGATGTTTTACAGAACAGCATATTATGCAAATATATTAAATAACTCACTAAAATATAAAAATATAAATATACTGAATGTCAAAGTCAATGACTAAACTAAAAAGCAATATTTAGGTTAAATTAACCAATAACTTAAATGCAAAATTAGATACGGGTTTCAAATATAATAAATAAAATTTCTTAAATTTCAATAAAGACTTTTTATAAAACAATAGAAGCAAAACTAATATAATAAAAAAATCTGAGAGGGAGAGTTCAATAAACATAAAAATCAAAATATTACAAAATCAGAATTTTCTACATAATATATTTCAAAAATTTGCATTTTATTATATAACTCAAAATATGTACAGAAAAAGGAATTTTTAAATATTTACTTTTCCATCACTTTTGCAACAAATGGAAGATGCATCTCAATGCTGTGTTCATCTTCATCAGTTAACAGACTCATTTCCTCAAAATGCCCAGTGCTGTATAATTCATCATAAACTGAAAGAATTTACAAAAAAAAATTAGAGAAGCTAAGTATTTCAAAACATTGTTTTATATATATATATGAAATTAAATACTTCAAAGCTGCATTACAATGAAATAACATTATTCACTTTTGAACAAATTAAAAAAAAAGAAGTGATTTAAATAAGGCTTCCTGGGACCTGAGCAGCTACCAGGCGCGTCGGTAGGCGGTGGATCACCGAACGTCCTGTAGGAATGACAGGATAGCCTTGAATATAGAATCAGAGGCCGCGAACCAGCTCCCGTAAACCCTGGTGTTATGCGTTCCGTGCCTAGGGCTAATTGGCACCGCGGTATTGGTGTCTTAACGGAGCCTCTAGTTGCCTGGCAAACTTCTAGAGTAATTTGCCTTGCCCAGTATCTCAGGCAATGCTGGGTGGACTTATATTACCCGAGCTTATTAATTGTTATCTTGTGGCTGAAAAGACACAAGAAATAACAAACTTTTCTGCATTTGCAGGTGAAGCCTCTGAAGTAGACCTTGCTGAAAAAGACAAGGGAACTCAGAGGCAATCTTGTAAAGGGGTAGTAATGAATCTTTCACTTGAGGTAGAAATGACCTCCAAACCATCTTCTTCTGGTGAAAGCCAGGAAGCTATCTGACTGACTTTCTGACCAGATGGAACTGTTTCAGCAAGATCCTATCTGCTGGAAATGTCATACGCAAGAGGAAACGGCAGAGCATATCATTTATGAATGCGAGGCTCTTGCCCTCCCTAGATTAACCTCTTTAGGCATCATCCATACTAGAGAGTTACACCTAGACTCCATTAAAGGGTTATCGGACTTTATTAATAAAGTGGGTGACCCAAGTAACTGGAACTAGGAAACATTGGGTTTGGAGTTAATGGTACAAAATGCTGATAAAAGCAGAGGTGCCCAATGACATACAAACCCAATTCTAAGAAGAAGAAGAAGTAAATAAGGCTTATTTAGTAAACTTGAATATTCCTATGAAATTGCTTTCCCAAACTAATTAGTTTTCATGTTAAGTTATACACCAAAATCAATATATTTAGCAAAATTTAGCCTTTAAAAAAATTAAGTATGATACCATGTAATTGAAAGATATAATTATATCATAAATTTCAACCATTAAATAGAAAAATGAATTTTGCATTATACGCGATACAATAATTTCTGATCAACTAGTCTTCTAGAAACAATAAATACAATGGGTGATGATCTTCATTGATTGTCTTGCATGACTGGCAAGTTTATTTAGAAAAATCATAATTGTATAATAATGGTGGATGGAATAACAGAAAATCAATACGAATGTAAATTTTAAATATTATGATGTTAAAACAAATATTTTATTTTCAAAATTAAAATAATAAACTGCTTACAAATGTTTTCAGTTAAAACATTCTTTAAGGTGCAAACATGTTTTTAATTTCTTGCACAGTAGTTATTCTTTTCCAAATAACTGAAAATCAAATGTCCATCACTTATTTTATTCCTTTTCACTTTTAATTTTTTTTTTTTTCTTCTTTAGCCATTTTAATTTCTAATTTTCATTAGCGGTATATGGAGCTATTTAGAAAGTAAAAACAAATCATTTTAAAAGTCCATTACAAAATTGGAAGCCAGAAAATACAGAACTTAAAAAATTTTATTTGTGTTAATGAGAGTAACTAAAATGTATAAATTCAGGCATCTATTACATACAGGGTGATCATAATTAAACTGCAAATTTAAAAACGCTGTAAAAAAAGAACCACTGGTCAGAAAGACCTGAAATTTCACTAGAATGTACTTCAAGCAGGGGGATTTTGTTTGGTGTGGGAAAAAAATTAGGAAAAAAGTGGCCAATAGATGGCGCAGCACAGGCGGCTGTAGGTTAGTTACATGAATTCTGACATGAACGATAATCAATTGTGGCTGTAAGCTGAATGTTAAACCAGCTGTGCTATTGAAAGTCAGGCAGATGTTGTGGCACTCTTGGTGTAAATCCTATTCAGAGCGACAAGGTGGTGCCACATCGAATAGGAAAAAATCAGTTTTTAATTGCCCTGCGGCCAAAACCGTAGAAAAAGCCAACAATAATTCGGTTTTTAATTGTCCTTAGTCTTCTTCAAGAAATTTTCAATATGGTGTCCACCATTTTCTGTTAGGAAGTGTAAACATAAAACGTTATTTTCCACAGCAGCTTGGAGTGTATCAGTGCTGATGTTGTTAACGTGCTGAGTAATGTGGCATTTCAAATCCGCTAAAGTGTCTAGTGGAGCACTGTACACATTTTTCAGAAATCTCCAGAGTCAAAAGTCACGGGGAGTGATGTCCGGTGATCGTGGCGGCCAGGGAGTTGGAAAATGTCGGCTGATAATACAATCATTTCCGAAAAGGCGTTGCATCACCATCGACAATTAACGAGAATTCAAGCAACTCAGCATTTTATACACGACGTTAATTTGCATATAACCACCTGTGCAGCGCCATCTATAGGCCATTTTTTTCCTACGCCAAACAAAATCCCCCTGTTTGAAGTACATTCTGGTGAAATTTCAGGTCTTTCTGACCAGTGGTTCTTTTTTTACAGCGTTTTTAAATTTGCAGTTTAATTATGATCACCCTGTATTTAAATAATAGTACTTCCAATAAGCAAAGCAAATCTCTTTTTTGGGCTAACACAAAACTGACTATGTAATTTTGAATGATTAATTAATGTCAATAAAATATTATCAAATCTTAGTGAAAATATTAACTTAGATACAAATGCCAACATTAAAAGGAATTGGAAATATAACCTAACATTAATAAATTGTAATTGATATTGTATTTACAGCAACATTTATTAAATAGTATTTTTCTTCTTTTTTTAAACTTATGTAATAAAAAGTTTCTTTCCTAATTCTGAAATTACAAATTTTGATTGTATAGGTTTCCATCAATAGGAATGAAACAACTTTCCTAAACAGGATTAAGTATTAATATTATATGAATATATACGTGTTTTATTGTAATAATAAAAGAAAGATTTTTACATAAATATTCTTGTGAATTATTGTGAGTGATATTTTATTACAAAATCACAGGAAAATCGACTGGCTTTATTTGAAAGAAAGGTTTAGAGGAAAATTATGAGTGCAGTGAACATCAATGGTACTTGGAAGCACATATTCAACACCAAACTGTATAAGATGTATAGAAAAGCAGACATCATCAATTACATAAAAGTCAACCGAATGAAATTTGTCGGCACCTGTGTAGAATGAATCCTGACTCTTAAACGTCAAGAGTTTTTCACTTGAAACCAATCAGTACCAGGGCAAGAGAGAGGCCCAAACTTGGAAAGCTTGTTGACTGTATGAACAAAGATTTTGGAATGCAATGATCAAAAGGTGGAGGTCGATTTTCAAAGCAAGATCAGAATGGAAGAAGATTCTGAAAAAGGTCTTGGTCCACAAGGGGCTGAACAGCCAATATAGAAGATACTTTATTAAAAATTTCTTAACTCTACGATACTAACTTAAATTTTATCATTACATAAGTATTCATAATTAATGCATTTTTTTCATGATCATGAAAGAAGTAATTAAGAAATTCAACAGATTGACTCAGCATTTCTAAAATATATAAACTATTTTTCTAAAATAATATTTACATGTGCTCAAATTAAAACTCTACACCTGTAGCATATATAATTTTTTTTGAATAAAATGAAATTTAAATACAAATTACATTATTTACATCATTTATAAGCAATTAAATAACTATCTCTTGGTATATATATATATAGCCACATTTTGTAACGAAAAATTTATTAAGATATACTGTATGTTTCTGTATTCAATACAAACTGAAATAGTCTTAAATGTTTTTATTTATAAATATTTCACAGATTATTTAATTCAATAATTCATTTATAAATTTATAACCTTTAAATAAAAAATACTTAGTAAATATTGTTTAATGTACTTAAAAGTTATTACATATATCCAATATTTGGCACAATATACCAATTATTACAAAAATAAGTCATTCCAAAAAAGACAATATCATTCTTGTCATTAGCCACAAAAATATTCTATTTCTTAATTACCCTAATTATCACATTTTTTTTCTTAACAGTTCAAAAAATCTAGGTTTACATAAATTTCAAAGAATTTTAAGGAGTTTTTCAGGAGTCAAAATGGAAATTTCCAGAAGGCATCAGCACTCATGTTAAATAATTCATTTTACTTTGAAAATTGTTCTTTACCAAATATGCATATAATTATGCATTTGAAAATTTTTTAATTATATTTGTAAAGAATAAATAAATTATTGTAAAACTTAATGAGTAATAATTTTTATTCAAGTTAGAATTATATTTAATGGTTATTTCAAAGGCCTTCAATGAATTTACTATAACAGAAAAATTATTCTTAAATAATCAATATTCTTTATATTACTGAATTATACATTGCATAAAGTATTTAGTAATTTTAGAATTTTTAAACATCTTTATTAGATTTCTATCTATTATTGTATTGAATATTTCAAGATGTAAATAACGATCTCTTTTCAAATAACTACAGTTATTCGTAACAAAATAAAAACTATTGGATAAAGTTTCCAGGATGTGACTTTTTTCTAAATTATCATTAAATAAAAGCAATTCTAAATTTTTCTACTGTTTACTTCCCAACTCTTTTAAAACTACTCAATTTCATATCGATATTCAAGATATATTTTATTTTCTTAATCATTCAATAAATTTTCACATTTCTTGGTTATTTAGACATGCACAATATAGCTATTAGAAAATGCTAACTTTCCATCTCTAAAACTTTAGCCCTTAATTCATTATTAATAATGAAAAATAACTTGCTTCTCAAAAACATTACAGCGACACATGTTTGATTTTACATGTAATGTTAATTTACCAGAATTTTCAGCATTATCAGCAATTCCTATTGTAAATCTTTCAAGTTCATATATATATCATCTTTCAAATGCTTTATTTTGATTTTCAGTACACCATTTTTTTCTCTCTTTTTAGGAAGTGCTTTCTTTCTGTTATCTTCTGTTATTTTGTGCTGCTTTTTCTGATATTTTAATTCCTCTAAATATAATTTACACTTTTACCTGGTAACAGCAGCAAAACTAAGTAGATCTTTGCTAATTATTATAGTGTTAATACCTCCTATGTCTTGGATGTGATCATCAATGATGCACTTAACTATTATTTAAATTTTCTACCATCAAATTTTTGTTTGCAGAAAGCCCACAATTAACAGATGCTTGTCTATGAGAGAGTAATAAAGCCAAATTCTAAGTATCTATTCTATCATTAACAAGATCAAATTTCTCATCAATACAAACTTGAAATATTACAACAGGTTGTATTTTTCTGAACCCCGCTAAAGGCAATCTTTGTATGGCTTTTCCCAGTATAAACTGGTTATTGAAAAGATATTTTCCAACAGGCATATAAAATAATTTATTTCAGCCTTTATTTCTTTGATAAATAAATTTATCCCTTTTTATTAAAGTTATATGCAGTTTTCACCAAGGAAAATATGGAAAGTACATTTTAACTTCATTTCACACACATAATCTTTACTCTTTATTTAAAATTTTAAAATAATAAAACAAAAAACTTTAAAAAAATATAATATTTCCTAATAATAAATAAATGTATCAAGGTAAGTAAAAATTCCACGAGTTTCAAGGAGCTTCCATGAACCATGAAAAATTTAACATGAAATAAAACAAATTTAAAAAAAATTTCAAGTAAAATACTAACCAAGAATTTTTCATTAAAATAAAATAGCATTAATATAAATGAAAAAATTATAAAAAATAATTTGAATAGAAATATTCTGAAATTTAGCTTTTTAAATAGAAAATTAATATTGAAAAGAAAAGTTTTAATTCTTAAAGATTTAGTTTATATTACAATTTCACAGTGAAATAGAAATATTTGTAGAAACTGCAGACAATCCATAATAGTTGGTATTTATAAAAAAAATGAAATATGTAAGCAGGAAAACAAAAATGCATACTCGCTTCATCAATAGCCAGATCCCCAAATGGTGTTCGATAAGTTCTTACAGGTGACAAGGCACAGCCACTCAGGCGTACATGATGAGAAGGACCCAAAATAAATACATGTTTTCTAAAAATTTAAATTTTAGAAAAATTTTATTTACTTTTATAAGACACATTAAATAATCAATTTAACTATTAAATTTTTTTCAGAATTTCTTTATAAAATGACTCATTGAAAGTAAGAAAACTAATGAATGTCATTATCTGATAACTTCAATACCTTTTGCAGAAAGATCACTGATCCCAAATGATAGAGAAAATAAGATCTTAAAAATCATTTCTTGATTTCATAATTGAATGTTCTGTAAGAGCAGATTTTTTACTATTTTTGTCATACTAACAAATCATTTTTAGACCAATGCTTAAACTGTAATGAAATAATTATTTATTAACAAATCTGTAGTGTGCATTGGGGGATTATTATAGCATTCTGAATAGAGGTTATTTAAGAAGTAATCAGACTTTAAGGAGCAATATTTAATGTTTCATATTAGAAAGCATTTAGGAATCAAAAGATACAGAGCTTTTTTAAGAAATGCAATATTAACATTTCATATTATTATAATAAATACACAAATAAATGTGATCTTTAATTTAACAGAATAATTGAAAATTGTATATTAATTAGATAACCTAAATTTTGAGACAGTGCTTTTATTTATTTTTCAAACCTACATTGATTCCTTATTTTCACTAACATTAAGCAGGTTAAAAATAAATCAACAGCTTTGATAACTGATTTATTACAAATGGAATCAAAAAGGTTATCAAAATGTAAACAAACGATTGCAGAAATGAACTGATCTTTATTTACATTAATTTTAGTAATTTTGTAAAATGCTTCTTAAATCTTCTAGAGAAAACATGTCAAAAATTAGAAAACTTACACATTTGAGGGGTCAATTTGCTTATAAGCATAAGCTGAACAAGCACCACAGTATTGATAACCAGCATGTCTAAAGGTAAAAATTATAATGTTAAATTTTATTTGCCTACTTTTTAATAATCAAATAAAATACAAATACTTAACTTTAGATACATATTAAAATCATATTCATAAACACATAAGTAGAACATCAAAAGAAAATCATTTAACAAATGACAATAACTAATCATAAACAGGTCAGTAAATGAAATTCAAATAAAACATTAAAATTATAATACATGCATTTACATAAAAATATTTTTTAATAAAATATATATTTAAGAAGGCTCATATATATATATACAAGAAAACAATGAATCTTTTAATATGGCTTGGAATTATCAGCTATGGGAAGGAATTCATTTCTGTTTGCTATAGTATAAAGGACATCGATTATTCTGAGAATCTCTTATCTCTATATCACTGAGCCATTAATATTGCATTCCAGATATCATGGTCAGAGTGATCATTAATAGAAATACTGACCTATATTACTATTGCAGCTCTGCCAAATCAGCAAATTTTTGCATAAGTACAGGATTATTACAAGTATCAGATTTTTTCCACATAAAGCTACTAGTATAAAGTCTACTTAATATTAAATGTGACTCATCCCTGATGAGCACATTACTATATTCATCTCATTTGAATTTTCCTGTAACCACCATATGCAGCATGGTAGCACCAGACAACACAACACATAGTGTATGCCTGTGATCATACAAACCCATAAGGTAAGTTGGCTCTGAACAATGAGTTGAAACTTTGGTATAAGTAGGCTTTACTTTTTTAATATGCTCTTGTAATAAAATAACATTCATAGAGATTTTTCTGGATTAGTTTTTTAATAACAATCTTTATTTTATATTGTTACAGTAGTAAGACACTGCTTTGAATTTTAAGGAATAATTCAAGTTTTCCAACACCTAAGCTATAGTCTTAAAATGACTATTTGGCAAACTATTAACACTCCTTCAACAAAGAATAGATTTGACCTTCTTTCAAACAAGCAATGGCTAAGCTAGCAAAAATTCATCAAATCATGTTATGAAACATTATATTTGCTGTCTCAAAATATATAACGCATGTACATATATAACGCATGTATATAAAATATATATCGCAAAATATACAACGCATGTCGAGTGGGTAAAATCTACAAGCTGGTACAGGTTTGGTGTGATTTTAAATTTTCACACAAAGCACAGCAGTTATCTCACCAACTTAATTTACATCACCTTGAATTATATATGATTTTCAAAATCTTGATCAAACACGAACTATAAACATTGCAATCTTGCTTTATTACATTTCAAATATATAACAAGAAACTAATTTCACAAAGATTACAAATTAAAAATAAATATAAAATTTTTGATTACCAAGCTGCCATACTTTCATAAATTTTTTTAAAATCTAACTTTTTGTTATGTCTCAGTAAACTAACAAAAGTTAAGAAAATAAGTATAAGTGTCTATATTATTTAAAGAGATTGACAAAATCAATAAAAAAGATATTATAGAGTTATAACTGCAACTTACAATATAAAGTCTGCATATTAAAAATATATTCTTTTGAAAGGATAAACTCACGATTAATTATAATGCATGCAAAATGAACAGGTATTATTTAATAAACTCTCATACATCTTAAAAAGTATAAGCTAAATATATCATAAAATATGTCCGATTTATAAAATAAGACAAATAATAAAAAATACAGCAAGCACTTACGGAGCTATTATAGCCCTAGCTGGACCATGATTGGGTTCACCTGCAATATTCAGCCAATTTTCTAGCTGACTGTCTAGTTCCTTAGCTGTAAATATTTTCTACTATTATAAAGATAGATTTTTATAATAAAACTAGAAAAGTACAGTCAAAATTTTGACTTAAGAGATTTTTAAAACTTTAATTCGCGATAAAAAGGGTCTAAATCTTTAATTGGATCCACTTAAAACCATTGATGATATATAGTGAATGATTTGCAAAAAAATGTTTACGTTTTAAATAAAATATGTGATAAAAATTGAAACAAGAATTTTCCTAGAGGAAAAATTCTACATGCTAACTTTTAATGATTTCTCATATTTAATTTTTAATAATTTAATGAAGGAATTTTCACAGTAAAATGTATGAACAACATTTTATATAAACTGTAATTCAAAATAAATATCATTTCTTTTTCTGAAATTGCTTATGGCACAAAATTTTTTAGTTGAAATGGTCAATGAAAGAAAAATTTGTATGATAAAAAAGCAAATTTTAACAAATAGAATTACAGTTTGAGTACTTGATAGATTCAACAGAACTAAGAGTACAAATATAAAACTTACGAACACAAGAAATTTATTAACTGAAAGGAAAATAAAATGTCAGTAATGAAAAATATTTAAAAAGTTTGTTAATTCAAATATAATAATTACTGCTAAACGTGGTTTTATTTTATCAGGGATGCACAACCTATGGCCCGCGGGTTAAAATTGGCCCGCGTCGCCTTTAAAGTTGGCCCGCGAATGTTGTTAATAAAATAAGACTAATTTAAAAAGAAATGAGACTCTTTCAAATAAACAAAAGAAAAAATCTGATAGGAAAACGATTCTACATCAGAATAAATATTTTACATTTGTGAGCAAACTTTTTCTTTAATGAATTTAAACAAATCAAAAATAAGAAATAGGATAGCAGATGAGAACCTTTCTTCTGTTTTAGTATTGCCACAACGAATCTTAAGCCCAACATAAAATCAATAACTTCAAATATTCAGTCATAGCCATCACATTAAATTTTACTAATTTTTTTCAAAATTTAAATTGTGTTCTTTGTATAATTACCAAAAAGTTTTCTCCCGTTATTCAATTTCAAGTTTTTTTCTGGAAATAAAGTATTTTAAGCATATCTATAATGTTTGTGTTTTATTACTTTATTGTATAATGTTTGCATGAGTAAATAAGTAAATTAACAATTATACAATTCATGCGTATTGCCACAAAAAACAGTGTTTTCACGTTTATAACATGTTTTAACATTTACGTACTGCTTTGGCCCTCGACATGATCTTTTTTCATATTTTGGCCCTTCATTCTGAAAAGGTTGTGCACCCCTGTATTTTATAATCAGTGAAATCATATCCATCACAAAAAGTTGGATTTCAACAAGTGAATGTCTTGTATAGAACATCATCCCCTCACCGTTAAAGAGGAAAAAGTAAAAATAGTTAGCAAAAACATTTTTAGGGTGGGATTTTATATGCAAACCTTAATTAGACTAAAAAAATTTTACTATTGAAAAATTTCATAATGTGAGATTACAAATGCATATTGTGATTCAGTCTGAAAAATTTGTATTCATACTTTTTTTTCAAAAAACCTTTTTTGTACATTTGATTGATGAAATAAAATAATAGAGATAAAAGCTTGTTGTTTAACACCCCCTTTATTACACCAAGAACAATTATTTACATATTTTTCAGTGACCTATACATATAGATAGCAATAAAAACAGTTAACATAAAATCTTTTTGCATTTTCTGGCAACCTGGATTTCTTATTACATAGAAAAGATAAGGAATACTAAGTGCTCAACAATATTCTGTTTTGGCAATCCTAGAAAATATAACAATTATGTCACTTGGGCAAAAGTTTTCATTGCCATTCATTTCAATCACCAAAATATTTCAAAATATATCAAAATAATTACGTGGAATCATGCCCTCTAAAATTAAAAAACAACTGGAAAATATTAGAGAATATTTCCAGCGATGGCTATGTAAAAACAAAATGCATATAATTGAAAAAACTGATAAAAAGATAAACAGTGATGATGTGTAATTAGAACAATACAAAATATAATACAAATCTTTCTCAAATAATCATAACACAAGAAATACATTTTCTCAAATAAAAAAAAACTTTAATTGCCAATTTAAACAAAAAAGCTAGATTTTAAATTAAAAAAAATTCTATAAATTCAAAATACAAATTAATTTTTGATCTTCCTGAGCAATTTTTGCAATAAAATATTCCTTAGCATTTCCTTAAAGCTGTTTCAATGTTATTATAAATCAAATGTTTATAACAGCTACCCTGCAATTTGTAATCATTGCATTGAAAAACAAAAATTACTAATAGAATGATTATAAAAATATTACACATTATTTATAGTCATGAGTGTTGCAAATTTTCAGCTAAGTAAGATTAAAATTTGCTTTAGAGATAGCTTATGCAACTTAAATTTAAAATAACAAGAAAATAATGAGTTTAAGTTCAACCTAATGTTAAGACTATACTTTCTGAAGATATCAGAACCAAATCCAGACATTGTTAATGGACTAAAATCAACTGGAGGATCGATAATAAAACAACATAACGAATAAAGAGGTGAAAGCTGCTGTAAAATTTTATTTTTTTTTTTCAGTTTTAAAACAGTTCATACCAAGACTAAGCATTTAAGGATAAAGAGCTACCCTACATTTTTTTTAATACATTATCTTCTTCAATAAAAATGTATACATTACTTAAACTAATTATGAGAGTTCATTTTAATTTGTAGTCATTAATATGTCAAATAAACTTGTCATTTCATTTTAAAGATACTGTTAAAATTACATAAGACAAAAGTGAAATATTAGCTATCCGATATAAGTAAACAAAACAAAACATACATTAGCTTATCGGAAGCACTGGATAAAATAACTTGGATTTAAGAAAAAAAAGTCATATTTTATAGTATCTTGTGGAATAACCAATTTCTTTCTATCAGAAATAATTAAATGAATTCGAAATCTAGTTTACGCAATATAAAACGAAAATAAATAATCTCATAGTAAATATTTTGCCAAAATAATATAAGATTAAAAATAATTTTTCAATTCTTAAATAAAAATTAATTATATTCTATTATGTAAATAATATAATTAAAATAATACAACAGAACCAAGTATATAAAAATACAATAAAAACTAAAATTTCAATAAATAATTCAATAATTTTTTTTCAAATATAATACTTGATAAATCAAAACATTAAAATTTTTTACAAGTAAATAAAATTATTAAACTGGAAGTTTGCGAAAAATCCTTACCTGAACTGACATACCAACTACCAGCATGAGTAGCTCTTCGGACAGAAGCTGACATTATAGCGATGTTGTGGTTTAAAATTAAAGATTTTATTTGTATTTAGATCACTCTTTAAATGCAGAAAAATGCACCTTTCCTCTACAGCTTAACCCAATTTTTCAATACAGAAACTGTGTGTAAACAAAGAAATTGTTTCTGAAGAATTCAGATCAGATCAGAGATATAATTTAGTTGTTTGTTAGCTGCTAGAAAATTTTCTAATGGAAACTGAAAATCATAAATAAGAAGAGAAATGACATTAAAGCAAAAACTAAAACAAATTTATGAAAGACTTACGTGAAAAATAAAAATTCATTTTAATTTTCAATTACTTTTTTATTTATCTATACAGAGATTATGATTAGTAGCTTCTATTTTCTATTTTAACTCACATTTTTTATTTATTTATACACTGCTGGACAATTGCTAAGGACTGATAACACTATGATCCACAGCAACCACAAAATGAAAGGAAGCAAAATGTGGAAAATTAAAATAAGTGCGGGATATAGTAAGAAGAAGTATGCGTTTGCAAATTTTTTTTCCACGTCTCTTTATCAAGTGATTATTCACCTGAGGTTTTGACGCATGTGGACAGTTGTGGTTTCAAGTCAAAGTTTTACAGGAAAGATTTAATAGACGAACTTGAAATATTTGGCATGTCTTCCCGACATCACTTAGATGAATTTATGCGTGACCAAATTATTAGAAAGATCGATGAAGGGAGAAAAATAATAGATGTTGCCAGGGAGTTCGACATCGCTCACAGCATTGTTTCACGGCTGTGGAAGTCATTTAAAACTACTGGAATGTGTAGTAGGCGGCACGGGGGAGGTCGTGTTAGAAGTATGACGCCTGCAGCAGACAGATATATCGTCCTATCAGCAAAAAGGAACCGGCGCACCACAGCTCAGCAGGCTGCAAATCAGTTTCTTGCTGCCTCAGGAAAGCAGATCTCCCGAAAAACTGTTGCCAGAAGTTTGAGGGGAGGTGGACTATACGCCCACAGACCTGTTGTGTGTGTCCCATTGACCAGACAGCACCGTACTGCCCGTTTGAAATGGTGTCGTGAGCATCGCCATTGGACTGAACAGGACTGGGCATGAGTACTATTCTCAGATGAGAGTAGATTCAGTCTGTCATCGGATTGTAGACGCCAACTGATCTGGCGCGAGAGTGGTACTGCTTATCGTCCAGAAAATATCCAGGAAAAGGACCGATATCAGACATGCAGTGTCATGGTGTGGGCCGGCATCATGATCAATGGCCGCACGCCCCTACATGTGATTGCGAATGGGACTATGACGGGCCAACGATACATTAAGGAAGTTCTACTTCCTCATGTTCGTCTTTACCGTGGTGCTGTCGGTGATAAATTTGTTTTTATGGACGACAACGCAACATGTAATCGAACACTCGCTGTTCAGGATTGTCTAGATGGCGAGGGTATTCAACGCCTCGTATGGCCATCACGTTCTCCAAATCTAAACCCCATTGAAAATGTGTGGGATGCTTTGGGGAGGCAAGTTGCTAGTCGAAACTATCCTCCGACAAACAAGAACACCCTCATCGGTGCACTCCCAGAGGAATGGGATAAATTGCCTCAACAGCTGCTGGATAATGTTGTGCAAAGTATGATACGACGTGTGGAATGTTGCATCACACTCCACGGTGGACATATCCCGTACTGATACCTTTCGTCAAGGTGCCTGCTGACTTTTTGATGCATTGTCCCATTTTTTTCGTATGCCGCATCAAATGAACATTTTTTTTTCTTTCAGATGTTTCACAGCTTTTGTACTTTCCAGAACAATAAATATTCATTATTCTAATGTCTGAACAGTGTGGCAACTATATTTTATCCTACTAGGCCTCATGTCTCGCTTAATGTTATGCTACTTTGCAATTTGTGATCCGTCCTTAGCAAATGTCCAGCAGTGTACCAAAATACTCTATTTCTTAAGAAACGTTAAGATATTGTTCTTATTAGATTTTTTAAAAAAGAATTTCATTTGGGAAAATTTATTTTTTAAAAAGAAATGTCGTTAATTAATGAAACAGGTTAAATTGGAAGATGAATGAAATAATTTAATGGTAATATATATGAACTTAATGGATCATTGTTTTTTCTAAACACTAATAAGAAATACATTTATGTATAATTATTAAGTTAGTTAAATATAATTATTATAATTTATGGCTTTTATAGTTCAAGATGAATTAAATATTGCAATTTAAACTACAATATTGGCTTTTATTGTGGGATATATATAGATATTTAATGCAAATAAACTGAAAATTATTTTGTTGTAAAAATCAAATTTAAAAATAGATCAACTGTAGATTGAAATTCTATACTTTATTTAATAAAAATATGGAATGCTTTCTTACTATCTCATTATTTTTTATTAGTGTCCCAAAGCTTATAAATTGCAGTATTTTCCATTTACTGATTTGTTTTAAATATTCCCTCAATTTAACATATGAAATGTTGTGGAGTTCTATCGGCATGCAGACATGGCGCTGAGCATCGCCGATTGTTGTACAAGATCCACTTTTTCTCTCACTAGTCAAAATTAAATTGAGAAACGAATAATTTTGCTTGCGAAAGAAACGTGCCGAAAATACTCCAAATGGTATATTTATTTATTTATTTTTTTTCATTTTCATTTAATTCATGAAGAACCCACTTATCTATTTTCTTATAATTTTTAGATAAAAAGAAATGGTTGTAAAAGTAACGGCAAGCTCTTCGGCATAGTCATTAACAGTATTGGTGAGATTTTTTTTTTTTCCACATATCGCTGATAGGACCTCGTGGATTTTCATGTTTGAACAATCAATAATAAGTTAAAATTTTAATTTTTGATATCTAAAACACTCGCAAGACACAAATGACGATTTTGAATACAAGCAAAACTGCCGAAAAGTAATATTGGTTAGTAATGTGTAAAATGGAGCATAAAATCGTTGTATCAATATTTAAATTCTATTAATTTCCTAAAATTGCTTACCCATGTGTGGTAGATATTATTCAACTCACATAATTAAAATATAATCATATTTCCCGATTAAATAAATTGGTAAAACAATTCTCTTCACAACTTAACTATTCATTCAAGTATTTTATCTGCCAACAACAATTGCGTATCCTTTTTAGTTATATTATAAAATTAAGTCAAATTTATTTCATTTTAATTTAATGTATTTAAATTCTCTCTCTGTTTTTATATAATTAGTCAAATTTTATATAAAATTTTAAACGTATACAAATAATGTGAAATTAATGTGCTATCAAATGCTATACATTTATTATTCATATAGTATGCATGTAAAATTATCAGGTAAAAAATGTTCTTAAACTGGTATTTTAATGCGAAAAATGCGCAATAAATTATTCGCAATTCAAATGAAATAAAAAGATTATTTTAATGATTTTTCACTATTTAGTACTTATTAAATTATTTAAATATAGCAGAACAATATAACAATGAAATAAAAGTTAAAATTTAAGCTTAATATTTAACTAAAGTTTAAATACAAATTTAATAAATTGTCACATTTATTTACTTGTTTTTGTTTTGTTATCATTTTGGCGTACAAGAAAATAAAATTAAAACCATTTATGATTATGGTAAAAAATAAATTAGAAGAAAAATTCTTCACTAAATTGAATAATTAGTAAATACAGAACCAATAAAATTTAACTTAGAACAAAAAAAGAGATTGGTTTTAATAAAGTATTAGATAACGAGGTACAAAAACATAATACATTAAAAAATAAAATAGCTTGTAAGCAATCAACTAATATCATTGAGATTTTAACTATAAAATTATATTACTTCATATTTTTTATATAAACTATAACTTTTCTAGAAGACGTACCATTAAAGTTTAATAAATATGAGAAAATAATTTAAGAGGTATGAAAAATTCTTTTTCATATAAACTCCTAATTCTTGCCCACAGGCATATTTCATTACACAATTGCATTTTAACATAAAATAAAAAGTTCACACACACAGAAAATGAAATATCATTCGGCACTCATCAAGAATCGTTTTCGGTTTGTAGCTACTGTAAGAAAAATGACGAGAAATTATTTGGGAGCCTCTAGCAACATCTATCTATCTATCTATATAATATATATATACATATATATATAACATAAAAGCAACAGCCTGCAATTGAGTGAAAGGAGGAGGGATTTGTACGAGGCAAAGATAGTTTCTAAAAGTTTAAATTAGTTTAAGTTATCTATATCATTAGCATAGATATGAACCTCGTAGTAGCTAGAAGACTGCTGCTCTATTTTGCATTGAATTTATCTTGTGTAGAGGATGTGATGGGAATATTCATAATATGGAAAAATTGTTTGGAATTCGCTATTATTGGAGTTCTCAGGACGGTGACCGAGTACAGATGGAGTCGTATTTTTACAAATAAATTAGTATTGTAAATTTAGTATTGTAGTAAATATATTGCTTTTAACAAAGAACATATTCTATTATTTCTAATTAGTTTGAATTAAATATTACATAATATATATAATTTTTAATTTATACTATATGCATTTGAAACAGATGTTTAAGCAAATTACCTTTAAAATTCCGCAAAATGTACTATCGTGTTGTTTTTCTTTTAGGATAGATAATATCAATAGCAATTTGCTGGAATAATTTCATTGAATCAATAGGCTCAAAGCAATGACGATTTTAAAAATTTAATGTTGAGCAAATTTTTCGAAGAATAAAATTATGTATACAATATATAATATTATTTGACATTTTATCAGAAATTTTTCAAGCTCGATTTTTGACTCATTCATTTTCACTTCCACAAACTAAGAAATGAGTTAAATATTACATCCCAAGATTGTTTAAGCTTATAATTTACTAAAATTATAATTTTGAAAAAAATTTGCTAATTTTTCTAGAAATTTTGAAGTTAAAACATTTTTCTGATTGCTAGTCAGAAATGTTATCAAAATGCTGTTAATATTTGTAAAAATTTGTCAACATTTGTTAATATTTATAAAAAAATAAAACCATATAAAAGTAAAATACTAAAAGATTTTTATTTGTAACACAAATTAAAAAAATAGTAAAAAATATTAATTTCATCTTGAAAAACAAATATGATATTTTGATTTTGAAATAATAAAAAATAATTGTGGTCACAATTTTGGAAAACATTTTTTGTAATATACGTGAGACAAAAAATGACAAATTTCAAAAATACATCCCATTTATTATAGTATTATACTTCAATTTATATATGGTATTATAAATATTCATGTATTATAGTTCAATTTACATGAGGTGTAAAGAAAAGATTAAAATAAAAAGCATCGGTATTTGAAACTAGCCATCATATTAATCGATTCTTGATCTAATAAATCATTTTTTGTGTGGCAAAGTAATTTATCAAACTTTTAAATACAAAACTTATCTGAGAGCCGTTTGTTTCTTTCGATCAATTTTTGAGCTCTGTTGATTGAAATATTGGAATAGAATTTGCGTAGAAAAATAGATATAAGTGAAAATCTCATACTCAATAAATACTCATCTTATGAAAAATCATGGTAGTAAAATAATTCATTAAATTCTGTCATGATAACTGATCATTAATAATAAAAGTATTATTTACATTTGCTTAAAACTATAACAAAATAAAAAGGAATACTGTAATTATTTTATACTTTTATCATATAACACAAACAACAAATGTAATTCTTGCCTGTATGTACCAGACTGCGAATACATTCTGAAACAAGTTTGAATTTGAATAACAGAGTCTTGATCTATAAGTGTATTTTATTTATTTTTAGTTTTACATTTAGAATTTTATAATAATTCTTACAAAAAGTTCTTACCTCTCTGTAAATCTCTGTATTCTTTTATGAATAGAATAATAATAATAATTCATTAAATTCAGCTTGTATAGATCAGGGATTTTTCGTTTTGATGTATTTTCAAACACTAAAATTTTTCACTTTTTTATGAATATAAATTTATTTAACTTAACCATCAATCCTTCAAAATTCAATATAATATTTTATGCCATACTACAATATGTGGTCTCAACAAATTTTATTACACATTCACAAATAATTTTAATGAAAATATTTTTTTATTATTCATGTGAGATACAAATTAAGAACTAATGAAGTCTAGTATAGATTTAAGATGTTTTTTATTAGAATTCATAGCGACGTTTTCGAATTATTAAATCGTTTTTCTACTATAATTATATAAAAAGTTAATTTCAGTTAACTAATCGATTATCTTTCTGAAAAATAATGCAAAAATGAATTTGTGAATATCTTCATTTATAAATATTTTATATTTTGAAATGAAATATTAAAAATGAAATAATTAAGATTTAGTAGAATAAACTTAAAAAAGGAAATAGAAATAAGTCTTAGAAAACTTGATTCTTTATAAACTCATAAAAATCACTTTAGTTGAAACTTATTAACTGAAAAAATTAAATTCATAATTAATGGACTTACAAAAACTTTTCAAGTGGTGTTCTTTCAAAAGAAATATGAACAAATATGAATAAAAAAAGCATTAAATTTCAAAAATAAATATAAAATTAATATTCACTGTAAATATAAAATTATATATGCACAATGGCGACTAAAAATCCAAAGGTAGATAGATGTAAATGGTGCATTTCGTTTGATTACGAAATAAGTTATGCTGTTTTCTTTCCTTTGAAAATAATAGATGTCGCCACTGTAATATTCTCATTTTTCTTGATGAAAATATGTTGCAACTAGGTTGAGAAAATATTGCACTGAAATCAGAAATTACGTAACGATACATATATCCAATTAAGACACTTCTCCAAACTCGCTTATAATACGAAAAACAGTAAATAACTTTTTAAAAATATTATTTTCATAATGAAGTGGATATTTTAAATCAGCAATTATTAAAATTTTTACGTTCAAAGAGTTATATACATATTTTAAAATTTAGAATAGTTTTTAAATTTAAAAAAACTGATAAAATTTTTACACTGATAATTAAAGAATAATGCTTAAAGTAGATGTTTCTAACTACTTACTAATTTATTTAAATAGCAAATCTATATTTCTAGATAACTTACTTAAAATTAAATAGTTCCTAGTTATTATTAATATAAAATAAGAATTCAGCCATCTGATCAAATTTGATGCTTCTAACTTTGCATCTTTTCAGGAATCAAATATTTACAATAATAATTTATAAACAGACGATATTATTTCAAATAGTGAAATAAATATTCTTTTATTAAAAAATAATTGACAGTACCACAGTTAATGAAACAATAAAAATTTGTTTTATTTTGTATTTATTGATTTAATAATTTAATTAATTCTAAAAAATTATTTTGTTATTTTTTAGTATTATTTATTTTGCTAATTGTTTAAAAGAGAATATCCTAACAACAATGGATTACAAAATTCCTACCATTTTACAGTATGGATTTATCTTTAAATATCATTTGCTTTCTAACAGAAATGAAGTATTCATAACAAACTCATTTTATCATAAAAGCATCATTTTTATAAAAAAAATGTTAATAAATATTCGTATTACGTATTTCCTCACAGTTACGAAAGGAAAATTTTCGAGAAAATGTCTGCAAATTTACAATACAAATATTTATAAATTGTTATATAAAAACATTAAAATATATAAATGGAATTTAAAATTAAATGTAAATATATTACCATTTATTTAATTTATATCATTTACAGAGATAACTGAAAACTCACTTCATTTACAAGCTTAAATTTAATAAACAAAACTGCAATTTTTTGTTCAAATATCGGATGTTGTATTTTTATTTTCGAGAAAACTTTTTCAAAATTTCGATAACTTGAAAAATGACAACAAAGGAAACCATTTTAAAATCCCTTTGCAAATATCATAGCATACGGTGATTTGTACAATAATTCTATAAATCATATTAAATTAGTATGCTTATTAGCAATGTTTAATACAATGTTTGTTTCTTTGTTAATGGATAATGTTAAGTAAATTTTTTTTATTAATCAGGCTTCTATGACCCAAAATTATTTAATGAGAAACAGAAATCAAATTGCTAAAACTAATGTATGCAAATATAATAAAAAAGAAGCTAAGGAAATTACATCATAATAATTAAATATGTAATAATTTTGTTAGTAAGAATTTTTTTATTTAAACTACTAAATTATTTTATTAAACGAAGTAGCACTTAAATTTATTCTCAGCTTCATACTGATTAATACTACTTGATCATATAAAGTACATGTTAAATAATATAATTAATGTAAAAGAAATATAAAATTAATACATCATTTCTGTACTATAATTTTAATTCAGTTCAAAATAAAATAATTTTAATTCATTCATCTTTAAACCTAGAATGTTTAAATTTTTAATTTCGCTTTTATTGAATAAAATATCAATAATTTTAATATTATGATTACAATAGCTAGAAGAGATTATAATACAACGACTAGAAGAAAGTATGTAATTATATATTATCCATGGAAAGAATAAAGCAGGTTAATTAAAGAAGCTGTTTTAAAATTTTTCTTTCGAATGAAATGTCTCAACTTTATTTATCAATAATTTAGTAAGTTCAATATTGTGTGTTTTTTTCTAATATGCAACATTATTGAATATTGTGACAAAAAATAAACAGCCTTATGAAAAATGTGCTCTAGACATGTAGTACATTTACTAGAAAATACATGTATGTCAATTTTTTTTCCTCTCTAAACACTACTTTATACAATGATACATTAAATCGCATAATAGCTTCTAATCAAAATTTAAGAAAACTACGAAAATAATCTAGATAATCTATATCGATTATCTAGATTATTTTAACGAGACAAAATACCTAAATATTGTTCACAATTATTTGAGACTAAGCTCATCAAAACGAAAAGATAAAGGTTTGATATTCGCCAATTTTATACTTTCGGTAAAGGATGTTACGTTTCAGAAAATCTGATCAGATTGTTGAAGAGGAAAGTACTTTAGAATTTTCCAGAGATTTCTTACTTACAGTCTATTAATACGGTCTAATAACTGTGAAATTTCTCCAGCTGTCATACAGCTTTATGTGGCTGTTTTAATTAAAACTTAGTTTTCTTATGATGTCAAAATACTTAATACTTACTAAACACTTAAGAAAATACTTCTACAATACAAACATTAAAAGCAAAAAAAAAAATTTTAAGCAAGGTTATTAAGTTCATTTTTTTTCATTACTGAGAACTACATTTTTTGTTAAATTGGTTATATTATGATTATACACTGGTTCAACTTTTCTACACTGCACATGAGGTGATAAAATTAATATGATAACATGAGGTGAATAATATGAAATTCGATTTCACACATTATTTTAAACTGGAGACGTAGCAAGTTCTTTTCAGTTAAGTAATAAGTAAAATTAAATATATTAATGTACACACTGGCATTAGAAGGTTTTCTCTCATAAAACTTTACTTATTTATTTATTTGAAACAAAAGCAATTAAAAAACTTACATATTTTCTTAAAATGCTCAAATATAGCAAATCAAAACATTTTGACTTTAACTTTGAAATTTTTTTATCCCAATTTTTAAGGGAAACTTACATAGTCAATAGTTCAATTGATTTAACTATTTACATTTTTATTTATTTCATACAATATTGTATACTGAGTCATTAAACAAATTTCCATCAAGTTCAAATAATATTTAATTGAAAATTCTTAATCAATGATTCTAATCCATACGAAAAGATTATTTGTTTTCATGCACAATCTTCTTCCATAAAGAACATGGAATAATTTGACTGGTACACGCATTTAGCATTGATATGAAATTACAGAAGATATAATAACGCACAATACAAGATGCATCAGCAATAATTATGAAAATAAATATATTACACATATGAACTTGCTTTAAATGTTCCATGACCTAAATTATAATGAATTATATAAAAAAGTAAATATTCTGAGAGGAAATATAGATAGGAAGCGAGATTACCTTACAGACAGATGGGCAGCCGAGGTAAAAGTTCGTCTTGAAGCACTTTCGGTTACCAAATTTATATATTTTATTATTAATTATCTTTCTTTTTCTGTTTATGGTACTTCTTGAAAGGAAAAGCTTCAAATGTATTCCTCCTATTGACTATTACTTTGCGAATCCTGATGGGAAACTTTATTATATAGTTTTCATAATTTTCTCCTTGTTGGAAAAAAGCTAAGTGAAAAATATTTTAAAGAGAAAAAAATACTGTATTAATAGATTTATTATCATTTTATAAATGAATAAAATTCTTCTCAATAAAATCAATAACTCTAATAAAGGTAAAACTCTTGAATAATTTATACATAAATGAACTTTTTTAAATGTTACAGAGACATTGTAAAAAGATATTCTAAGCTAAAAAACTTGTCGTCAGAACAAAACGCAAAATTTAATAGAAACGAATCGGAAATATTGTATAATTTATTCTACATTTCTAATTGTTTTACCTCAAATCAAAATTATACAGGGTTTGCTTCATCCAATAAATATAACATATAATTATATAATTTATAGAAAAAGTTAGAGAATAAGTATTTTATGCAACTAAGAAGATAATATTGGATTATTTTATGAGATCACCTTCTTGTTATATGCAACAATATGAAAGTTTGTGAATATTTTTATAAATATTTAATCCATAGCTAATGCCGAAATTGAACATAAGTGTTCACCCATTATTCTTGTTTATATTATAAATGAGTACGTTTATGCAAGATCCAAATAAATAATATTATGAAGTGAAACAGCATAAGTTAATTTTGAAATCAAATAATCTCATATTCGCTTAAAATTAAATATCGTCATAACTTCACCAATTTGCTGATTATTTACAACGTTTTCTTGATATACTCTTACATGGTAACGTTTGCAAACATTCAATTGTTAGGGAATTGCTATTCCCCTGACTATCAAATGACAAACAATTTTGAATTATTAAAAAGAATATGTCTTAATTTGTTTGCCAATTGGTTTATTTTGAATTTTGTGTACACACAAGCGTTTTAATTTACGTGTATGATGAGATTCGATGCATAGAATGATATTAATTACAAATAAATTTTTCATTATTAAACGTCCTTATTCTCGAATATGATATCCTGAGATAAATTTAGCTTCGGTATCGACAAAAGAGTCTGTTTATATTAAATTATAAAGGCATCGATAATTTTATGAAATCATTTGTCACACACACACACACACACACACACACACACACATATATATATATATATATATATATATATATATATATATATATATATATATATATATATATATATATATATATATATATATATATATATATATGTTTGTTTTAATGACAATCTACCATTAAGTGTTCCTATTAGTGTTCATTAAATAAAGCTTAAAGCCGGATAAAAGAGAAACACAATTCAAGCAGATGAAAGTCTTATTTAATATAATAATTAGTATTTTCGTGGCTCATTTGAGCTACAGGATTTTGTCTTTATTTGAGCATGTTTGTTCTTACCTTTAAATAACAATGATCATTTATTCACCGCACAATTCTATGTTCATCAAACATTCTTTAAAAAGAAAATTTTTATTTGTAGATTTGAAAAACAAATGTAAATTTTTATTTAAACATATATTTATGAAATAGCTCTTCACGCTTCCAAGACACAGGTCCGAATTTGGATGCTCGGGCTGGGCAAGATCGACTCAACTTTTCATTCCTTCAGTGGGTCGATAAAACTGAGCAAAGCTTCTGGGGGTTTCAGGTTAGGTTGTCCACTAAACTAGAACATATGCCTCGCACCTCAAGGTTTACCGTCAAGAAAACAGATATGGGTACTATAAGACTAGGCTTCATGGAGGCTGTTGTGACACTGTGAGTTAAATTTTTTAGATTTAAGAATAAAACGTACAGTACAAACAGTATGTTTATCAGCATTATACTTACTAATAAAATATTAGAAAATAATTAATTTCACGTACTTTGCTTTTGTTAGTTTAGAAAGTATCCGTTCCTCAAAAAATATATTAGTTAATTACTTAAACAAAGCAAAAATGCAGAAAATTGTATTAAAAAATTCATTTTTCATAATTACTCATCGCTTAAAGTCCAACGTTTTACTCTTTTATCAAATCATTTGCTGAAAAAATGCACATTAATTTGATATCATATACTAGACTCATTTCTGAAGTTTAAATGTGGTTGTGAATATCTTTTGACATAGAACATTTACGAAAGCCTTTACAAACAACCAGCTTATGAAGAATTGGCGTAAAATGGCTTCATGCGCGAGAAAATGCGAAGTTGGATGCTTTGATATTACTTTAAATACTCTTATAATCATATTTATTCAATAAGAAGGTACCTAGATTTCTAAAGATATATTTCGAAATGCATGCTTCGTCTATCAAGGAACATGGCATAAAGTATCATTTCAAAATATAACATATTATACACCAAGAAGTGCATTAATGGGAAAAATACTAAATATATTCAGAAGAAAATTTACAAATATCAGGGGCATTTAAATTATCAAGTTTTTTTTTCTGATAATTAAAAAGAAAGGAGACTTCATTGCTGGCGCTCTTGTTTGGACCTCAGATCGAAGTTTTCCACATAGAGTGTGGGAGATAAATTTTAATGAAAATTTTGATAAAATACAGCATCTAAAGTTTGAACGACGAAGAATTCATATGAAAATATAAAAAAATATGAATCATTTTTGCCTGTGATTTTTAAATATGTAAATATACACTTTTTACATTGCAATATTAAGAACGAAATAAAATATACATAATGCCTACTTATTAAGACACTAATATCTTCCCATCACATGTTGTAATTCAATTTACTAAACCAAAGACATGAAATCCTACTTTGCTAGCAGTAAAACCAAAAATTTTTATGATGAGTAAGTTCATAAATTAACTACTATTAAAGTAATTCCTGAAAATAATGTATAAAAAGAAAATATATTATTTGGTTAAAGAATCAGATAGAACTTAGTAGAATAACTTTTGTGAACCATAATTTCATATTACAAAATAATTCTTAAAGTTCAAGTAAATTTAAGTTATTCTTAAAGCAAATATTTTACTTGATGAAAAATCAGTTCTCAGTAATGAATAAAATTTTATTAATACATTGTGTGTGTGAAACTACAAATACTGTAAATAGGAGAAAATGGAAATTTATACATTGCCAGCTTTTAGAGATTAATCATGAAATAAGGATAATGACGTTGTCAAGGAAAATAAAAGAAACAGAAAGGGTATATTAGAAATAATTAAATCTCAAACAATAATTATCGTTTTTATCAATCTCTCTCTTATAATTTATGTTTCATTCAATTGGATATAAGTTTAATAAGATTCTAAGTTGTAGAATGTGAAGAGCCATTTTTATATCCCTAGTTGTCCTGTACAAAGACAAATTTTTTTTATTTTTAGCTAAATATTTATTCATTCTATCACCCCCCTCCCAAGGAAAAGGATATTATAGCATGCTCAAATTAATAAATGTATCTGGCACAAATCTAAACTAACATAATAGGCATCAATCCTCATTAAGCATATCCGAAATCAACATCTTATTTCAATGCCGTAACCGCTTATAATATCACTTCAAAAATTGAAATTTTCTTTCAGCTTCAAGAATCAAGTATAAAATAATTCCTCCTTCTTACATTTTTTATTCCTATTTATGGCTAAGAATAATTTATATTTAGTTAGAATATATTCATTAATTGACTATACCAAAAACACGCAAATTATTTTTGTATTGGACTCTTATCAGAAAATATGTGTGCTACAGTTGAAAAATAATTCACATTTACTGCATTCAATTTTCGAAAGATTGATATATTTATTTTTAATAGTCCTATTTCAGTAATATTTCTTTACGTAATTATTTCAACCCATTTAATTCGGATGCCTGGACTTTATATCAAGACTTATTATTATTTTTTATATATTTAAAGCTGATTTATTTTAATAAATATTACTGCAAATTTTCGGCTTAAAGCGTTTGTATTCCTTACTTAAAATATATAAGAAATTAAAATGAAAATTATTAAAAGTTCATAATAAATATGTTAAAATGCTATGTCAAGTGAGAAGAAAATGTTTTGAAGATGAAAAGTAAGAATCATCTTCTTTTTGAATTTTTATTTTTTGTAAATACTATCCCAAGACTTTGCACTTCCATTTAACTACATTCAAACTGTAATGTATGAACCCTAATTTATACCTTAATTATGTTGAGTTACATCAACTTCTTGTAATGAAAACGAAAGACCTTCAGGTTCTTTCTAGAGATATTGTTTTTTCGTTTAAATTCGTTGAAAAATTTGCTTCGTTCAATAAAACATTGATTATGGTTTAATGAATTTCTATTTTTTATTATTTAGCAAATATTAAAAGCTATTGTAACTTTGTTTGTAACTGTAATATTTAGTTCTTCCTCTTTGACAAAATTGAAACTTGACTATATATTTTAAAATTTGTCAAAACTAAATCAAGGTATTTTTTTCACATAGCACATATATATTCATCTTTTTTTTTATACAAGGTATTTTTTCCAAATATATTATTTATCAATATTACACTGTTTACTATAAAAACGTAAATTTTTTGGTTTACTTACATTTAAAACCCAGAAAATGATAAAAATTTATTTTAGATATTAAGAAAGTAGACTTTCAAAGAAATAGTTAGTTTTCTTATGTAGGATAAATTATTTAGTTTTAAATTCTTTAATAGTTCAAAGGTAGATAATTTATTTTAGACTTATTAATTTCTTTATTTTTTCAGGCTCCAAAAAATTTAAAACACATCAATATTTATGATATTTTGTTCTGTTGATGTAAATGATAGCAAAAATCTTATTTACTCAAATAACAATCTAAAAATCTTTTAAACTATTGCAGATTCAGTCTCTCGATATTTTGCTTGATAATTTCAAACCTGTAATTTCGTCACATACCAAGCAGTTATTGAAAATAATATTTTGCTACCATAATAAGAAATAAAAAAATATATATGTTCCATCAAAAGTTATTCTATTTAAGATATATTTTCTGTGACCGAAATTTTTCCCCAACCATACACTTAGATGCAGCTGATGTACACTTTCTCATTTTACAATAGTAATTTTAAATATAATGTAGCTTACACCAAAAATTCTTTCAGAATATAATAATCTTTTCAACGATTAATAACAAATATTTAAAAAAAATTTTTTTTTTATTATCTATTCTTGTTTTAGAATTGAAATCAAATGAGAAAATATATTAAAGTACATAAAAATATTGTGACCTAAAAATAATTTCCAGTTTTCCTCTTGCAACTCTTAGTAAATTTCACCTAGATTTCAAGTAATAAGGTTTTCTGCAACGAACACTTGCCGTTATTTTCGTCCGATGACATTTTCAAAGAAGGGAAGTCACCACGGCGGCGCTGCTGTACTAGGAACAGAACTCAGTTCCAAAGCAAGTTCAATTATTGTGTAATTAAGTTTTTCTACACTTCTTTTTCGACGAAATGGAAAATATTTCAACAAATGTTTTTGCAGCTTTCTTGTTTATTAACTCAATATTGCGCTTTTCATTAAGTATTTGAAAATCATTTTCTGGAAGTGAAATGAAATAAAATTGATCAGATACACTGGTTTTTCGAAAAATCCTCTCCATATCGATCGTGTCTCCAACGCTCTGTTCGATTTGCACGTATTTTTCTATACTAAATAAAACTCAAATCCGTATTATTATACACGAATTATGCTTTTTTGTTTTAATTATTGAACAGAACAAAGCAATGTTTTGAAATTTAATAATATTAATTTGAAAATGTAGCTTCGTGTAACAGCATTTTTTTCAAAAGCAATACAGCAATAAATATAGAGAATAAAAATCAAATTATTTCGAGTTATTATTAACAGTAATAGTTTATTAACTATATAATTGCAAAAAATCTTTCTTAAATAGTTAATGAAATTTTATTAAAATGCGTCAGAAAGTGTAAAATAATATATAGAAACTATTATAGAATTCTTTTTATGTATAATATTTATTTGAAGTTATCGAGTTTTGTGTGTGTGTAAATAAAAAATGGAATTGTGAAAAAATTGTGTTTTTATGAAATAAAAGTAATACGAGAAATTCACACTTCTTACTCATATTCGCAATGTCAGTCCTAATTATATGAAATAATAAAAATACAGTAAATTAATTTTGGTGTTATGAATTTTCTTTTATAGGAATTTCCTTTGGAAAAATGCTAAATCTAATATATTTATATCGAACATTAAGTTCTTATCAGCAAACTATTCTTGAAGTAAATATTTGATTAAAGTATATAGAATTAAACACTGATGATATAAATTTTTAATAAATGTAATTACTTTATAAAAATGATTGCATTTTGTTGTGTTATCTCTTTTTTATTTTCTTATATATTTATTTATTTATTATAAAATTATATTTGTGAGAAAACACACACACACACACACACACACACACACACACACACACATATATATATATATATATATATATATATATATATATATATATATATATATATATATATATATATATATATATATATATATATATATATATATATATATATATATATATATATCATTAAAAAATAAGTTATCACGTATTTAATAATATTTTTTTATTCTTTTGGAAAGATACAGCAGCTTTATCAGAAAAATCGATGCATTGAAAAAATTCGAATTAATGCTAGGGAACTGGAAACAATAGAAATATCTTCTTTACTTTTAGTTAGGCTTAACATATAAGTTTAAATTAAGAATAAAATAGATTACTAAGCTGAATTATCGCAAAAAAATCCTGTTTAATTAATTTTGATATTTTTCTGAGCAGGAAAAATATACTGTAAAACAGTATTTATACTATTTTTCAATGAAAATTGAAGAAATAAGCATAAATGAAATAACACATAAATGAAATTTTCATAATAAATTCATACATAGTTAACCAATTTAATTTGTTAAATACAACTAAAATTTTTTCTAAGTGTCACTAATTAAGCTATTCAACAATTTAAAATTATTTTTATGATTGCTATTTTCTTTTCTCATAAACATGTAACTAATAATTGCACTAAGTAAAATTTTCATTCATAAATTTAGGAGACTAATTTTCTTTTACTTTAAAAGAAATATATCCCCATCTCTTACTGAATCAGTTTAATTTTGAAGACTTGTTATATTCAAGAGTGGTTTTTAGGTAATTAATAGTTTTAATCGTTCAATATTTTTTAAAATTGAAATAAAACTGAAAAAGAGTATTGGAAACTTCTTGGATATAATATTTATATTCCCTTTATGAGCTGTTGCTATTTTAATTCAATAGCATGCATATATTATTTATTTTATAAATGCGGAACTTTAGCCCTTAAGCCATTAGTTCACTGGCCCTCCAATACTAAGAATGTACAATACCTGACAATACTAAGAATGTATTTTACTTCCTAATATACTGAGAAAGTACGGTACAGTTATTTAAATGTTCAAAAATGATTGATTGATTAGAATCACACAAAACATAGTTTGGGGAATCCACCATTCTAATTCCATAGAGATAGTATTGCAAGCAAGCATTTCTAGCAAGTTCTCTAAATAGAGCCACCGCAGTCTTTATTGGAAAACTGGGAACAGTTCTCTTCTTCCCCAAAATCTTCCATCTTTTATCCCTTGTGGGTTGATATCATATCCTGTTTTACTTAAGTGACTCTACCAGCAATCCATTTGAGAATTTTAAAATGTTGAAAGTCCTTAAAAGGACAATTTGCATTATTTTTTGAGACCATCATGCAAGTGTTGTCAATTAACTTTCGTTGAACTTAAAGTAACTTATGTGAGTATAAATTTGAACTAATCTACCTCTGACATAAATATTGTGCATGGATTATATTCGATGAGTAGATTATACTTTTGCTCGTAAATTGCTTCTTCATTACATTATGGTTCACATAACTTTCATTAAAATAGGATTG
Source organism: Latrodectus hesperus (assembly GCA_037975125.1). Lineage (NCBI taxonomy): Eukaryota > Metazoa > Arthropoda > Arachnida > Araneae > Theridiidae > Latrodectus > Latrodectus hesperus. Next base: position 42,805,939 of record CM075850.1, read on the forward strand.
ATTCATATTGATTCCTATTTCTAAGTCTTGATTATGTCTGTTAACGTATTTTGGAAGCTACATGTTTTATAGGAAGCTCTCATGGGTTTCTCTAATTATAGCATAACTCTTTTAAATTTCACATCTGTTATTATATTCAGATAAAAGCAAACGCTTTTTCCAATGTTAGTTTCCTTTAAAATGTGTCTGAAGATCGTGGAAAAAATTCATGATTATTTGTTTATATAGTTAAAACCATCACAATATATTTAATATAATAAACTTATATATAGTCTCTAAAAACATAAAACCATTTATTTTCTATTTTCTGCACATACGCAAAAAAGATAAGACTGGTTGAGATTCTTAAGTTCATTCGTTCTTGGCAATTTGTATTCGAATTCGCAAGGTTAAAATATGATTAAAATATACAAAATGTTGATTTTCATCGTCATAATTTTATTACTTCTTTCCTCGTGAAATAATTATTAAAATATTCATCAGTTTTTATGATGCTTTTTAATAATTATTGTGTTTGAATTTGTATTAACTTTATATTTTACATTCTTACAGCGCATCTTTTACCCAGAATAATTATAAGAATTGGAATCGACGAAGCTCTGGCTATATGAATGAATCTTTAAATTTAATAAACTACAAATATTAAACAGCAGTTTAACAACAGATTTAATGCTTATCAAAGTGAAAATATGCAATAAATTAAAACCATTTCTAACATTCTGTGACAAAATAATCGAATTATTTCATTGATAGTTACTTTGTTTAAATCATCGTACTTTTACCTTAGATTTTTTTTCTGTGTGTCTTTATCTCTATCTGGTGTGTATGAGAAAGGACAAACAAGAAGAGGTAGAGAACATTTATTGAAGAAAAACAGGCTGTTATTTTCCGTTATTAAATAAACTCAGAAAAGAGTAATTAAAGGTTAAATTGAGGGATGTAACCAAGACATAAATTTTAATTTTGGCAAATTAAACTCTTAAAACGATTTTTATGGCTTGGATATATAAAATATGTGAGAGAGTCTAACACATTATTATTTAAATCAAGTAGGTGTATTTATTATGTAATTTTTAGAAAAAATTCTAGTTTATAAAACATTGAATTTTATTTTAAACTTAGTATGTCACGCTGAAATATTTATTTTTTGTTCTCAATGCCAAATTTGATAAATATGTACTTTATGAGGCTTATATGCATTTTAATTTTCATAAATATCATAAATATTTTCATTTTTTTAGGTATTATCTTTCGAAACTACAAAAAAAAATCAAATTTGTTTTCATCAAAAATAACTAATAGATTTTTATTTTCCTGAGATACGTAATGTCATAAACGAATAAAACAAAATATCATTATTTTGTTAATTGTTTTTTTATCAATAATTATATTAAATTACAAAAATTAATACAGAAAAGCACTTCTGTTGATTAAGTGGTGACATGAGTCGGATGTAAGATAATAAGACTTGGTGCGTCTTTTTATTATTATTATTTTTTTTTCTGAATCAAATTAATACGAACAAGACCAACATTTTAAAATCCTTAAAGCGGTAACAGATTTTGTAAAAAGATTCATAAATGTTGCTGACTTGGAAAAAGATTAAGAAAAAAAATTCCTAAAGTAGTTTGTGTCTATAATATTTTCTTTTTTATTTTAACTAAGTTAGCCGATGATTTTCATTTAAGTATCTATGGCAATTTCAATAAAAATCTATGGCAATTCTTCTTTAATATCAAAAATACTTCACACCGTAGCCAATAATTAAAATTTTATTACATTGCTTTTCTCATATTTATTGTGACCATAATTTTTTAAACGGAATTCACGCCTGTTTTTGAAGATTTTAATTAAGCTTGGTATGCAAAAATTCCAATATCTATTAATTTCTCTAGTGTTCCCATAACAGTCAAAGTTTTCTTTAATTATTATCAGTTTCTTTGTGATATTTTTTTCTCTGATGTCTAAAAACTTCCCTAACTTAAAATTCTGTATGCAAAAGGAGCCATAATAGAATTTAAAGTTTTATTTCCAAATTAACATATACCACATGGCCAAGTAGAGCTGAATATATCTCCAAGTTTATTTTAAAGATTTCTTATTTTAACCATGAGTAAAAATGAGCATCTTAAGTTTTCCTATTTATTACACATAAACTTGCTTAATTTTTTCTACAACAATATTCTTCGCGAAATGAACGCTGGGAGTTAACAACAAGAGTAAAATTAAGGCAAATAGTAATGAGATTTTATTCGATCAATCTTCTTGCTAATAAATAAATAAAAAAAGAAATGTACAAATATTTTATTCTTAAAACAAATAATTTTGCTGATTTAATGGAATGGAGTATTTGGTTGCTTGAGTATATATGTTGTTTGAATAAATTTTAGATTAACATTTTTTTATAAAAAAAGCACGTTGTAAATATCAGTTAAATCGCAACAATATAGTACTACAAATTTTAATAAAAAAAGTCATTATTTTCTTTACTTATTTGAATAAACGATATAATAGCTAACTCTTCGTATCTACAATTATCCTTTTCAAATAACAAACAATATTATGCATGATTCAGGCAACGGTAGGAATGAAATTATAAATTTCTAATTTAAAGCTAAAAGTCATTATTACGCTATCAAATCAATTTAAGTTAAAAAAATTTAAGTGTTTTAAAGCTAAATTGTGTGAAGTTATTACCAGTTTTGGTAAAAAAGTAATTCATTAAAAAATTAAAAAATTTTAAAAAAATCGTTGTTTCAATATTATTTTAGTAAACATATCAGACCAAACCCGTCAGCCTTTACGGATCTTAGCCAACAATAAAAACTGTTCCAAAAATGCCGAGAAAATTGTGATTTATAGCGAAAAATAGTGTTTATACTTATCTTTTTCTTAATCTATATTTACTTTATTCAAAGCACTCTTTTGCACAAAATCGTGATTGGCTATCTAGTTGGTTAGGGAATTCATTCTCGCTATGGGAAGGTAATGAGTTCGAATCCCGACCCAAGACCCGTCGTGGTCGCAATGTTCTTTATATGAAATGATACAAGAGCAGTGATTGGGAGGGTGAACATATTCTCCCTCCCTGTGTTGTCGGAGCTCTGTGAGTTGGGGACGTGTCCACGTTAATATGTGACGTCTAAAATCCTTCCACTGGTGTGGCGTGGATGTGGAGAAGAGGGTGCCAGCTCGGGTGTGACCTCGTCACCTGACCATGGCTCAAAATTTCGAGGCACTTGGTGATGGGTGAGTATTCCAAACCCGTTATTATAAAGGTAGAACCCGGGACTCGCCTGCACCGCTACGCATGTATGCTTGGTCCCTGCTTTTAAATTATAATGACCCTACTTGAAGTTTAGTCAGTCTTCATTCCTCGTGGTAGCTCGTTCAAGGGAAGCAGCATGTTACCCTTAGTCATTGACCAGTGATCTCATACGAAGGAATCTGCTGGACTTGGTGTAGATTTTCCAGCGCCAAGAGAGATAAGTAACAACTTTTTTGCACTATGATATGAGGTATCAGTGTTACGTATACATGAATAAAAAATAAATTGAATGAGTTGTTGACCACTAAAAAATTATTTTTATTTATGACGTAATTAAATATTGAAATTTTTTTATCCGCCTTCCACCCATTTCTTATCTGCGACGTATTGCGAAAAAACATAAATACATTCTCTGCAATTTCTAAAGACAATTATTTTTTAAAATTTGTAAAAAAGATTGAAATTGTTGTTTTTTAAAAAAAAAAATTACTGTAAGAATATAGGAAGAAGGAAAGATTTAATGTCTCAAATATTTTTCTTTACTCCAACAGGATACACATAGATAACAACTTTACAAAAAAGAGCAGAATCACATAACTGTTCTAGAAGTGAGAAGGGTTATGCAGTAGAATGATACATCGTTTGAATTATATCATCACAAAAGTAAGTTTTAAATTAGTGTTCAGCACGGTTTAAATTAATTACCAACATCGTACACAAATTTCGAAACGAAACAAAGCTTGTAAGTTAGTTATAGACTAACTTTATACAAAAATCTTATTCTATTCCATACAACAGTTCTCACATTTCAACCCTTGACAAAAAATTTAGTGGACAAATAAAATAAGTATTTTATTTATATGGATATTTTTTAAAACAAAATCATATTTTTAAAACACCGAGAAAAAAATTTTTTTTTAATATTTACCGGAATTTGGGGAACAGTTTTTCAAAAAAATTGCAAAATGGAAATAATATTTCAAAAATCTGCCAACAGAAAATAGTTTTCAAACGTATGGTCGAATACAGATAATAAAGAGTTTTAATCAGACAAAACAGTTTACAGATTTGGCATTTTTTTTTATCGCGTATCTTTCCACATTGCGCAGTGGAAAATGATAGGATAAGACTACCTCAAGAGTGAAAATAAATTTTATTTGTCGAAATTCGCAGACATCTTACTTTGAGCAATAACACTATTCTAATTTGATTCGTTCAACAAATATATCTTTATTCCCTTCGATTTTTGAATTTTTTAAACTTATTTTTAAATTCGCTAGAATAATAAATTTTGAAGTAATTTTTTTAAAAATGTATCGGCAATAATTTAAAATTAAAATAAAGCAAAAATAAAACAAGTTACTTTACTAGTTTCAAACAAATAAAGGAAACTACATTAGATTTTCTATCAACGAATTTCTTGTAGTATATTATGTCTTACAAAAAGGAATCTTCCAACGATAGGAAAACTGATTTATGAATTTAACAACGAACAAATTTTGTTGATCAGAAATAAATACATTTAAAAAATATGATATATAGTAATTATGTAGTAGAAGTTATATAATAATGGCAATCTTAGTTTAAAATATATAGTAGTTTTACTCTTAACACTTGAAAACTATTGCAAAGCATTTTTTTTCTTTTTTTCTTTTCTTCACTTTCTTGTTCGATTTCTTGAAATAGTTTTGATTTAATTGGTAGAATTCAATTATTGCGATGTTGGTAAAAAAGAAAATTCATGTTTCACAATTTCCGTTTTATGAATACAGTGGAACTTCAATTATCCGAATCGCTGATTATCCGAATTAATTTTAGAATTTCAGAAAAATAAATTAGACTAAGGAGACAAAAAAATGAGAAAAAGAAAAAGTTTAAGTAAAAGAAGGAGAAAATGACAACGAGAGAGAGAGACGTGTTACTTGTGAGGAATTCAGAAACATTCTTTTGAAAATTTCTGGATGCTCAGAAGTTTGTGCTGAAGATATAGGAGAGAGTGAATTATGAATGACATACTGGATTTCATGTTGCTTATGATGGCCAACTGACTGAAAGTATTGAGGAAGATGACTTTTTTTTTTAATGTCCAAGTTGAAGCAGACATGGAACCATCAATTAGTGAAATTTGGGGTTTTGAAATTGCTTTGAAATGGATGGAGTAACAGCCCAAGTGTGACCACATGCAAATTCTCACTGTCAGCGGATGCGCGACTTGGCTGTCCGAAAACTGAGGAAGGCAATGTAACAGCTTACTTTGACCGAGATGTTCAGCAAGCAATGACTTTAATTTATAGCTGTATTAATATTATATACTGCATTAATGTACACCACTTATAATATTTTAAAATGTACAAATATTCAAATATTGCCTATTTTAACTAAACTCTTTTAATATATATATATATATATATATATATATATATATTATATATATATATATATATATATATATATATATATATATATATATATATATATATATATATATATATATATATATAATACTTTTCCATTTTTACCTTACAATAATTAATTAAAATGGCCCCTTTTTTCGAAATCCTATTAACCGAATTTTCGATTATTAGAATCAGGACTGGTGACAATTGATTTCGATATATAGAGTTTTACTACGCTAATAATCTTATTAAAAGCAAAAATGTAATTGATAAAGTTAATGAAAAACATAATTGGCCGGCCAAAATATATCATTGACAAAACGAATCATTGATAAAATTAATTAATTATTATTGACAAAATTGAAGAGGAAAATTAAACTTAACAGCCTGAAGATTCCGATGTTCGGTTCAGTAGAATTACGATAGGAAAAAATATTTATAAGGTAAATTTTTAACAACAATAATATAGTAAAAAAGTAATACGGTAAATAAATATTAGTGCTTTGATATAACCATTTCTTAATTATAGTAAATAAATCTTGTATATGTGATTGTAATAAAAATTTATAAAATTATCCTGAATTTTATCAATATACACCGTCTAGCAAAAAAAGAAAGTTATTTTTTTATTCATTTGATTATTCTAAATGCAATATAATAAACAGCTGAAATTATTAATCACAAATAATATAATTCTGCTAAAAGCATTTCTTTTTTATATATCATATTATTTTATTAATAACTTCAGCTCTCTTTCATAAAATCAAATCGTGTGATCTTATAAAGCAGTAGTGGTGATGTGTGTCAATAAAATCCTCATTCTGTTTGTCGAGGCCGAGTGGTTTGTGCTCTAGACTTCGGTTCAACAGTTTGTGAGTTCAAATCCCAACTTGGCCATGGATGTTTGCAGTGGTTCGGAAATTACTTTAAACTTGTAAGGCTCGGCCTAATTAGCCCGAGTGAAAAAAAAAAAAAACGTTGAATGACAAATTAACTTTATTCTATTTATCGGACAAATATTTTTCCATAATTGAACTGAGAACTGTTGTACGGTATTAAGTGAAACTCTTATCAAGATGTCGTGTACAGTGTTTGTAATTAATTTAAAACAAAATTAAAACACTAATTTGTACTCCCTGTAAATTTCCTTATGCTCCGATGTAATAAATTTAAGTGAATTGACATTTTTTCTCTCCACTCTGGAACTTTTTCCGCTTCAAGAAAGAAGCGTATAGCCTTTTTAAATTGTCATTTTTTGTATTACCGCCGAGAGTAGATAAAATATTTATAGCCTCGATTTCCCCTCTCCTTTTTTCTGTTTGCTTCAAAATATAATTTTTCAAAATAAATAAAATGAAGCAAATAATGGTACTTTTTTGCAATAATGGTACCAATTTTGAAAAAGCATTATTTTTGTCCTCTTCGGCAAATGAGTGTTTGTCTTTTATAATATATTGCAGCTCAGAAATACTTTTAATTAAGATGAAACCTAAGCTCCATAATGGACTTCATAAACACAGTGAGAGACATAGATTGTGCTAAATCATTTTGGATTTTGAGTTGGATACAAAATGCTTTCAGAAGAGGTGTCTTCACTGTCAAATCCGATTAAGAAGTCAAATATGAAAAAAAGACTCCACTTCAGAATTTTATCACTTTGACACTAAAATTTTCAAAAATATTCCACATTCGATTTGTTTTTAGCTAATCTACACCTAAAAGCTAATTTAGTGATTCAAAATACAGTTTTGCGAAACTGTTAATTAAATTACATTTTTATCAGTTAAAACAGGTATTTTTTTCCTTTTAAATCTTTAGTCACATGTGATTTTAATTCTTTTATTTTGTTTATTTCGGTATATCGTATACAAAAAATAATTAATGTAAGACAGATTTTTTTTTCAAAGAAAAAACACCCCCCAAAGGGACTCGAAATCGAAATACGAGTTTTCCTTTGATAAATTCTTAAAAGACAAGATAGGGTAGGTTCCCCGAACATATCAATGACCGTATATCATTCTACCTTTAGCGTTTTTATAATCTCTTTATCAATTTGTTTCATAGAAAGGCATGAACATTACACGTTTCATTTTGTTTTATAAAGAGCGACTGACCAGCATCTCTAGGCATCAAATGATAGTGAACTGCCATGTGACGAATTGGTACTAATTTCCTTCTCATTCGTTTCAATCTCATTATGCTTTGACCAGAAAAATCTTGTTTATGGCAAATAATTTATTTTAGTAGTTGCCTAGCTTGCTTAATGTGTAAAGACATTTTTTAAAACTAAGTGGATTTATTAAAATTTTCTTTACTGTGTGCATTGTATGCCAAATAAAAGCTTTAAAAATAGTACATAGTCACATGCCCAAAAAAAAAAAGCTCGTTAAAGGCTAGTAATTAAAAAAAGATAAAATAATTTTCTTCTGCAAAATTAAGATTGCGAAAGGAAATATTTTGATGATGATGCATAGACAAGCATTTTTTCAATATATCTTAAAATAAATTCCCAGTACCATTTTTAATTATATACTTTATGCTGCCATAAATCTGTTTCAGGAAGTGTAAATACATAAATTAAAAGTATTAAATACGTAAATAGGATATTAAAGAAATACCTATCAATGCAACATAATAGAAAAATTCTTCCTAATTTTCATGCTTTTGAATTCTACATTTGATTCCAACAACAAAATAAAAATGCTCATACTTAATATAATACAATATACCTTACACATAAATACAATACCTAAACAACAATCTGGAAACTTAGAAGAATATAGAATTAATCCTTCGTGAAATTATTAAAATACTGTCTAATATATGAATGAGGCTTATCATAACGCAGTTTACAAGTAACTTATTTTAAACTTTCAGCTATGTCGAAAAATTTTGCTAGAATCGAAAGGTTATTCCACTTTGTTTCACTGATAAGGAAAGTTTGAAATTATATAAGATTATTTTTTTTTATTTTTACAAACCATATATAGATTTTTTTCCAATTTTTAAATAGAAACCACAGATGAGTTAAATAATCTCTTGAAACAGATTTCCCATATGTTCTAAAAGCTGTATGACATTTCCTAATGATGCGGTAATTATTTCCATCCATCGAAGCACAGCAAGTCAAATCAACGATTTTGTTGAGTTAATGCCATATTGAAGAAATAGTCAGACATACTGTCTCTACACCACCCTTTGAACAGAAAAGTATAGTCCGAATATTATTTTGAGATTAAAATAACGTTTCAATAATATACCATATATGTTTAACAGGAATGGTATAAAGAATCACAAGTATCTTAATCACTCATTGGAATCCTGCCGAACGCAATCGTGAGCCATTTTATTCGGTGATAAGTCCTCTGTCATCCATGGAAATTCAATCGTTATTTGGATACATGAAGTTTATAAATGGGCATCAATTAGTTACACATAATTATATGAAGTAATAGTTTATCCACTTCGTTCAGAAAAATCAGTTCATGCTATAAAAAACTTCAGCATGTTTCCACTAAGCTTCACATTAATCAAAAAATGATTGAAAAACTTTGGGATCAAGATAATAACTGTTTCAGCTTGACATAGAAATAACTGTGTATAGGTTAGTTTGTGGATGATCAGAATATTAGGTAAAAAGAATAATCTGACTCAACATTTCCTAACACAATTTAGAACAAGTATGATTATACGAAAAATAAAAAAAGAATAAGTAGTAAATCTAGCTATAAAATTTAGAGCGATATATTTATTTTCAAATTAAGGCAGTTTTAGATTGAATTTAGAGAACTATTACAGTGATTATTTCCAGCTTTGCTTGAATTTAATTTGCTAACATAAAGTCTAGTGCATTTAAAAATTGTTTAACTTATCTTATTACATAAATTAATCATAAAAATTATAATTAAACTTTCACCAATATTACAAAAATTAAATACAAATAAAAGGCTCAATATTAAACTTGTTATAAAAAAATGCTTGTTAAAAGAAATAATCCTTTTTTCAATCCAATAATACAATTTAAATGACTAAATCATCGATTGTTTGAATTTTGTCCGTCATATTTGAAAAATGAATTCCGTTAGATTAAAATCAGACACGATTTGAGATTTTGATAAAAAAAAACAATTGCAAATTTATATAAATAAAAAATGTAAAGAAAATAACTCATAATACTTAATGGATATAGTTTGTGCTCCATGCTTAACAATTAAACATAAATTAATTTACCATGGCAAATTAAATACACCTAGATGTAGAATTCTGCTAAATGTAATATGTCAATCAAACTTCTGCATTTTACAGAGAATAAATTCAAAGCTGAATAGAAAGGAAGAATTATAATACTATAATTTTTAGAAGCAATCTCTGCATTTAAACCTCTAAAAAGCCCAGGGCCTGATGGAATTATGCCCATCAGGATCCAGAAGGCAGAGGAGGTTATCATACCAGTGCTAACTAGAATATACAGAGCTAGCTTAGCACTGGGTTACATACCAAAGGTATGGCAGAAGACTAGGATTGTTTTCATTCCTAAACCTGTGGCAAGGACACCTATGACCAGGCAAAATCTTACAGACCTATCAGTCTTTCTTCATTCTTTCTTAAAATTATGGAAAAAATCATTGATCGGCATATTAGAGATAACTTGGGTAGTAACATTCCCTTGCATGCTCTTCAATTTGCCTATCAACCCGGCAAATCTACTGAAACTGCTTTACATCAGCTAGTTTCTAAGATTGAAACCACTCTGGATCAAAAAGAAATTGCCTTGGCAACTTTCCTCGACATCCAATGTGCTTTTGATAACACTTCCCATTCATCCATCCTCAATGCACTTAGAGAGGCAGGGATTAATGAGACCCTGTGTACTTGGATTGAGGACTTGATTTTGGATAGATGTATACAAATGAGCATCTTTGGTAAATCATTTGAAAAAAGACTACTAGAGGTTGTCCTCAAGGAGATGTTCTCTCACCATTACTTTGGAACCTAGTTGTAAATAGCCTTATAAAAAATCTAAATGATAGGGGCTACTATACGCAAGGATATGGTGATGACATTGCCATCCTAATCCTTGGTAAAGATTTCGACATAACTTGTCATCTCATGCAGGATGCTCTAAGTTATGTAGGTCAATGGTGCATGGACCTGATGGTTAATCCTCAGGAAACCTACCTTGTACCTTTTACACGCAAAAAGAAATGGAAGGGTTTTTTCATACCAAGACTTTTTGATGTTGAAATCAATGTGGCTTCAGAGGTAAAGTATCTGGGCATTTATTTAGACCAAAAACTCACCTGGAATAAGTACATTGATGATAAAGTTAACCGAGCAAAGAAAGCATTGTAATTTGCAGGCAAATGCTTGGTAAAAACTGGGGTCTACAACTAAAACTGATGTTTTGGATGTACACAGCTATTGTCAGGCCCATTATCACATATGCCTGTGTGATCTGGTGGCGTAAGGTGGAACAGAAGTCTATGACTGACAGACAAGGAGGTCTACAAAGACTGGCCTGTCTCTGCATCACAGGAGCAATGTCCACAGCACCAACCAGAGCATTGGAAGTTATGTTGGATCTGACTCCCTTAGACATCTTCATCTGCAGCACTGCCAGAATGACTGCATATAGAATGAAGTTACAAAACCAATGGTACGACCAGCATGTTGCCAAAGGGCACAGGGGTATAACCAGGAAAATTCAAGATCCTTACTTTCCTGATGCCCTCGGACATCATAGAAAAGTCATGCATGTTTGAAAGGACATTTGAAATAGTTTTTCCAACTAGAGACGAATAAGATAACAACATGTTCGAAACTAAAACAGGAGATAAAACTGGTATATAGATGGTTCACTGAAAAACAGCCACTCAGGACTATGTGGCGTGTCACCAGGAACCAGCCGGTCTGTAATCCTTGGGCGATACGCTACGGTGTTCCAGGCAGAAGTTTTAGCCATTATCCACGTTTTGCGACTAAATATGAGGAACGGCTACCACAGTAAGCGGATTCTCATTTTTAGTGACAGTAAGCCGCTTTAAAAGCGCTCAATTCTTTCGAAATCAAATCTAAAATGATTTTGGAATGTAGAAACCTTCTGAGACCTTCAGAACTGGCAACTAGAAACAAGGTGATCTTTGTATGGGTGCCAGGGCACAAAGGTATCGAAGGTAATGAAAGGGCTGATGAACTTGCTAAACAAGGATCGTCTTTTTCTCCCATTGGATCAAACCTTTTTGTGTGATCAATTTGAAGACCGCAAAAACCAATGTTCTTAGATGGGAAAAACGGAAGATGTATGAAGCTTGGCTCAACACTCCTGGTCAAACCCACGTTAAAAGTATGATCTGTGGATCCTGGAACCAGGGGGTACGCGTACCTTCCTGGGGCTTGAGCAGCCACCAGGCGCGTCGGCAGGTGGTGGATCGCCGAATGTCCTGTAGGAATGACAGGATAGCCTTGAATAAGAATCAGAGGCCGCGAACCGGCTCCTGTAAACCCTGGTGTTATGCGATCCGTGCCTAGGGCTAATTGGCACCGCGGTATTAATGTCTTAACGGAACCTCTAGTTGCCTGGCAAACTTCTAGAGTAATTTGCCTTGCCCAGTATCTCAGGCAATGCTGGGTGGACTTATATTACCCGAGCTTATTAATTGTTATCTTGTGGCTGAAAAGACACAAGAAATAACAAACTTTTCTGCATTTGCAGGTGAAGCCTCTGAAGTAGACCTTGCTGAAAAAGACAAGGGAACTCAGAGGCAATCTTGTAAAGGGGTAGTAATGAATCTTTCACTTGAGGTAGAAATGACCTCCAAACCATCTTCTTCTGGTGAAAGCCAGGAAGCTATCTGACTGACTTTCTGACCAGATGGAACTGTTTCAGCAAGATCCTATCTGCTGGAAATGTCATACGCAAGAGGAAACGGCAGAGCATATCATTTACGAATATGAGGCTCTTGCACTCCCTAGATTAACTTCTTTAGGCATCATCCATACTAGAGAGTTACACCTAGACTCCATTAAAGGGTTATCGAACTTTATTAATAAAGTGGGTGACCCGAGCAACTGGAACTAGGAAACATTGGGTTAGGAGTTAATAGTACAAAATGCTGATAAAAGCAGAGGTGCCCAATGACATACAAACCCAACTCTAAGAAGAAGATAATTTTTAGAACAATATTCATCATTAAACAGTAAGAAAAATGAATAAAGTAATATATCAGAACATTGTTCTCCAAACTTTAGAACTTCTGAGATTGCATAAAACATTTAAATTATACAGAGCTTCCAGCCAAACGAAACATTTAAATCAGACACGATTTGAGAAATAAGCTCATAACCTTATTTTTAGTACATACGAAATTAATTCTAACTAAACTATATAAAAAAAGAAAATGAAGATGAATTGAACACACAACATAGAGAAATTAAAGTAAAGATTGTAATAAATAAACGCAATAAGTTTTTTTTCTATAAAAAAATCAGTATTAACTTAAATGAGGATAAAACTATTTACAACATGAAGTTTTTTAACATTGGAAATGTGTCTTTCTGTATTTAATTTCATACTCGAATAAGAAATTCTAGATAGATCTGTCTGAAACTGAATATTATATCCACTATGAGACAAAGATGAACCCAAAATTAAGTATGCTTCAGGAACAAGAAAAATATTTTCAAAGTCTGAAGATGTGATTTTAGAGATGATCATTTTGAAAAATCAGTTTCAATTTCACAACAGAAACTGTCTCATCTTGAAAATCAAAATGTTCCACTACACAAGTAAAAAATTCAACATATTTCTGACATAATTTTAACATTCAGAAATCAAGCCAGTATCTTAAAGTTATTAAATTAAAATATAAAAGAGCAGCCAATCGGAGCGCGTATGTCCTCGCAAACTATTAGTAGCTTGCTATCGACGAACATTGGGCTTCATTGTTATGTTTTGAACAGGAACATTTGTTATGTTTTGAACAATCGAACAAAATTAATGAAAGGAGATGTTTTCCAAATCATTTTTAAAATTGCTATTTTGCTATATGATTAAGCTTAACAATAGTTAATAATGTCGATTGATAGTTGATTTAACATTTTATATATCTCAATTTAAAATTTTTAAACAATTACACAGCATATGAATTTTAGTTTTATAGTATTTAATAATAAATAAACTATTAACTTAATGTCTGCAATTTTTTTGATAGAAAATGTAAACAAAAAAATTGATAAAATTTTTATTAGGTTAATAGATTTAGATTTAACTCTTGTGAGCTATGTTTTTAATATGGTTTAAGAGTTCATATTAATTAAATTCATTAATTTTTAAAGCAACAGTTAAATATAAGTAACTTGTAAACAATTTGAATTAAACTAATAATGCAAAAGTAAATAAAAATTTTAAAACAACAAATTTATAACTTAAGTGATTACTTATTAATTTCATTTGTTCTGAAATGTATAGACAAATATATTAGGAAATAAGTCAGACCCCAAATATAAAGGTATGTTTATTAATAGCATAAATGATACAAAATGAAAAATAACAGGCTTTTTAAGAAACAATATTTCAACAAACAGTTCATGTAATTCTAAAAATCTCAGTAGTTGAAGGATTAAATCTGTTATAATTTTGTTAAAAATGATATAAATTTTGAAATTTTAAACAATAATATAATTTACTATTTATAGTTTCAACAATGTCCATGCAACTAGAATTATTGCAAACTGGCATACTTTGATATGAGCATGAGCTTCAATGAATAATGTAATTGAAAGTGTAAGAAATCTTGACAATTATAAAACTGATATAAAACCATCCGTTAATTTGAATAATTTTAAACTGCTATGTGCTAATAATTATTTTACTTAAATGCATTTATTTACATAAATTACTTAAAAAAGGTAACCTTAATATTCTACTTCAGTTAAATTACATAATAAATGAGCTCAATCGCAAAGGCTATGAAGGTCATTAATTCGGTCAAGATTTCTTTAAGCATGTTTTGTTCGTTTTTTTTATGAAGTTATTTTGATATTTAAAAGTTAGATTTTATGAAAAAAGTAACTTAAATGATATTTAGAATTTTCTATTAACACAGAATAAATATATATATATATATATAAAAATTTGTCATTTCAATGATACACAAAAACTGCTTTATTAATTAAGCTACTCTTTGAACAGTTTTTCATTTGAAGTTTATTAAAAGAAATATTTTCAGGCAATAAATAAATATATAACAAACATCTAAGAAAGTTAAGCTTAATCATTTTACAATTATGTATATATATTCTTATTAGACAATGTTAAAGATTAGTTTCCTAATTTATAGTTCTTATATCGACTAGGTAAGTGCAAAATTTTTTCTTAAACTTGTCAAATATAAAATAATTATCATGTTATAACTTAAATATATCAGAATCTAAAAGTTTTCTTTTTCTTTTTTAATTAATAACACAGCCAGTACAGCATTGAAATGGCAAAAGCTAAAATCAAGAAAAACTTCATAATAACAGAAACTGTACAGAGATAGTCATTTGCACATCTCAATAGTTTTTTTTTTTTTCTAAATTACATTTCAGTATATCACAATTTCAGAACAATAATATATATTAAATATGTATTTATATAAAACTTTGAGAGAAAACTTATAAACACTTTTATACATAAATCAATTAATTTACATTTTAATATATGGCATAATGTAATATATTACTTATGTACACATTTAAAATCTTCTCATTAATACTGAAAATAATATATATATATATATAAACAGTAAATTGTGTTTATGTACTGAGCAATAAAAAGCATAAATAAAAGCAAATGACAGTTTAAATTTGTGAAAATAAATTAAGGTGCTATAAATTCCAACTGTGGCAAATGTTAATTAACATTAAAAGCTATTAAAAGGTGAATGTCAAAATGGCCCCAGCACAGTAAAATTTCTGAATCACAGAATTTAAATTTTGTAATTTTACAGTATAATATAAAAAATCCAAATTAAGAAATGTTTGAAAAAACTTAAGAGTCGATATAGATGGACAGAAAAATGATTATTCAGTAAAACATTTAACAACAATTATTAAAAGTAAGTTTTTTAGCACATCTTAGAATGATAAATTGAAGTGAAACACAACAATATTAATATTTATTAATTTTTTTTAAAATTATACTGAAGAGAAAATTGATAAAGTGATACAAATTATTTAAAATGTAAACCATAAAATTTAAATAGTGTGAAACTGAAAAAATTAACTTAATTAAAATGCATATTCATTTTGTTATTTTAAATTGAAATTACAATAAAAAAATGAGTAATTCTACACCTACTACTGAAATGTAATTCAGTTTAAAATTATCATTGCAACTTTCATAAAAAAAGAGAGGTATATGCTTTACTTATATAGTTAAGTATGAGGCATTGTTAAGCTTGTTTAACGTTGGCAGATAACAGTCCTCAATGTAAAACAGAACAGTATATGAAAATACCTTAACGTCTCACCAGAATTATATTTCAACAGTTTACAAAAGAAATGGGAATTTTAGAAACTACACAAAAAGTGGCTGATAAAATGATTACATTGAAATGATTATCCTGTTTATTTTTAATTATAATTTTAAATAAATCAAAAAGAAAAAAATTATCAAAAACTTCATTTTTTTTTTAAAGTTTAACAGCAGTATTCATATAGATTTCTGGAAAATATTCATTGCAAATTAAAAAGTTGGATAAAAAAATTATACAAAAACACATATTATTCACAATGTTTACTTAAAGATCATATTATGAACAGGTTCATTAGATACAAATCTTTAAAAATCCCATTTCTTTAGCACAGTTTAATATATACAAATAAATATTTCATGAGAAAGATCTAAATGACTACAGCATGAGAATTATCAATAAATTTGTTGCTCTCTGAACAATCTAGGAAAGTCTTGATTAAATGTATAAGCTGTGCCTGTACAAAATAAATATACAAACCTTTAGTTTTATAGCAATATATACAATTTACATAAGTCTTCCAATAAGTCTTTGGCTCCTATATTGCAATAAATGCAGCCAACAAGTGTCATATTTTAACATGTTTAATTAATCCATTTTTATAAATTTTCCTGACATAGAATACAGAAAAATATCTATTATTTAAAAATCACATGTTAGTAAAACAATTATTGATTATGACTCACTTTTTTTCCTTCTCATCATTAAAACTTAATACAAAAACTGTGTGTATTTATTATAAGCTATTCCTTTACAGTTTACATTTGTAGAATTGCAGTTTTGTACTTACATGTTAGTAATTACAAATAATTATTTGATACATGTGTGTTTAAAAATAGCAGAAATAAAAATAAGAATTAATAAATAACAAAAAGAGATCATAATGCTATCAACATAGTCCAGTAAAAATATTTTGAAACAATGTAGTTTAAGAGCTGCCAAATTTTTAAAAATTTAATAATAAAAATATATGCCTACATATTTAAAAAAAAATATTTTTTATGATCACAAAACTACATAAAATATTTTTAATATAAAACATGGGAGAGGATTAGAAAACATTGCAAGATGACATAAAAAACAAACTTTAATGTTTTTAAGTTTAATAAAAATTTAGAGAAACAATGCAGTGGAATGTAAACTGAAAATATAAGAGTTTATCAAGTTATAACAGAATCATACATATATAAATATAAATCTTATTTTTGAACAATAAAATTGGCAACTGTTAATAATAAAAAATAAATTAGTACACAAATTATTTAAAAGTTTTATGCAGCTTTTTCTTGATGCAGATATATAACTTTGTTCAATATAAGACATCAGTATGAAATTACACTTGAATTGGTCAAAATTGTTACAAATTGAAAATGTAATTAGCACCAAAATCTGAAATACTAAATAGTACTAATTACATTTACTAGCAATATTATTTATCTGAAAAGAAATCTTTTCTTTTTATTTTCCAAAATTGATAAAATGATTAACTGTAGTTACACAAATTTAAATTCTCAATAGCTAATCTATTAGAACAAAGGATAGTTTTGTAAATATGTTTTTAATTTTCCTTTCATTAAATGAGTGTAACTTGAATACTCCAATAACAATTTCAATTTAAAAGCTATTGAATGAATGCCTTCTAAAATATAATTTAGCTTAAATTTAATATATCATTCATGAATTTAAATTTCATATTTTAAATTAAACAATGGAAGCAAAACAGTTAATTTTTTGTAGTTAAGTTTAAGTTTGGTCCCTAAAATTAGTCCAGAGCAAAGCAGATTTAAATATCTTATTGAAAAAAGTATTAGGAAACTTTTTAAAGCTATCTTGATCTAAAAGGGTATATCTTCTTTAAAATTGTGAAAATGAAGACACAAATTAATATGGACTGATTAAATCTTAACAGTGTTCTAGATAATTTTGATTTTATCTGTTTTTCAAATTTAAGTAAACTTTTGATCTGATAAATAAGTACAAATGAAGATTGAAATCGACGTATTGTTAAAATTTTTATTAAATAAAAATTATGTCACGATATTGAGGATGGAACAATTGTAAATTTCATGCCAGTAAAAATTTTAAATATTCACAAATCTTTTTAAAAACTTCGGATGATTAAATATACATATGTTTATGTAGAAATAGAAGTTATATAATCCCTATCACTGGAGTTGACTTGCTTTTGTTCATCAGTTAAGTCTGTTCTTTCATCATCAGACAATTCTATTCCTTGATCGTCAGATAACTCTGTTCTCTGATCAGAAGACAATTCTGTTCTCTGATCATTGGACAAAGACCACACAAGTTCTTCAGCTGTTAGAGGATCCATTGTAACACTGGGCGGAGACATTGCATGACAATCATAGTCATATAATGTCAAATCAACATCACTGAAGATTTCGTCTTCACTACTTGTAGGAGATGATCCAGATACTGGACTGGTATTCCCAGCTGAGCAATCAGCATTCAGATGAGTGGAATTGGGTAAATCAAAGTAATCCAACTCCATGGCAGCTGGCATAAGAAGAGTTAAGTTGTTGCTGGAAGTGGAGTCATCCGATATGTAATCACTAGTACTACTGTCAGAACCATTAAAAGAGCTAGTCAACACAGAACACCAGTTTAAACGAGAAAGTCGTTCATTATCTTCTGTCCATAAGGCACCATTTTCCGTACGTTCAAATGTGGTTTGTAATGAATTAATCTTTAAAGACTCTGCATCTGAAAAGCACCTTTCGTATTCTGATGAAAAATCAGATTCTACATTTAAATCACGATGAATTGTCGAATTTATCACAGACGGCGTTCCTGGTCTAGAATCCACATCACTGGAATTATTCACAGAGTTATTGGGAGGTGGATCTAATGTTGTAGTATTCCGATGAGGTCGCCACTCTGGTATAAACGGGCCTCTTCTTTTATTGTTCTCATCATATAGTTCTGGTACAAAAATACCATCAGCTTCCATATCATTATGAACAGAGCGTATAAAATTGCAAACTAAAACCTGGGTGCGCAGAGCTTTATTGTTAAATTTGCGTAATTTATCGGATGCTGATGCAAGATATTCTTTACGCTCATTATAAGTACTAGGTCGCTGTCGATGATAAATCTCAACACGAGGATCTTCTACTTCAGCTGATCTCTTCAATCCTCTAATTCCTTCAGCAGTCATATCATCTACATGGATATTTGAAATATCGGAGCTCTGAAATAATGAAAAAAATTCAAATTAATTTAATGATTGTATTATATTACAATTACACACACAGCTGGTAAAATAAAAACCAAAATAAAGATAAGTAAATATAAATTCCATATATTTTCAATATTAATCACTGAAAGCAATTAGTTCAAAAAGGAGCACAGAAAATGAATTTTGTAAATATTTTTAAGCAAAACTTTATTTTAAATAGACTTTTTTGTTTTGATATGAAGTTATATATTTTCCACATATGAATAGTCTGAATTCAGAACGTAAATACTTCATTTGAAAAACAAAATTAACTTATATTCAATTTGCATTGATATATTCAACATTTCTAATTAAAAATTAATTTTTATTTTACACACAAATTATCAGAAACTCTTAATTTTAAAAATAAAGCTACCAAAAAAAAATAAAAATAAAAAATAAATAAATAAACTTCCATTGAAAATCACACACTGACCATATAAAATAGTTAAGATATTTAAATCTGATTTCTTATAAAAGCTTAAGAGAATAAGGCTGATTTAAAATTGATTGAATTTAGAAATCATGACAATAAATTTTACAAATATATAAAAAACTTTAATATTCCAAATATATGTAGAAGATTGAGCTTCACAGAAACAGATATTTAACAATGATTAAAGATACAACTCATAATAAAATCATTCAAAATAGTTTAACATAAATTATGTATATTTTATTAAAGTTTGTAATAAAAATTAATGGTATAACGTTTACCAAGTACAAATTCTAAAAAATATCATACTAAGACTGAGTGCTTTTTGGTAGACATTATATTCTTCATTCTTATATCAAAAAAATATAGACATAATAATATAACTATTACATAAAACTATAAATTAATTTTTAATGTTTTTTTTTAAAAAATGGTCAAATTAAATTCAAGATACAGTTATATTAAATCATAACAAATTATAATAGTAGAACTACATTTTGTAAATTATACTAGAAATGTTACATAAATAAATATAATTAGTTACATGATCTTAGATAATCAAAACTAAAAAACTTAATGATAATAAAATTGTATTCGTACACAGTTAACATTTTAAAACCAGAAGCCTATGTTATGAAAAGTATATTTGTGAAAAAATTAAAAATGCCTTAAGAGATAGTATAAACTCAAAAAAATTATAATGTTAAATTTAAATGTTATGTAACTTGATAGTTTTAAAATACTTGTATCTTCTTACATAACAAGCAACAAATAACATAAAAATTAAAGAAACAGCTTAATATCAATGTCTAAAGCAATTTATACATTTCTAACACATTGAAAAATTGTGTTAGATAAAAATAATAAAAACTTTCTTAAATATTGTAACATTTTCCAGGATAAAAAATTCGTTTTACTGTGAATGTTACAATGAAACCTTTCAATTACAAATTTAAAAAGAAGTTCAAACAAAATGCACATTAAGAGAATAATAATTGCAATAAAAATTATTTTCCAAAAAATTTATCCAATTCAAAAAAAGAAAAAAAATGTCCCCAAATCTTCCACTGACACTACTTTCCAATTTTTCCAAAAAATAAATAAATAAATAAAACCAATTTGAAGTGAATTTTTTTGCATGCTGAAAAAAATTTATAAACAATAAAATGAAATAAAGCGATAGCGATTTACTTCAATTAGTTAAAAAAAAAAAAAAAATCAATATAAATTAATCTATTTCGCCAAATTATTTGAAAGTTGCTGTATACATTCGCGATTGTAGTTTACAAAGTTAAAATTTTACATTAATTTCTCCAATTAATACCAATTTAGTGTAAACATAAAAATATGTAATCATTAAATAATTATTTTTATTACTGAAATTCGCGCTTTAGCGTTATTACGCTACAATATGCAACACAACCTTAATAATACTTTTCTTATAAATACCCATCATACTTTAGGTATAAAGTAGATTTTGTGTATCTTTTAAAATCATTATTAAATCAAATACAGTATAACCATAAATTATTCAAATATCATATTAAATAATCTAAATAATTAAACAAGTCTGGAATTAACTTAAAAATAAAAAAAAAATTATGAAAATACTTACGAGAAAAAGCGCTATTAAATATAAAGTGTAAAATAGGAAAACCATTTGAAGATGAATAATTTTATTGACTATAATATTTAATATTAATGATCTTTCCTACTTTACGATATTTAATTAATAATGAAGCAATTCCAAAAATAAAATCACGTAATATGTAAAACTCGAGAAAATAATTAGAGCGCGGAATATAACTTATTTAAATTAGTATAATAATTTTGAATATATAAAATACAAGATCCATATATAAATAAAATATATACCATCTTCATTCATTCAATTGAGAATCAAATAATTTTAAAATTATTAGTAAATAAATTACGTATCTACCACGTGGTTTGAGTTAAAATTTATTTTAAAATAAACTATGTACCACAATGAAGTTTTCAATGATGTTAAATTAGTTTAATATGATTAACAAAAATGAATTTTAATAAAAATAGAAAATAATTTAGAATTATTTAACAAACCATTATTTCTTGAATGTCTTCTTCAGAAATCAGCACTCAGTATATACGATCAGTATCAGTATATATGTAAAAAAAACAATTAAATTTTTTCAAGTATATCTCGAATAAATTAACATCTTCAAAATCAATTGAAGCATGAAATAATTAAAAAATATCCATTCGTTTATTAATTATTTCTATAAACTCATTTACATGTAATTAATTCCGTGCGTTAAGCTCTAGTAAGAAAAAATAAAATTACCAAAAACTGCCAATAAAAATTATGTAGCCAGATTTTTTTTAATGAAATTAAAAAGTCGTAAAACGTTGCCATACACATAAATGAAAATATACACACAGATATTTATAATAGGTTACCCATACATTCATAACATAATCTGATTGTTATTTCTTAAAAAATTTAAGACACTTGAATGAATAATATAACTATAAACAAGGGAGTCAATTTGAAAATAAATCAATTCAGCCCATGAAAGTGTTTATGAGTGAGTGAGCACACATGATAATTATTTTATCCTATCAAAAATTTTAGAAGGCCCTTTAAATGCTACTGGCTATACCAATGCGCGAAATAAACAAATCAGGTAGCGATAAAAATATGCCGCAATATTGAGAAATTACAATTTATTTTTATCATAATCACACAAAATAAATAAAAGATAAAATATTTAAAATGAAAAATCTTATAAAGAATTAATGAAATAAAAATTGTTAATTTTTTTAACATAGTTTAAACTAGAATCACTGTCCTCTATTAAGAGAAAGAATTTATTTCAAGCATTAGGGATTGCTACCGATTAAGTTATCTCCGATAATTTTTGCAAAAATAGTTAAAAGCCATAGTGAAACAGACAGAATTAGGTATAAAATTAGTAACAGTATATTATTTAAAGTCTTTTTCTCTTACACAAAATAAATATTTTATTATAAGCGATTAGATTGTACGATTATTTCGCAAATCAAGATAAAGCAATCGAAAAAAAACTTTTTGATATAAAAATGCTCAAAAATTATCATTCACAATTTTATTCACAGAAATATAAAGTGAAATATGCATGAAAAATGTTTTATTAACAAGTATTTTATATAACAAGTAGTTATATCTCTAATAACTTAAGTATTCAATCGCAAGCAAAATTACAGGAACACACATTTTCCTGTATCAAACTGAGTAAAAATTCACTTCAAGCAAAAAAGCAAGCAGAATTGCAAATGGCACATTTACCTGTATCACCCAGTGTAAAATTCAACTTCAAGTTCTCTTGTCACACATTTCAAAAAACGCATTTCAGCAACTATTTTTAAAATTATGTCTAAACTATTCGTAAAATTTCTGTATATAATTTAATTAAATATACGTACATATCAAATACATTAATTTTATTGTACCTATTATATAATCATACACTTAATGATAAGAAGAAAAAAAACACTAACATTTTTTCACTAGATATGTTTTTCAATTTCAACAGATTTTTAACGTTTTTTCATTATAAAAATTTGGAATTATTGCATTAAAATTTATTTATTTTAAATTAGAAAATACCAGGAAAATATATGTAGTTTTCTCCATTTCAATCAATAATTCGACGAGTACATGGTTTTTATTTTTTTTTAATTTCACACATGTTGAATATTTCCTCAACACATTACATAATAAAGCAAAAATAAATGGTACAAATAGTTGTACGATGAAAAGTCTTTACTTCACACGTTGTATCGATATAACAAAAATAGTATGCCTTACTTTACAGTTCTATTTATGATGCACAAAAGAAACAAATATATTTTACTAAGTAAAAAGGATACTTTTTTATTACTTACCTAGTAAAATATATACTTTGATTATTATTATTTTTTTTTTTTTTGTGCATCACATAAGATTTTGAATTTTAGTATTTTATCAGCTGTTGCTTTTTCGGAATTTTTAATTTTTGTGTTGTAATATGTTCAAATATATCCTATATCTTTGAAACATGTATATTACTTAATATTTCTTATTTTGTCAGAGTGATTTTATATATTAATTATATTCGATATTTCAAATAAGTCAATTTGTACACATAAATAATATATACTTAAAAAAATCTCAAATATTTTCTGTATTTCACTCCTACTATGTATTACTATGTTGATTTTTTATAACTATTCAGATTTTTGTTTTATATATATATATATATTATATAAAATATATATTTACTTCTCAATTACTAGTAGTAAATATACTAACTTTAAACATTAAAATTTTCCATCATGTTTAAAGTAATACGTAACTAAAATGATACACTATTTCAATTTGTTGTTAATACAAAGCACTAAGTAAGCCAAGTCATTTTATTTTTAATATAAGTAGAGAAATGATTAAGTAAAAAAATCTGTGGCACAACAGCCCATGTGGACCATGTCCAACACTGCAAAGCATATGTCCTGGTAAGGAGGTTAGCCTAATGCAAAACCTCTAGTGTCAGTTTATCGAAGAAATGAAGGGATGAAAAATTGAGTCAACCTTGCCCAGCCTGAAGATCAAACCTCAGACCAGTGCCTTGGGAAACTGAAACGCTACCACTAAGCCACCGACTTTGATGATTAAATAAACAAATGCATATGTAAACAAATTTATAATATTAAAAATATAGCATCTTAAACCAGAAAATAGCTTTTAGTATTCTAAAGTGCTTAAAATTCATTGGAAATAATTATGTGATAGTATTTTATCCTTTTGGATGTGAAAAAAGGCGAATTTCTGAAGTTTTTCACATTTCAGCAACCTGATAGAACCTAACTCAGGGCCTAGGTACATGAAAGCATGCCAGTGCAACAACATTTGCGTGATTTGCTCCACTCCAATATAACATCTTAATTATAAATGACGCAAGACATTTTCTGAAATTTATTTCAAAATATTCCTAAAATTTTAAAATATTTCTATTTAATAATTAAATTATAAAATGTGATAAATAACTTTAATTAGAAAACAAGACATAGATTAACAATAAATAATGAGACATATCAATTTATTGTAATTATATAAAATTCATACAGTGGTTTAATGTAATTTACGTATGTTAAAACTTTGAGTCAAACAATTTTTAACATCAAATACATCATAGCAAAGTGTTTTTTTTTTATATAATATATGTTCAGTAAAAAATTTTATTGATATAATTTAACACTATTAGTAAATTATGCATTATTATTCATGTAAAATTTCATAAGTTTTATATGGAATTTAGGTAAGTCATTAATTTCATTATGAAAAGCTAATCAACTCATTTTTTTTTATTCATTTGATCCAAAAGTACAGATTGATTTTTTAGTCTGAATCATAGTCCCATATGAAAGTAAATACTTCATAAAAATATATATCTCTAGTTGTAATAATACAAAGCAGCAGAAATAACAATATAAATCAATTAAAGTATTTCAAGCTCAATACACATAATATAAATTAATCTGAATCTTTAGAGATTAAAAAACTGCAATTTTACACCAAGTTAAAAAATTAATTGTGTGTGTTTGTGTGATACTTAACAAATTTCCTATACTTTGCAAAAGATATTCTAACTGTTTATATTTAAGTTTTGTTATAAAAAAGGAACCGAAATTATCTTTGCAAAAAATAATCTTGACACTTTTAATTTAAAAGAAAGATATTGAGAAACAAATAAACAACTTTTTTAAATTGTTCTTACTAAGGAATTTGAACTGATTATTTTAATTACATTATTATATTATTTGAAAGAATACATTATACAAAGGCCAATTTTATTTTAAAAAAATCTTAAAATCAATAAAATAGTGTTTTTTTATTAACATTTGTAATATATCAAATCAAAATAAGTCTATTATTTAACATATTAATTATACATAGGGTTACAAGAAAATAACTGGAACATAATTTAATAAAATTTCAGAAGTAAATACAAATTTTCATTTTAGCTAACATAGAAATTACAAAAATCTAAGATCTTTTTCACCTAAATTTCTACAATATATAAAAGGAAGAGAATAAGGTTGACATCAAGAGAGATATTAAGCTAGTTTACAGTAAATGCACATCAATAAATGTCTGGTAGAGTCCAATTCAGGACTAGGTATAGGGAAACAAGCTCTGATGCAACAACATCAATAAAGGAATGATTGCTTTTGAATTTATTTATTTTTTATTTGTTTTATTATTTTTTAATTGTTTTATTAATTGGTTTATAAAAATTTAAATTACTAACCTTAATGAAGTTTTTGGTAAATATAATATAAATCCTTGATAATACATTAGAGTTAGAACACTGATAATTTAATTGTGTGTTGAATATTAATAATTATTATGCTTTATTAATAAAATTATTTCTAAATTTAATAAATTATTGTAATAATTCCTAATATATCAAACATGAAATCTTACAATTTGTTTTTGCTACAGATGACAAATTTAGAAAAAGTACACTTGATAAATTTGTAAATTAAGTTGTCTTTATCTCTAGACCTTAACAATGACTGTTAGCCTGGACAAGAAACAATACTTTATACTTACAAACATATCTGTCACTATTTAAATGTAACTAAATGCTATTTACTTTTAATATTTATAAGATATCATATATTGATGCAGTAGGCAAAAATTTAAAGAAGCAAATTCTTGTACCCTACTGTTATACAGTTTTGGCAAAACTTTGATGATGATAGTTTGTTTTTGATAGTGATAAAAAATGTAAATTAATAATAATAAATAGTATTGTTAATTTTAATCTCATATAGTCATTGCCAATAGAATCAATTGGAATTATTTTAATCAACAAATACCTTTAGGAAATGTGGTATTCATGAATGTTCTTTCAAAGAGCTTATAATTTTTAAAGTTATTTTAATCAATTAATTTTTTATGTTTATTTTTATCATTCAAATATTTATGGAATAATTTTTAAGTGATCAGTTTCATTCCTTTTTAAACAATTTTCAGCCTATAAAATAGGAGAATAAAGTACAGCAGCAAGTCGACAAAAGCGGAAAAAAATGCAAAATTTGGCGATTTTTTTCATTGTTAAAAAAATTTTCCAAAAGCGATAAATCGCCAATCGATATTGATGATTAAATTTAACAACGGCTAATTTTTTTTAACTAATTATATTTCTAACTATCGCCATTTGGAGATATAAATTTTGTTTAACAAGTAAAAATTTGTGATAATCGATATTATTGTGGTTTATTGGCCATTTCACTAAGGATGAAATTGAAAAATAAAATATAAGAATTTTATTCATTTAATTTTTGTCAAAGTCAGAATGTTCAACTATTTCCACGGTCATAAATATACACGAATTTTATTTCTTCAGAAGGTTAGTGTTGACTTCTATTATACTTTCTTGCAATTCCCCCATTAGATGTGTTAAATGAATGGTTAATTTTTTTAGAATTCTTTTTCAAATTCTTAATTTTATTACTTAAAAATTCTTAAATTTTATAACAGTTTTAATGTTATAAAATTTGGATATTTTATTATATGATAGTTAGAAGGAATGTGAAAAATGTTAACTTATGTATTTTAGTAACTTATAAATTCTATTTTATAAAAGCTTATATTTTTTATAACTACATTTTATAAAATAAAATTCCAATCAAGATCTACTAAGAAAATCTACATTTCGTTATTTTATAAATGGATGCCATAGAATAGATTTGTAATAAAGAAAACCTACATGGAGTAACTTAACATTGTTTTATAATTATGATTTATAATTGCTGAGTTTCTTAACCATAAAGTGGTTGTTTCTTTCACTCCAGTTGAGCTCATGACTAAACCACTTTATTTCAATTCTTATTGGTTTAAAATATCCATGACGTCAGATGACGTTTCAACTACGTCACATCATAATGAGACGGCGTTGTAAGTCCGACTTGTCGACTTATTTGCTGCATGACATCAAATCGCTATCTTCGAGGCAGCTAACAAGGCAAAGTTCATCATAGAATATCTGAGAATATTGTTAAAGTTTATTTTGTTGACAAAATGATTTCTTATATAATGACCGAACAATAGGTTTGAAAAGCCATTTTTCATTAATTCAAGCCATTAACACGTTGACAATAGTACAATAAAAAAATAAAAAAGACAAGGCAAAACATCCATGCTATAGCTAGTTTAAATCAACAAGGATTTAATTTTTTTTATTAATTTCAATAATTAATAGAATTTTAGGTTATGTTAGGTTACGACAAAAAAACTGTTTTGGAGCTTTATGCTCTTAGTCTTATTGCTCGCATTGAATAAGATTAAGTTTTTATTTGAAACCTAAACCATTTGTTCTTATTTTTCACAAAAGGGCGAAATTAAAATAGAATTTTAAAATAATAATTGCAATATTTGTAAACAATCTCTTAAATCTTAAGACTAATGCCTTGCTTACGCCAACATTAAAAATTTTCGTTTTCATTATTTTGTTGTAATATATTTTCTTTTAAATATCGGTTCGTACATTTGTAAGATAATTTAAATCCATCATATCTTTAATGTCTTCTTACATATCATCAGTCAATTTTAGCGATTTAAAAAATACAGCCATTCTAACATATTTCTTACAGTTGCAATCAAGAGCCATTTTACCCCCACAAGGGTTGCGGATTAAGTTCTAGTAATTTACTTTATCCTCAATTTAGGAAGAAAAAAAAAAGTAAATGTTGCCAGCGCGACCTTTTTAACACTTACATTAAAATTAAACTTTTTCGAAAATTTATATTAAAGAAAAAAAAATGCTGAAACTGAAAATTATGTGTGCAATTTTTTTCAGATTTCAAATAAAATAATGCAGTATAAATTAACATATACTGATTTTCTGATAATTTTCAACAGTTTGGCTGCGCATTGGTCGTTAAAATAATTTGAGTTCACGAAATATTAATTAGTATTTCAGATTTCTATTTTGATTATTGAAACATTTACAATTCATTCAATCATTCTTAGAACGCTTAATTAGTAGTTTATTGTACGTTAATTTAATTATTAAATTTGATTAGGGGAGAAATATATTTTAGGGTACACCGCGGCAAAAATTGATGTTTTGTCGTCAAATGTTTTTTGGGCATGTTTGAAAAAACATGACGCCAAAACACTATGCATGGATACACAATTTAAAAAATACACATATTTTACACACAAACGTTTATTATTGAATTCAACATTACCCAATCTAGTGACAAATTGGCGAGAAACCAAAGGGCACCCTAAAGTATAGGCCATCTTTGATTAGCTAGTAGAATGACAAGATTTTAAAGTAAAACTTAATCAAAGACTTTGCCGATAAATAGAGTTCTGAATTATGCTAAGAATTTAAGCAACAAAAATGTTTCATAGTAATCTTTTCATATTAACAATTGAACGGGTAGAAGTTTACAATCGGGTACCTCTTGGTTCTTTGGCGATATTTTTGACGCCAAGATAAGTGAGGAGATGTGACTAATAAAACGGCAGCTATACACAAGTCATACAAAGATAGAGTTACCAAGATTACCAGAAATTAAATATCGCCAAATCACACACAAAGTGGTACTCGATATTACACCGAACCCGTTGAACGGTCTAAGCCATTCATAATTTAGCGTTTAGAACTGTAGAAATTATTTTCGTACATTAAACTTTAAAAAAATTGTATAACACACATCTAAATTCATACAATTTAATAAAATGTAAATTGGACAAGTATTCCATTAAAAATTTTAAAGCAGTTCTAAGCATGTATAATCTCATGATCATTTTTATATTTTTTCATTTTAAGTGAGTTTGCATTCCAGTCGAAAATAATCGGCACAGATGGCGTATAGGTGTCTGTGTCGATCATATTTTGAGTTTGGTGATTTTTTGGCGGATTTTATGTATTTCGCAACCTTGTTTTTATTACGTCATAGTGATGGAGACATAAAAATTATGTAGAAAATTTTATTTTGGCAACTCTAGTATTTACGTCATCGCACACGTCACAATACGTCATCT
The DNA here is from genome assembly GCA_037975125.1 of Latrodectus hesperus. Classification (NCBI taxonomy): domain Eukaryota; kingdom Metazoa; phylum Arthropoda; class Arachnida; order Araneae; family Theridiidae; genus Latrodectus; species Latrodectus hesperus. Next base: position 42,835,854 of record CM075850.1, read on the forward strand.
AGGCAACATTTCTTCATCGCCAAATACATTTAGAATTTGGAATCTTGGATTATACGGCATATGTGCCATATAATCATACAATTAGTGATGTAACTTATATGAAAATGTTAACACAAATTACTTATTTTATTTGAAATTATGTAAAACAAAAAATAAATGTAGACTGCAGCATCTTCTTTTTAATTGAATCTTCACATGCCTTGATCTCCCTCATTATTTTAATACTAAATAAGCAGATCCAAATTTTGATTTCATCGATTACATTTTAGTCGCAAGGGTAATTCAATACATCCGATAATTTATAAAATAAACTAATAAATAACTACTTGAAGATTGAAATTATTGAGTCAAAGTCTTATATGAATACTGCAGTTATAAAAAATTTAAAATCTTGTTCTGCAGTCAGTCCAGAATAAAAATCAATAAGATATAATAGATTAATCAGAATATGCATATCTTTATTGTCTTAGTTTCCAGACTCTAGATAAGATTTAAATTAATTTCTAAGTTTGGATGACAAACAAAAATTGAACATTAGGATATTAAATTTAAGTTTAACTGATAATACAATTGGCACAGAGCTTACAATTTAAATTGTGATAGAAGTACGATTAAAAAATAACAAAAATTTGGAATGAAAATCGTAAATGAGTTATGAGAGCTGGTAAATACGGCCATCGCATTTGCTGGTAGATTTTACAAAATTCAAAATCTCAAATTAAAATCAATCTAAATATTTAAGAAATAATGAAAATGGAAAATAACAATTTTGAGTACACACAATTGTGTACGTTATTAAATGTAAAAAAATTATACATACACTTTTTTATCACTTATAGCGTATTTATTATTATTTCCTGTGATTACATACAAATTATAATTTATTTACAATATTTAGTTGTATCAGATACAGTTGCAGGAGGACTTGGATACAACCTATGTAAAGCTCGGGAGCAATATCCATTCAGGAAATCACATGCGTCTTAAGACTGAAGATCAATTATTTCGGAATAAAAGAATTGTTACACATTTAGACATAATCAATACAAATATTTGGTTACATAAAAATATAAAATAATAAATTTTTAACAATATAATTTTTAAATAAAAATTTATTTTAATGATATATAGTTTTAACTTAACAATTTATTTTATTAAATATTTTAAAAACAAAACTTAATATAAAAGCACTATGCTGATCGATTGCCCTCCCAATAGTCAAAGACATTTTAAAAAGTTATATTTTCTTTAAATAATTATATAGTAATATTTAGTAAGCTAAATTGATTATTCAATAATTATCATAGTTAAAACAAACTACATAAAAGTGGATGAAAATAGAATTAAAAAAAATTGATTCCCTTTAAATCAAAATTGAAATGAAAGAATATAAATCATTTCGTCTTTTCCTTTAGAATCTTTATGTGTACAGCATGTTACTTTACATTCAATAGACTGGAGAAAGCTTTATGATTTCAGAGTGACTAACTCGACAATTGATATAATTTTAGCACTCGGCCCTAAAACCTTATTTATCAAAGAACAGCTCATAACATGGCCAAACCGTAAAAGTAGACAACTATTCAAATTATTCATGAAATCTCAATAGATATCCTCAAAGGACAAAAACTTATTAAAATTTATTCCCGTATGAAATTAGTGAATAAAATTATTCATGATACAATAAATTTGTATTTAGTATTTTTAGACTTTCAATAAAATGCTATTCTCTATTATTTCTTAAAACACGCTCATACAGCATTCCCTTATAAAATTACTTTCAATTTTAAAATTTAAAAATCACCTAAATGGCTCTTCATTACAATAGTGACTTTACCGTTTTCTTTGCATTACAATGTATTACACACACACACAGCTATTTACTGCACTATTATTAGAATTAAAGAGACTGTTTCCACAAAAGTACTCCCTTTAATTTTTTATGCATTTATAAAATTCTCATTTTCGTCATTTGTTGCTCTTCACGAAAAGCTCTAAGTAATGGTCACGTGGTTAAAACTCGTCCTAGTACATAACTCAATGCACATTATAAATATCATAAAAAATTTTAAGTTGGTGAGAGAAATCCCATTTGAAGTTTAATTTAAAAATACTTGTCTAGTTTATATCTGCAAAAATTCTCATTTCACTGAAAATAAGGTAACATAACAACTGAATAACAGATTTGAAGACATTTTCGCCGGATAAATTTGCTACAGCTTTGAATACGGACACTGTAACCAAAATCATATTTTCCTATTTATATAAAGTGAATGTGCAGTCGTTGTACTGAAATACATGCATTGATTCTTATGTTAATTTCTAGACATTTTTATACATGAAGAAATTTTCCAAATTTTGATGCAACGATCATAACTTGAAAAATTCAAGAAATATGAACTTCGATTCAATGAGAAGAGAGAGAGAAAATCTTGGTAACTGCATATAGAACGAACAAATTAACAATTAAAAACGTTAGAGCTACACAGGATTGAAGTTCATAAAAATTAAAATGGATGTTTAAAAACATTTTTTTTTAAATTTACTTATTGAAGAGGGGAAAAAAATTGAGAATTTAAATTGTTTTCATCCTGAAAAGCCGAAAACCGATATATATTTTATAAACTCTATCAAAAATCTTGACTAGTATTCCCAATTACATATATAATGCTAAAAAAAATAGCAAATTAATGGTTATTTTCAGGGAACAAATTAATATAAGCCAAATTTCTGCCTAAGGATGGCGAAGTCAGTTCCCGAGAAACTGATGCAGAGTCGAGGGCAGAAGACCGACATCCCTATGAAAAATACCGCGGTTGAGAAGTGACCTACATTTGTTGTTCCCAATACGAATCGTGTACAGGTATCTTCATTTGAAGCCACCTTAGCGCGCCTCACGAAGCGAAAATGGTCACTTAGCGGTCCTCTACGTTACTAGAAAAGTGAAAAGCCATGCAATTCAAATTACGACTGATGCAAAATGTTAATGTTTATTCGCTAATGTCATGAAAATAAAAAATAAAAAATGGAAAGGAAGAATTTCAGAATTAATTCCATAAAAATATGCTTGCAAATTAATCAGTTTTGCAGAATTGGACTATATGCAATTAATATGACAAATTTATGTAATAATCACAAAAAGTTCATCAACGAATTGCAACTAGTTGGGGATATGGTCCAAGATATATTGTCTATCATATATAATTTTATTGTCCATCCCTTTATTACTGGTGTTAACTAACAAAACAAAAAATAGTCAACGATGTATTTAAAATTAATCATTGATATGACAATCTCGCAAAAATTTTAATGACACGAGAAACAAATTTTTAAGTTATATAATTAAAAAACATAATTCAAGATAATATATAATAAATTATTGGTTATTAGTCAACATCTTTAATAGTTTTGATATATAGCTAATAAAATTTACAATTAATTTGCTGTTTGTGGCTTTTAAGTAACTTTTTGCAAACAAAGGGTAAATGAACCAAGACCTACATCTTCAGTCAAGATGAGAATCAAATTCACAAACGAACATTATAGGCAAGAATTCTAACTATTTAGCAGACAGTTCGGGGCTGAATATATTTTTTCGGAATTCAGTATAAATGATATAAATTTATTATCAGCTCAAAAAATATCTATTTTTATTGTATATTATTTTAATAATTTCTAAATTTCCTTCACCTTACTTATTCTCAACTAATTTTATTCTTTTTTTGCTTGTACAAACTTTACAACCAGTAAAAGTAGACGTCATTCAAAACTTGGGAAGAATTGTTACACAACTGCACCTTAAAATGTAATTATTGGCAAAATTGTAAATTTTCTAAAAAAAAAAAAAAAAAAAAAAAAAAAATTGCAGGTTTTTTTTTACAATTTTTTGACAGAAATCTTCCTTTTAAAATTTTTTCTTAAATTTTATTTTTTTATTATTATATTTATTATTATTTATTAGTTATATAATTTTTATAATAAAATAATAAATAATAATTATTAATTATATAATTTAATATAAATCAAAAAATTCTTAAAATTTTCCGGTATTGTTAATCAGTAAAACAACTGAAGCAGAAGTTACCGGAAACTTTCGGGTGCAAAATATTACCTTGGAAGGGGAAAAACAAGCGGAAAAGAAAGGCTGAAGCGATCTAAAGGGGGAAACGAACACGCGCCTGTCGGTTGTGTTGGTATACAGAGAAGACATGCTTCACTGAACCTGGAATGCTGCCCATCGGCTCCCCCTACCGTTAAAAGACGGTTTCGCAGGTGTACTGAGGGCGAAACGCGTTCCTCTCTGAAAGAGGCAAATTTCTTTTGCTGGTGTTTTAATATAAAACTAAATACTGATATTTTCACAAAATATGCGACTCATGCAAATTGAAATGAAATTATAGTTTCAAATACTTGAGATAAAATCTAAAGTCAAGAAAGGATAGAAATATTTTGAAATAAAATAGAATGGAAAAAGAGCGAAGTTGGACATGAATATTATAATTTTCAGTGTTTCGTTTGCTTGTCGCTCAGCGGTCACTTTTTCATACGAAGACTAATAAGACCAAATTTATAAGGTAAAAATGATAACTAATCAAATAGAAAATGGTATATGGTGAAATCTATGAATGAAAATATTTTACTTACAATAATTAATTTTAAATGAAAAATCACATAGCAAACTACTTATTGAAGTTTTGTATTGATTTTAATATAGTCCACAAGACCTTTCTATTTAATTACTATATAACATATATATTAAATTTGAATAATTATTTCTGTAAGTATTACTCAATTATTTCTTTCAGATTTTGTTAGAATAACCAACTTTTGACTTTTATATTTATATTAAAATATTGTCAAAGAAATTTAATAATAGACGCTCAGAATGCTATTTGGCGCCAAGAGGATTAAACAAGTAAAACTTTCATAGTTAAATAAGTAAAGAGTGATTAATGGTATTCAGCAATAATTTTCTTTGTCAAGAATATATTACAAGTTCCACTCTTTATCTTAAGTTGCTTAAAAGCAAATTAATAAAAATGGATAGGTGGTTCCAAGCAAATTTTATTTTTAAATCAAAATCAAAAATTATATTTTTTGGATAATCTCATAGCTTGGAACAAATTTATACATTCTGATATAAATTTAAGAACATATAAAAGTATAAAGAAAATCCTTTAGTAATTTATTCAACTGGAATGTTAGCATCTAATAAATTAGTTAATGTGGAACTCAATATATAACGGATTAATATTTTATAAAATTCATTCCACATTTTAGTTCTTTAAATAGATAAAAACATCCTTCATAAATTAACTTTTAAGGTGCTATCATTAATTTTTCATGCGCGATTTAAAAATGATACAGCCTAACTCAAAGAAACTAGCGAAGGCATCATTTTGGTTAAAAATTTTCTGTCATAATGTTGAAAACTCTTCCTTTTCTTTGCTCTGAAACTCTAGTTCTAAGATTAGCCATCCGCTCATCTAACTTGTCGCTGTGCCAAGTAGGCGACGAGTGAAGTGATGGTAATGACATACTGACTTAAACGTAACGTTCTCTTACAGACGCCTTCATTGTTTACTCTGAATTACTATTCACGACAGTTACTATTTCAGAATAACAAGAGATGAGTAAAATAATGAATGCAATCTGACAAGTAGTACACAAGTGAAGTTTATAAACATCATGAACAACTCACTAATTTATGTAGGCTACATTAATATTCATGAAAAATTAAATTGAACAAATATATTTCATTAAAATAAAAACCACAAATTACACAATAAAAAGTTTACTTTTTATTTTATAAAAAATTGGAATAATTCAACTTTGTAAGCAAATTAACATTACTAAAACAAAGGGGTTGCTTAGTTTATAAACTTACACTTAATTACTTCGCATTAACTTCAAAATTTCTTATATTCTAACATGCAATCGATAAAATAATAACAATTGTGTATAATTTGAAAAATAAACAATACTTAAAATAAAAAATAATGAATAACAATCGATATATCTGAAAGGGAAAATGCATGCATAAATTATAAAATTAACAGAAAAAACCCAGTAACTTTAAAATGAAATAAACAGGATTTTGGTTTAAAGAAATCTTTTGGTGCAACGATGGAGACGGAGTACTGACGAAAAGGTCAATGCCACGGGCTAGGAGTCTGGGTCCGTTCCAGTAGGAGTAGAATCTGAGAATATGCGCAAGCGCATTGTATTCTTGAAAATATTTGGATCGAAATTCTAAGAATATGATGTTTAAAGATGCAACTTATACATGACAATAGAAGTAATTAAACTAAATTGGGAATTAGTAAATAATGCAGAAATTGTTCATTATGCCCTTTCCCAAGATATAGCATTTAAGTCTTTTTCTTCAATTATTTTTTTCCAACTTTTTATTAAAAATTTTTGATTCACTTTAAATGGAAATAAATTTTTATAGAAATAAAAGCCCTGATGACACCTGAAAAAGTGTCAAGATATTTAAAGTTCATTGGTGGCATTCTCTGCTTTTCCCGTATACTTTCGCAATTATTCAAAAATTTGAAAAACCGATGATTATTTATATCTCGTCTGAAAATTTAAATACTGTAATATTAAAAATTTGTGTAGAAAACTTATAATAACTAATATTTAAATTTTAAAAAATATAAAGTTTGGAAGCAGTTATATTTTTTTGTAAAATAACATGAATATCCTAAAAGAATCATAACCATTGAAAAAGTATTCATCTAAAATGATAAAATTCTTCCTCAACAATAATCAAACTTGATAGTTGAAAAAAATCTTTTTTATAGTAAATAACATTAAATTGAATTTTATTAAGGATCATATAAAATCAGATTTTCAAATATATAACTTATAATATTCATAAATCATATAGTTTTAATTTTACATAATTTACAACAAAAGACATTCATTACATAACAGTGTGTATAACATTTACTGAAATTAACAATTATGACTTTTTAGTCATAATGGAATAAGAAAATGAGGATATCAATGTCCAGATATTGAATTTGAATATTTCGGAAGACTAATGCAATTTTATAGTATGAGCTGTGTAAGAAACAGGGAGGGGTAAATAATTATCCTCACATTTTTACCAATCACTGTAGATAAGTTGTATGAATAAAATGTTTTATCAACTTACAGCCATTAATGATTTAGGAAACTTGGAAGTGAAGTTTGTCATTCCATTGTCATTTATTTTGACACACAGACTAATTAGACTGGGATCAACAGTTTAAAGTGGATTTTAAATCATTACAAACACACACCAAAGGGATTTGAATCCACGAATTGCCTTAGTGCTAACCATTTGGTAAAAACTAAATTGTCACATAATTTTATGAAAATTGGTATAAAGAAAAACCTTTATGATAACAATTCCAAAATGAAAAAATATATAAATAAATTTTGGTAAAACAAAAAGGAATGTGACTGAATTTCATTGAAGGAATAATCAGAATTAACAAACAATTCTGTAGTGAGGGAAACCAATATGAAAAACATGTTAAGAAACAATGATGGTTTCCACCTTTAAATCTAGACAATGTAGACTAAGATTTTTCAATTGTTATTAGAGATGATGCAAATTGATGAGTATAATATTACAAGGTGAATTAAATTTTTTTCAGGGCATGTTAACTTACCTAAATGATACTTAAATGAATAATGAATCAAATAAATAATGAAGAACATAGCTCACTTATTTGAAGGCTATCATTTTGCAGTAAATCAATAAAAAAAATTTGTAGAAGAAAGATTTCAAAAATTTGAAGTGTGAATAAACTTCAATGTTATTTCACATAAAATTTTGGTCTAAATTAAACTTTATTGAGTCTTGATATATTCATAAAATGATTAGTCATATCTAGACTTTAAAATAATGAAAATTTTAGGCAAAGAAAACAAAATGGTAGTTATCAATTCCAATAACACATAATGAAGGACAAGATTTACCTTTCGATTTTTATAGGACATATTAAGAAAAAGTAAAAGTATGAAATTTAATTATATTTATAAAGTATACACGAACTAAATTTCTATTTTGCAATAAATTTCTTTTCCATATAAATTTACTTTTTTCCTTCTTAAATTTTAGTGATCAAGTTCTTATCTTACATTAGAAAGAGTATTAACTTGAAACTATAACTTCAAAGTAATCATAGTTGATAATTAGTGTTCTTTTAATTTTGCACTATGGGTAAGTTTTGAAACAGACATTATACATATTAGTTTTATTTAACTTCAACTGAACATGTTAGCAATAATCTAACCTTTTGAGTTAAATAATGCTGACCATTTCTACCTTTGCAGTTTTATCTTAACTTTTTTTGAATTACAAAAATACTTTTAGACTGCACTTTTATTATTCCAAAAAATTCTGTGAACGTATATTATAATTTCAACAAAATTTAAACTATTTTTATTGCTTTCTCTAAAAAAATTATAAATACAGGACTAAAGTAATTTGGGTCAGATTAAAGTAACTCTTATTTAAATGTGAAATCAATGCAAACACATGTGAAATTAAATACTATGATTTTTGATGGTAGAGATTCAATAACATTTATTGCATAGTAAAGAATCATTATTTTAAATAAATTGCTCAAGTTCATGCAAACACCTTTTAGAATAATTTTAAAGGAATAATCATGAACAATTAATTTGATATTATTGCTGATGAAAAAATATTCTGAAAAAATTAGTTTCTTTGAAAGCAAATGAGAATAGGCATATTATGATTTCAGTCAGATGGGGCATTTTATCTATTGTGTGGGAAAATATCTAAGATAACTTAAACATGAGTGAAAATTGGATCAACATTTAATAAAAAAATGACAAATTCAACTATTTTTACCATTATTTACATTTTCAGTAATTTACAAAATAGTGTAAATGCCACATTTATCAACTAAACATTTCGAAATGGATACATTTCATACATTTATAAATATAATCGATGTTATTTAATGATAAAAATTTTTAAATATAACAGGTAATAAATTAATTTTAAGAATTTTCTGAAACTACTCCAAATATTTTAGTGACAAGTAAAACAATATGAGCAGATTATGGTTACAAGTAATTTTTCAGTGAAAAGCTTTATTAAAATACTCTACTTTATTGGAATAAAGAGATCATTAAATGTAAATAAAACATGCTTAACTGATTTAATAAAAGCATAAAATTAAGAATGCTTTGCTCAAAATTAGCACATTATGCATTATTATTTATATAAGAATCATTTTTTAAAGTTGAATTAAATTATTGAACTTAACAGATTTAAAAAATCTAATACATTTAATGAATTTTTTAGAATTAAATATTATGTTCATTCAAAGATATGAACACCATTTAAAAAACATGCAATAAATCAACATGAAATTCAAGCCCTCAAATTATACTTTCAAAGAAAATTAATTTCATAAATAGAACACCCACATCTTTACTATTAGATAAAATATGAATACATAAATTTTAAACCAAAATTTATGTTTTACCTTCTTAAATAATCTGTACATTTTCATTAAAATACCACAATTTTTACCTAGACTTTTCATTGTATATAACTTTTCATAGTATATAATTTTCCCCACTATAAGAACACACAATTTCACATTTTAAACTTAATTACAAAAATATAATTTTTAAAACAACCTTTTTCTCTATTAATCCTTTCATCTCCATTTATATTGAACTTTTAATATATTAATCTTACAAACTGTTATTTGTGTATTTTTTCTCTACTCTAATCCTTTCATTTTATTTATATTGAACTTTTAATATATTAATCTCCCAAACTGTGTATTTTATTAGAAATTAAGAATGAGTTAACTTTATAAATACTGACATATTTTGATAAATTTATAACTGCATACTTTTCATTTACAAAAAAACTGCTTTTTTAAATTTTATAAACATTTGTTAGCAGTAAGACACAATATTTTAAAATTGAAATATAATATCGTTTTTAAATATTAATTTAACAAAAAATAAAGATTTTATCATACATTAAAATAATTAAGTTTGCCTACACAGAAAAATATACACACAAATATGAAAAATATTTACATATTTAGCTCTTTTCTGAAGATAGAAAGTTAATTTGATTTCTGAGTTAAAACTTTATTATTTAGTTAAAAAAATGAAAAGAAATATAATCACAAATTATATAGATAACAAATTTGACAAATTTAGTAGTGAAATCTTATTATTTTTATTATTTTATAAAATGTATTCAAGTTGATTGACAGGTAGATTTATTCAGAAAACTTTCAAAATATATTGGAAAATAACAATTTTATAATGGAAAATTTTAAAAATTTATATAGTATCTCATTACATTTATTCATTTTAAATCAAACTTATATTTATTTAGGAGCTTACTACTCAGATCTGATAGAGAAATTTTACCTAAATGATAATTTTTTCAGTAAAATTAAGCTTCAATAAAATTATTTAAGAGTTGACATTTTCATATTAAAATTAGAACAATAGAATATTACATGAAAATATACTTCCCCAAAATAAACAGATTACACAAAAGCTTTTTGTACATGAAACTAAAACAAAGTATGATGCAAATTTCTCATACAAACAAGAGCTCAACTTAAAATGTTTGCCTTTTCTTAAACTTCATAGAGCATAAACATAAAGTCATTAAATGAAAAATAATTTTTCAAATATTTAAAATGTGTACATTGCTAAAAACAATTGGTAAGATCTTTTAAGCAATTGAAACATTAGTGGATAAAATAAATTAACAATGTAATTAAAATATACACATGAAATCGGTATTAATTTTTGTATAAAAATTTTATTATTGCAATAATAAAGTTATTGCATCAATAAAGATGTAATTCAGTTAATGTAAGTTTCAGTTAAAAAAGATTCAAACATAACAGGGTTTGTTTCTTTTTCTTAACAACAGAAACTTTTAAAAATTTAAATGTCCTCATTGAATTTTTTTTTCTTCTATAATTTCTCACTTTAATTTTTTAAAAAAAATAAATAACTGGACATAATAATGAATATAAAAGATTTAATTTTTATTTTTTAGTTGGCTTAGAAACAATTTTAAGTAAATACATATAACACTAATTACACATATATTTGAATAGTTCCATTTAATTTTTACACATAAAGTAATTTCATTTATGCTAGGTATATATAAATTTCTTCGCACATTTTCATATCAATATTTAATTTTCTTATACTATTGCTTTTTAATCTTTATGTTCAGCAAAGTTGAAGAAACAACAACATTAATTTACATTTTCATTGTAAACCTTTCATAGAATACAAAAAGTATAATTATACAAGTTAAACCTTGTGAAAAAATCTAGGAGGAGAAAGTATTTCAATATCAATATTATTTAACAGTTTATTTTACACAACATGAGGCATAAAAACCAATTCCATAAAATTTGTAGGTGAACTTTGAATTTAGTAGTTATGTGATTGGTTAGCTTGTTTCTCTATCAATATTAATTTTATTTGAATATCTGGCTTAAAGTGTGCAATTAAGTATTTTTCAAACAAAGAAATTTCCATCATTGAATTAAAAAAATTACATGAGAGTGAACTATTTTACACCAGTAAAAAAATTATATTATGCAATTTTAAAAAGGCAAAATAGTTTTTTTATACAAGAAGAATTTTAGCGGAAGGAATGGCCCTCTAAAGGTTGGCACATATTTGAAATATTTCATCAAAATTATCATTTTATGTGCACAATGTTTGATAATATAACAGATGACGTTTTAAAATAGTGAAAGTATTCTCAATATAATTTGCATAAAAGGAAAAAGTTAACTCTGAAATAAATTTAGATAAAAAAGAATTCATTATCCAACACTGACACAGGTTTTTTTTAATTATTGGACATTTTATGATCGCAAATGCAAAATATTATGGAAAAATATTGTGTATAAGCATCTTTCTTGCAAAAACTATTTTATTTTATGTTATGCTGGATCTTTAAATAATTTTTGCAATCAAGATTTATTTTTAGATGCAAATACTTTAAGAATTTCAAAAGTAATTCTCACATTTAAAAATAATTGTTTTAAACTTTAGTATAGGAAAAATGTAAATTTTTTTCCTCAACATTAACACATTTATATACATTGTTTTACAGTTTATTTTTACTTCATTAAAAAAATCTAAATAATTTAATACATTATAAGACAAGCTTTAATATTTTATAAATTTTATTTATACTGATAATTAATTTTTTACATTCATCGTTCAAACAGTTTGTTACAACACGACCGCATAACATTCTACAAATACTAGTCACAAATTTTCAATTGAGCCACTTCCATTTTTAAAAACAGTTTTAAAGTCACAAAGTTCATTTCCATTATCCCTATCTACTAAATTAAATTACAATTTTGTGTATAAAATTTCTTGTTACAACGATGCGGAATATTTTGAAGTCCTATGATTACATAAAAATATGTAAAAGAACATGATCATTCCGCATTTCTCTCCTTATACCATACACAAAGTATTCTTATGAAACGAGTCGCAAAGTACGCAGTCGCAAATTTTTATATCCACAACTTCGCAGCAGGGATTGACAGCATAGAGGCTCTGGAATAAGAAATGTTTGCATTAAATCAAGCATTAAAATTAATGCACATTTTTCTATGCTTTAAGGAGCATTTAAAAATACCCCTAATAATAACCCCTTTCTATTTATAATACTGATATTTTGTAATTGCTCTAAGGTGAGGGATTCTAACAGAAATTGCAAAGTAATCATTATCTTTGATTTTTTTTAATGATGCAAACTGAAGAACATAATTTCATACATTTTAAACAATGCAAAGAAACAAACATTTATAGTTCCACTGCATTGAACAGAAAACATGTATAGTGCTAAGAAACAATTTCATGCAATATAATATTTACATACATACATTAAGAAAATAGTAAGCTTATATTTTAATAGTATTTATATTTCTTTATTCAGTTTATTTACGTTGACAATATCTGAAAAAAATTTTAAGTTCAAATATTTTTTTTATTATTAAATAGGCTTTTATTAAAATAGTTTAAAATTATAGTAAATATAAGCAATTTCTTTAATGCTTATGTTTTGCATGTGAAAAATTCCTCTTATCTTTAAAAAAAATAATGCAATTTCTTAAGATTTTAAATGAAATACTTAAACACAACAAGTTAATAAATTTATAAATTTTATTTACCAATTTACTTTACACACATACAAAATTTTATTATTAATTCATAGTAAATATTAAACACACACATTAGTACAAAATAATCATTAAATCTTAATAATTCAATCAAAAGTTTTGATTCAAATTTTGAGTTAGTAAATACTCACACATTTAGATTTTTCATTAATTAAACAAACAACTTAAATACACAATACAATTAAAGACAGTAGTATTTTCAATTTAACAATAATTATGAAACTGGTATTCATATATATTAGACCATCAATATCTATTTTCACTTCACCAAAGCAAAAAAATAAAAGTAAATGATTTTGCACTTCTCATTTTATTTCAGAAAATTAGACAATCACTTTGCCATATATTCAGGCATTTACTACACATTTCCTAAATTAAAATACACTGATATTTTATTTTTTTACATTTACAACATTTTTATGCATAACTTTCAATCATTTTAGTCTAACTTTTCTTTCTAATAAAAATATATAAAAACATTTATTAAATTACATTTCAACATTTTCTACTAAAAATACTCATATGTTTCAAACTTGTAGTCCACTAAGCAGAAAAGTATTTGTGAAAACTTGTTTTTTTTTTTGTGTGTGAACTGTTTCTTTTACAATTATTTATTTTCTCTAACACACATTGTAGAAATATCTATCATTAACATTTCTGATACATGATTAAATATATTTTTGGCATTAAATAAATAGAGGAAATGACTAAAGAAACAATAGTAAAAGATAATAATTCCCACTAACCAAGTAATATAATAAGACACTATATGCAACTCTAACTAAAATCATTTTTGTTAGCCAAGCAATGCTATTAAGAAAAAATGAAGAATATGACCTAAATTTCAGAATTACATTTTCCCCATCAAATTATCAAAACTATTTTATATATTATTTTAAAAATTAATAGAAATTTCCTCTAAGTTACTATTTTTTTTAATAATATATTAAATAATGCTGGAAATTACCCTCAATTCTTATTCTAAAGAGATAATTAATGAAAAACAAATTAAATAGCAGAAATTTTTATAATTGAAGAACTAAAATAATTTATGTTTGAAATATTTAAGCTTCTGAAGAAAAAGTGGATTTTTCCAATATATTTTCAATATATTTTGAATTTACAAAATTTAAACTAACTTCATTTTAAAATAGCATAGGCTTTTAAAAAATTGGAAAATCACGGTTTATTTAAAAAATATATAATTTTAAAATATTCTTATTCAACAATAACAGTACATTTTTAAAAAGTCAAAATTCCAAGCTCTTTTAAAAACATGGTTTCGAATTTGGCGCGTTTTTCTGACTCGCATCGAGAAACAGAAATTCCAATATGGCGAGCGGGGAATTATGTCTGTGATGTCTAAACATACAAATTAGTATTTATTTTGTAAATATAATGCTCATTTTGATGATTTTCTGTTACTAATAAAAAGTAATTTTATTTTAAGGAATATAACAGCAAAAAGTGACATCAGAAATTATGAGTTACTTCATACACTTCAAAACGATCGATGAAGTACGTTCTCTTAGTGCCTTTCCAAACCAGTCTGCTTCGATCGATAAAGAAAGGAGGAAAATAGAACAAGCTCGTCTAAATATTGCATACAATATATAGAGGAAAATATTCTCTACCTCGATCGTCTCGCAAAAAAAAATTACTTTTATTAATAATTTTCAAATTATTAAAAAAGTTTTTCACGATAAAAATCATAGAATTATTCGTGTTTAAATAAAAAAAATGTAGCTTAAAATTAAGAAATACACGGTATATATATAACTTCTTATGTGTGCCTGGATTACTAAATTTTTTAATATGTAATTCTGCATTAAGTTTTTTACATGAAAATCATTAGGACAAAAACTACATGATTTACAAATTATATAATTCAATTTTTATTAAATATTAGTTTATTTATTGAAGTTAGATATTTTTTACTCCAGTTAAAAAAGATACGCAACAGTTCATAATAAAATCTATTGTAAAATAAAAATTTAAAGCAAACAAAAAAAATCAAAATTCTCCTTTTAAGTTGTAAAGCTTATGAGGCTTATATATATCAAAATTTTCAAATTAAAATTTAACAGGCTGCATGCGTAACCAGTATATTTCAAAATGGTTTTTTGCTCTCCTGTGTATACAAAATTGTAGTAAATGGGTATAATAATTTAAAGGAAACATGAATACTTATACGTTATTCTCATAAAATATAGAATAGAAAATGATTCATATTTCAGTGTAGCTTTACGTTATGAAATGTTTTTTGAGGCTGGAACTTTCCATTCACTTCTGGTTTTACCACCACATATTTATATAAAAAAATGGAACTTAAGTAGTTGAATTAATTTTATTGATTTGAAAAAATTCTAAAAGAAAAAGTTTCTATCGGGAGTGTAATTCAAAGTAACAAGTAACCATTTAGAAGTTATACTAGTTAAACTGAGTGCTATTATCACATACCACAGTAGTTTTCCGTTTTACATTTGAGCAGTGAGATTGGAAAGTTAAAATTTATTTCTTACTCTATTACATTCAAAAACAGGGGACATTTTCAGCATTAAATAGAAAGTAAATTAAAAAAGCAGAACATTTTGCCATATAGATATTACAAAAATTATATTTTTAAATAAAAAATTTTATTAGCTATTTAGTCAAGTTTTAACATAATATGATAGAAATAAATATTAAATTCATAATCAAGATGTGTATAAATAAAGAGATATATAAATTATTATTTTTTTGGGGGGTACAGCTGTCGTATAATCCATCATGACAAATTCTGAATTTTTCAGGCGACGACGAAATATTGCCAAGACGTTTTTGTGACGCCTCGCGATGAAGTAAATACTGGAGTTGGAATAGAATTTCCTACATAATTCTTATTGGTCTAGATCTCTATGATGTAATAAAAACCAGGTAGCCAGATAAACTAGAAAATCCGCTAAAAAAAAATCAAATTTCGAATTTGGAATGCTGGATATATGGCAGCAATGCCATTTTATTATTTTTTTTTCCCCAATACCAAATCGATCTCGTGAAAACCCTACACATTAATATTAAAGTTTTTCACGCAGCTTATCACTGTTAATTTTAATTAGGAAATTAATGATGTTTCATATTAAAAATGTTTTGTTAATTTCTTTTATTTTCGGGATCTGTGCCGAAAATAAAAGAAATTAACAGAATTTATATGTGGGTCGCGCTTATAAATGGTGAGAATATTAAATTGCATCTATAAAATATATAAAGGTATTGATTGGTATCTAGAAGTTAAAAATGCATGTTTAGAGAAAAATTATAAGTTTTATTTTAGTAAATCAAAATATTTAAAATAAAAATAATAAAAAAAAACAATGGTTATGTGTATGTGATGCCTCCTCAGTAGACTTAAGAAATAGGAATTATTGAAAGTAATCAAAAGTAATAATTGTTCAGAAAAGTGTAAAACATAGTACAACATTGTATTAATCTTATATATGTATTTATTTAAATTTTCATTTTTTAAGATTTAAATATTTAGTAACATTAACTAATGGTTGGTTTTGGTGGGAAAATGTTTAGTTTATTGATTAAACAAACAATATTAACTTAAGATATAATAGTATACAGATTTATTTTATAATAGTTAATTTAATATTCACTATCCAGGGTGAAATTATTAAAATCATAAACATTTATCACACCAATTTTATTTCAATAGTAGTTTTTTATTTAAAAAATTAAGTGAATAATTTAAGTATTGTCACATGAAACATTTACCTAATTATTTCTCTTTTAATGTAATTTGACAACTTAAAGATGGTAAGAGTTGAGTTTTAGATATTATGCTTCTATATTTAAGAAACTTTTTGACAAGAAAGGGAGATAACAAATTGACTTTGATTTGCTTTTATGTCAATTTTGAGAATTAGTAGGTATTATTTTGTGCCATTTACGTTTTAAGCATTATTTAAGAAATTGCAGTTTTGATTTTGTGTGTTTGTAAAAATTAACTCCTTGTCACCAGATGTTTTCATTTGAATAATTGAATTACATTGACTTCCATTACAAAATGTTTGATATCGAAAAGCAAAATGGAATAAGTATGAATTAATATCATAACAATGAGCTTCCTTAGATTCGCAATCAGTTTAATATATAACCCCAAAGATTGCAAATATTGAATTAGCTTTATATTTTTGTCAGAATTATTTCCCATCGTAAAATATAAACATTTTTATCTTCTCAGAAGTATAATTTTTATTAAAAAAATAAATGTTGCTACAATACTATGCCTAAGTTTACAATTCAGATTTTATCACTATGAAAACAATGGCTAATTCGAACAGGACTTAAAGCACAGTTCAGATTTAAAGGGATTAACTATTAATTAGACTTTTGTGAAACAATCAGTTCACTCAGTAAACTCAAAGATGAAACCTGTGCAAAAAACACAAGTTTAAATTCAAAATTAAAGTCTAAACTAGAGAATCAGATGAAATTACATTTAAACTGTTTTCATGTGAAAGATTTTAGGAATTAACTTTCCATTTATTACACATGCAGAAAAAGTGATAAAAATGACTGTTACTGATTATATAATTTACACATTTTGTATATACATATATATGTTAGTAAACTGTTCACATTTGCTGTG
This sequence comes from Latrodectus hesperus, assembly GCA_037975125.1. Classification (NCBI taxonomy): domain Eukaryota; kingdom Metazoa; phylum Arthropoda; class Arachnida; order Araneae; family Theridiidae; genus Latrodectus; species Latrodectus hesperus. Next base: position 42,853,734 of record CM075850.1, read on the forward strand.
TAGGTACATACATATACATACATACATACATATATATATATATATATATATATATATATATATATACACATACATATATAAAACAAACTCCATGGCACGACAGCCCATGTGGGCCAAGGCATACAGTGCCCATAACTGTTTTCATGACCAAGGACCCTGGGGTGCAAAGCATATGTCCCAATTAGGTGGTCAGCCTAACGTAAGACCCCTAGTGTTTAGTTCCCAAGCATGCTTGGTACTCAGTTTATTGACCCACTGAAGGGATGAAAGGCCGAGTCAACCTTGCCCAACCCAAGGATCGAACCTCGGACATGTGTCATGGAAGCGTGAAACACTGCCACTAAGCCACTGGGCTTACATACATACACACACACACACACACATATATATATATATACATGCATACATATATACATACATACACACATATACATACACACACATACATACACACATATACATACACATACATACATACAGCAAATATGAACAATTTACTAACATTTCAAGATTTAAAAAACTCAGAATTATATATTTTTAAAATGGGTTTAAAAAGTATTTATTTAACAGGAAATAGAATAATGAGTGTCAATTTGTTATATATATGGAAAATGCTCCTCAGGAAACCATATAGAAAAATTTAAAAGTTATGATATAAATTATTTTAAGATGGAAAAATCTTACAATAGTGTTTTAAAGGCTTCCCTTTAGATTTATATCTTAATCATGTTCAGCCTACTAATTATTTAAAAAGTACTTATGCTGAGAAGAATACTTTGTTAATTTGCCATCATTATGTATCACTAGATTATATAACAAAATATGATTTGAGGAAAAATTTAACAAAGTTAAGGTTCCATGGTCACATTTTGCTGATAAAGCATAATTTGCCCATGATCTATAGTTTTAAATTACATGTAACATCAGCATGCATCCCTTGTGCTTAGGCCTGTGTTGAGCTTTACCAGTTAGGTGAAAGCAACTTGGTGAGAATCTTCATAATTTAGAAGTAGTGACCAATCAGAAGACTCCCCAGTACTTCACCTACTATTCTCAAAGGAATTATTTCACTAGGAGGATAAAGTTTCCACAATAAATTTAACAAGACCTAACCACCATTATAGCATTAAGTGATTTCTGAATCATTGCAAATATTAGAGTCAGAGGTAAGAATCGAAACCACTAACTGTTGAGCTAAAATGTCAAAATACTACCATTGCAGCTACAGGTTCGAAAATTGAGTTTAAGCAAAATTTTTAAAATATGTTTGTGTTTAAAATAGATAAATGGCAAAATGTGAACCATTTATAAACTTTTTACAATAACAAAAGTATTGACATATAAAGAATTTACCATTGGTCTAGCAATGCCCAATATCACCCAACTTGAAAAGACAGTTTTTTAATTTTATATTTAATAAAATTTATAGTTTAACTTTTTATTAAATAAAATTAAAGTGTTTAGACAATGTATATACATAAAAATTGAAAATTACTCTCATATGTATACTTTTATTTAACGTAAAATTATATTCAATTATTTATAGAAAGATTAAGATGCAAAAAAATCAACATATATAAAAAAGTAGCATATATATTTATGCATACAATAAATCAATAAATTACATACAGAAATAAAAACATTAAATTTTTTAAAGTTATCAGATTATGACATACTGGAGATTAAAACAAAATTATGTATTAAGTGAAAATAAACAGCATAAAATGAAAAAAAGGACATTAATAGGGTATGTGATCCCCCCTCATCTATATACTAAGTTAACACCTTGTGACCATGCTTTCAATCTGGTAGTTAATCAATAGGTGGTCAACCACCGCAGAATTAAGCAACAGCCATTCTTCTTGTAGAGCAGCTTCCAGCTCAATAAGAGTGGCTGGCAGTGGGAAACGTGAAGATACAGCATGGCCGAGAGCATCCCAAAGATTTTCAATGGGATTAAGGTCGTGTGAATATGCTAGAGCAACATCATATGCGCAATACCTTCACTCTCCAGATAGTCATCGGCAATGACAGCTCTATGGGGCGTGCGTTATCGTCCTTTAAAAGAAAAGTAGGGCCAACTGCTGCAGCATACAATCTCATAAAGGGTTCCAGGTCTTCATCTCCATACCGAACAGCCATCACAGAACCTTGTTTAAAGATGTGCTGGTCGGTGAGGTATCATAACGAAATCCCTGCCCATACCATAATGCTTCCGCCTCGGAATGCGTGATTTTAGATGATGCTTTGGGGCTGATTATGTGTTCCTTATTCACGACAAATTCATATACGCTTGTCATCTGGCTCCAGAGCAAATCTTGACTCATTAGTAAACATGACATTGCCCCAGTCAGACACAGTCCAATTGACATGTTCCCAGCACCACTTTAATTGTGCCCCTCTTGACTGGATGGATGACAAACACTAACTTGAGGTACACGGGCGTACAGTAGCTGCAGATATCACCTTACCAATGGACACTGTAACCATAGATGTTACACGTGTGGAGGTCACTCTGCAATTCCGCTTGGCTAAAATTGCAATATATCGATCTTCTGCGGGGATTGTAACCCTTTGGTGACCGGCTACAAGCCTTCAGACAACTGCCTGTGTGGTTTGGAATTGTTTCCATAAACGTGAAATTACAAAATGATGAACGCCAAAGAAAATATCAACATCTGAGATTGACTGTCCGGCTTCAATGTGCCATACAGCATGCCAGCGCTGAAAATCTTCCATTCGTCTTCTGGAAGTCATAGAAACATGTATGTCTTGAAAACAAACTGTACAAAAATTTTAAACACCTACTATCAGCACTTACAATCAACTTCTGTAACCCTTCATAAAAGCTGGTATCTTATAAGACTGCCCTTTTTGCATATTTCTTGACCTGAAAGCATGATTGGCTGTTACCTTACATATTTGCTTATATCCATCTACCTCTGCAGCGATATGCACTTTCTTCAATTCTGATTGCCTTCCAAAAATGAGCATTTTCCTCTCCATACCCAAATTTTGGAAGTGATTGTATTTCATAATTCTTAACCTTTTTATCCACGGAAATAATTAAAGTTCTCATACATACTATGTGTATGCATGATATATATATATATATATATATCAGCTTTAATAAAATTGTTTAGGCCTATTAGTTGAGCTTGTAAAAAGCTGCATAATATTGACTCCAAAAATCAAAAATATTCCAGCCAAAAAAAGTTAATATTGATTATAAAAAGGTGATCAATAAAATTATTTCATTACATTCAAATTTTCTTATAATGTTTATGGCTAACAATTATTTAATTTAAATATTCAAATAAAATTTTTTCTTTTAGTTTTATGTGTGATTCATCTAACACTAATTACTCAGAATTTAGAACCCTTCATTATTAATTCCTCATGTCTTCAAATAATTTGTCTTAAGTGATTCCCTTTTTAAAAATTCAACTGAAATAAATATTTTGTAAAAAAAAATTTGCATTATTTTTTTATTTATTTTAAACTATAAAGTGTCAAATAAAAACATAAAATATAAGTTTAAAAACAACAAAAATTTATTTACACAACAATTTTTTTTATTATAACTAATGTTGAAATGTCTTCACATTATTTTGCTACAAGTAAAAGGAATATAAAATGAGTTGATATTTAAGAATTCTAAATCAATAAATGCAAATTTATGTATAGCAATTAATAAACCAATTTATGCTGTATACTGCCTAATAAAAAATTAAACAATTATTGTTCCATATTATCTATCCAAATTCTTTTCAAATAAATTAATTTTTTTCGAGGCATGCACGGAGATATACATCCTTTGGTTAATTCCACAGGTAAGAAATATTGCTAGTTTTCAATTTATTAAACAAATTAGAATATTATAAATATGAAAAAAATAGTTTTAAAATTTTTTGAGAGTAAAATATTATAATGTCAACATTTTTTTAATAAAATACATTTGATTGTAAAATACTTCCTTTGCAAAGAAAGATAAAAATGATCAAGCAAACAAGTTTGGTTAAGTTATGCAATTGTTGATTTTATTTTTATTCATGAAGTGATTTCACTTAAGAAAATTCTCAGATCATGTTACACTTATTTTATAAACTTATTTACCCAATACTAAGCATTAAGTGCAAAATATATTGTATACTATTTCAAATGTTATCAATAAATTTTATTTAGATAAATAAAAGCTAATGATTAACAATAAACAAAATTGAATAAACATTAAAACCTAGTAGTTTAAATAAGAAAATTGATATCAATGATGAAAGTGCAAATTTCATTTTTAAAAACTAAAATCTTACATTCACAAGCCAAGGGGAAAGAAAAAAAAAAGGTAGTGAAATTGGTAATTTGACATCAAAAGCAATTAACAGTCAAATATGGGTTGACACTACCATAGAAATTCAATTATTATGCATTAGAGGTAATTTATAATTAATCAGATTCTTGATCTGAACTTTAATCATTTGTATTTACAGATCAGCATGATGTTGAAAATTTCACTACAATGTTCACTTTTACAAACATCATTATCTTATGAAATTTTCATTCATGATTAAAATGAAAGAATTTTTCAAATAATTTTTAGTCAAGTTAAAATTTATTTAAATATTATTTTTATAGCCATAGAAATTACCAAATTGTTCTATTTTATAGGATGTTCACAACTGTATTTTTCTGTTATATTCCCTCATAATTCTAATATTAGATGTGCTAAATAAACTTATTTTTAGTAGGAAATCTTAGATTTTATGACAAAAATCTCATCTTAATTTTATTACCTAAAGTTCATATAAAATATTTAATTTCTGTCAGAATATATATTGTAGTTTATCAAAAAATATGTATTATCTAACTGTTAAATTAATTCTGAAATATTGGGATATCTTAAGTTAATCTTATTTTAAGTTGTAAAATTTCAAGCAATTCACTTATCTTCTTGTAGCATATTTTCTTGAATTTCAATTTCTAACATTAAAAAAAAATTGCAATTAATTCTTAATGACTTCTTATATACCATTAGGATTAGTGGTTTAAAATTACAGCCATTACTCTTATTTCTTACAAGATTCCTATCATTTCAAAAAGCTAATTTATATCCATTCCAGTTTCTGACCAAATTCCAATGTATTCATCATCCTCACCTCGGTAGAAATATAATCACCAAAATTGACCTCCACGACTGTAATGCTAAACTTAAAAACTAAGTATTTTCAATATCATATAATTAATACATCTTTCCAGCCAAAATATTGAATTCTTTAAAACAAAAATATGATATTAAAAGCAAATTATAAAATATATCCTTTTCTATAATGTAAATCTTTTGTAATTGATAATCATAAATCCAATAATTTGTAATCCTATAGCTTAGTGTACACTACAAATATGAAAGATACCTTTCAAAGGGCAAGAACATATAAAGGAAAATGAACATTAACCTCATAACTTCAATAACATTCAAATTTCAATAACAAAAAGATTTCTGTTACTTTTCTTTAAACATATATATTTCGAACAAATAAAAAAATTCCAAGAAGAAAAACACATACTAGATTTCTTAGTTTAATGAAAGATGTTTTTATTTTTATGAAAAGAATATAGTTATAAGTTAAAATACTGTAAGATTAAATAATAAATCCATAGAAATTTGAGCAATGGCATAAAAAATTATCAGATTTTTAAAATATTTTAAAAGCAGAATGCAATAATATATTAGCTACAATTTTCTGATGATCATAAATGTAACCACAAAATTTAATATAAACATTTTTGTAAGCTCAACATGTTAGAATTTCTTAGATAATTAAAATTTGTCATGTTTGCTATCATTAAGACTATTCAATTGTATTATCGATATCATAAGAACTTTTAGGCACAATTAATCTTTCTAAGAAACAGAGCAAAATAATCTTTACTTTAAATATTTTAGAAATTTTATTTATTTTAGATGGTTATGCATATTATTTATAATAATTATGTAACAGCATTGTAAGCAAAATATAATGGCTTCATCAAAATTTAAAATCATGTTTATTTTACCTAAAAATATTTCCTTGAACGACGAATAAGAATGCATTATTTTAAAAATTTAGAATTCTATTCAGCCTTCCATTACACAGATTTAAGTAATTTTAATTTTCTTATTTAAATTTTCGGTGATTTAACTTAAGGCTGAATGATGAAATATATCTGGTAAGAGTAAAATTTTAAACATAGTTCATTAGCTAAACATAACAAACGTTAAAAATTTTTAAGATTTTATTATAGTGTATATTATTTGTGATTACATAAAAATGCAAAATGCTCTATTGCAGTAACATACCCATTTTTCTTCACAGTATTTCTTCAAGCTTAGGATAATACTATGATGCAAATTTAAAGAAATAAACAACCAATCCATTATAAGAAAATATTTTTTCAGGCAATTTCATTACACTACTTATTTATACAAATTAGATATGCAATTAAAATAAACAAAGCGATTATTTCATTGTACAGTCTGAAAATCATGTGCTGCCATCTAGGAGCAATTATATTTCGACGTCATAAAATAGTAAACGAAAATTTAATAATCAAAATTTTTAGATTTATTAAACAATATGATTTAAAAGAAATTTTTAGACTTCATTGGTGACAAAATATTTTAAATTTAAGGTATTTAGGCATAATTCTAACCATTTTAATTAATAGCAACTATTAAAATTAAGATGATTTAATAATCAGTTTTTAGAAAAATCTGGTTTGCATCCTAAGTAATTAAATACTTTTTTTAAAAAATGGGCAAATTAAAGAAGCGTAAAAAACTTGTAATAGTTACTAAAAATCGCAAAAACTATCATCAAAGTAAACATAAAAAATTTACATATTTCATTATAGGGCAATATAAAAGTATCTTCAGAGAGATTTCTAAGTACAATATTTTAAAAAGATTTATACAATATTACATTATAATTGTATCAAATTTAGTTGCTACTAATAGCAGTAATATATATTTGTGCAAAATAAAATTGTAATTCAATATAAAGTGTTGTCAGAAACATAACTAAAATCACATTTTTAGTTGCAATAAGAAACTTTTAGATTTAAAAATAAATACATTCCTTATAACTAAATTTTATTAAGAGTAGTTTGGTTATACTTGGGCTTGGTCAATGTTGCAAAGCTAAAATATTAAGGATGTAAATTTAGTGCATAACACATTTTTTATAATGAAAAAAAATACATTGGATTTAGTTAATATTAACTACAAATAATGACTTATTAAATGAGTTTTTGAAATACATAAGAAATTGTGATCAAAAATTTAAATTTGAGAAGAAAAATAAGTAAGGAACATACTACAAAATCGATGTGGAGTTAAGAAATATATATGAAAAAATGGTAACTGTCAAATGTTTTAGTATCATGCTTTTTTTTAAAATAAAACCAAAATATTTAAACAAAAATTTAACAAATTATTACTTATACAAATATTTTTCTAAAATATTTTTAGGCGATTCAGAATTTTATATTTTAACATGAAAAAAATTTATTTACCTTGAACTCGCTTTTATGGACGGGACAAACTTCTACACCCATGCCATAAGTGTTTGGGCCAAAGCCAACAAAAATTTTGACAAAAAGTTATTACAGCACCAATCAAAAAGTTCTTAAGAGAAACACCGTTGATCACCTGTTGTATGACAGTCCGAGTATCAAACACATTGAGAAACATTTCATCATGGCTAAAAGAATGAGACAATACGTAGTTCGCCCGACCACATACACATCCAAGTTAGCTTTGATAATCTTCTACTGGCGAAATATCAGTTCAGTCCATGGCGATGTAGATAGAAGGGTTGCCACTGGAGTTTGTTTCTCAAACGAACAAGCTTTTGCAAAATGCCGCCAATTCTCTTTTAATAAATCCCTATGATTTTCCCTAGTTCTTCCACCCAAAACTTAGGGGAAATGTTGATCGCAGTTAATTTTCCTTTACTTCTGCGAATAAAAGAAATCGTAATTTCCAATTTTTTATGCTGTGAGAAAAGACAATAAAGTACGGATGATTGTACTTTCTTCTAAAACATTTTAAGAATATTAGATATTAGTACTTAACCGTATCTCATGATGAAATTTATATTTTTAATCATTTATACAGTGACATTTTCTAAAATTTCTACACAAACTAACATAATTAATATCACTGAAGATCAATTATTCTTAGGTTTCAAAGGAAATATTCAATTTAAGAAATAAAACTGTTTTTGCTCTGCTTTGCAGAAACAGTGGCTGAAAGGTAAAAATTTTCCCCTTCATAGTGAAAATTTTGAAAAATGCATATGACGCTGCAGAAAATTTAAACATAGGTGGTTCTTTTCGGTTTTATACAGAGATGAACATTTAGGAGTAATACGTGAGCTTTGAAAGGTGGATTAAAAAATTCATCAAATAAATTAATATTCGCTATATATATCATTTTCAAAGGATTTGTGTCACAACTTTAGGGAGATGGAATACCTAATTTAACTGTTCTTTTATAGAAGTCTCTAACGTTCAACACTCACTTCCAAAAGTTAAGCACGGAGAGAAAAATGTTGATTTCCGGAACCCAATCAGAATTGAAAAGGATGAAAATCGCTGCAGAGGTATGCAAATGTGTTAAGTAACAGCCAATCGCGCTTTCATGTCAAGAAATATGCAAAAAAGGCAGTCTTATAAGATAGCATCTTTATGAAGGGTTACAGAAGTTGATTGTAAGTGCTGATAGAAGAGGTGTTTAAAAACTTTCTTAAAATTTGTTTTTATGACATACGTGTTTCTATGACTTCCAGAAGACGAATGAAAGATTCTGAGCGCTGGTGTTCTGTGGGGCGTATTGAAGCAGGGCAGTCAATCTCAGATGTTGCTCTTTTCTTTGGCATTCATCATTCTGTAATTTCACGTTTATGGAAACAATTCCAAAAATCACATAGACAGTTGTCCGAAGTCCCGTAGCCGGTCGCCCAAGGGTTACAATCCCCACGGAAGATCGATATATTGCGATTTTAGCCAAGCGGAATCACAGAGCAACCTCCACACGTGTGACATCAATGGTTACAGCGTCCATTGGTAAGGGGATATCTGCAGCTACTGTACGCCCGTGTACCTCAAGTTTGTGTTTGTCTATCCGTCCAATCAAGTGGGGCACGATTAAAGTGGTGCTGGGAATATGTCAATTGGACTGTGTCTGACTGGGGCAATGTCATATTTACTAATGAGTCAAGATTTGCTCTGGAACCAGATGACAAGCGTATAAGGATATGGCGTGAACAAGGAACACGCAATTAGCCCCAAAACATCATCGAACATCACACATTCCGTGGTGGAAGCATTATGGTGAATATTTTATGTATAAATATATATGCTACTTTCCTACTTTATGATGAATTTTGTATCAATGAAAGCAGTATTTGTTGATTTTTTTGCACATTTTACATCTTTGTGCTTAACTTTTGGAAGTGAGTGTATAAAAACTCCCGGTTTTCCCGTTGCGCATAGTACGTTGAGGTGTGATGGACTTTAATCTCACATATTTTAAACTAACTTCTGAACACTTGTGCTTGATTCGTAATAATTTTACATGGAAGTCAAAACTGCGTATCCATTGCTCATAAAAAGCTTTGTTTACAATTTCTGCAGTAATATCTAGTAATTTGCGCATGGAAGGATGCACAGAAAATCTATCTCGACGCAGTTAAACAATATGTGACCCTTTGAATTTCAATGAAGTATTGAGTCACTTTCCGTTAGATACTTCAATATTTTATCAATATTTTGTCCCACAACAATTTGAAGAATCAAAATCACTTATGAGAGAAAATCAAATTTTTATTTAATATTCTAAACTTGTAAAAATCAATCAATACCCAATTACCATTAATTAAAATACAATCTGAATGCTTACAAAATTAAATGCGAAACAAAATAAATTATATTGACCAGAAATTGATTCACCCTTTGTGATGTCAATTTTACAAATCGAATACACACGGCGATTAAAATCATATTTCGGCTTAAAGCCTTGCAGACCAAAAAGAAAAGAGCGAAAGTTAATATAAAGAAAATCGAAAACATGCACTGTACGAAAGAAAAAGTGTTTTCAATGCGCAACTCGAAGACAATCCAATTCTTTCATTTAAATTTTCATATTAACGCAAGGAATATTTTAATTTTTAAACATGTATAGCATGGTTTTAATACGAAGTTTACCATGGCACTATGATCTTACAGAGTTTATGTGTGTTATAGTATTTTTATACTCATTAAGGTAATCTGAACAATTATAATAATTAGAAAAGCCTGTACCTACAACCTGTGTTGAATCATCTTTACTAAACAATTTACATGCAAAACAAGAATTACGATGTAGTTTCATAAAATAGGAGAGCCACCCGAGATTTACTGTCTCTCCGTTCAATAAATATTGTTATAATATGAACCTCTAAATTTTCTGCCATTCATGAACATGATTTTAAACAGCAAATTATAAATCTCTCGAAGGGATTTATAATTTGCTGTTTAAAATCATATTCCACCAATAAATCAAAATTTTATCATTAAAATGTTAGGTCAAGTACTTGGATCGTCTAATGTTAATTTAGCAAAAACCTCATTTTCAATCACATTTGTGATGTCATTGTGAAGCATCGATCCACAATACGCCGCCAATATAGCTAATAAGCAATAATAAGTAAGAAATATCCCTTTTCTATTGCTCGCCCTGCTACGAATTTTCCTAACAAATGAAGGTAGTGTATGAAGCGTGGACTAACATACTATTCCCAATATTCTATTTTTATTAAATTATGTTATTTGCTATAAGGAAACCAGGACTTATTTTAACTCTTCAATAATTATTTAAAATTCAACTTAATTTTTCGACTTGTATTGAGACCGTGCAGTAGACAACCTAATGACCAAAGGGCATTGCATGCAATTTAGCACCCATCACGTTAATTGCCTTCCAGGAGCTCTTTCCATGGACGGTGAAACTTATACACGTGTCACAGATGAGAAAACTAGAAAAGCTCCCAAGCATCGAAACTGACAGACGTGCAACTTTTATCTCCCTCCAGAGTAGCTGAGATCGAATCCACGCCCTGAAACCCGCTGTCCTACCACAGTGGGCCACTGTCAGCATTTATTTGACTTATTTTGAGTTTCGTATCATAAACAAGTTTATTTTCCTTTACAATAATATTTTACGAACTAATATATATTTCGTAAAATATTATTTTAATAAGTAAATTATATATAAATTAGTTTTATTTTCAGAGAAGTTCGTAAAATATTTCTATTAATCGATAAAACTAGTTTCAACCTTCCGTACCCCCTTTACCCATTTTTTTAGCCACGCACTTTATATGTCATGTGGTGCACGCACTGTATACCTGTTATAATCAGTTTTGAGTTGCCTTATCTAAAAAGTAACAGGGTGAATAAATAAATTACTTGAAGATCATCTCAAGTATATAAGCTGATATACGTTACATTAATCTTTAGTTAAGAATGAATAATTGGTGTAACGTGCTAATAATAATTAATGTAATGGTTAATGAGATATAGAAATTTGAAAATAAAGATGACAAATTGGTTTTACTTTGTAACTGCTTCTTAGCAGTTGATTGAGTATTAGTGCTTTCAATTGACAAATACGGAATTTGAAAGAGTAATCCAAGTATACAATACTATTTCATTTTATTCCTTTCACCCTGAAAAGGAAAAATTAAACCCAGGCTATGACTATATTTTTTATGAGAACAAAGTATGGTATATATGGTATATATGGCGGTATCATTTTTATGAGCACAAAGTATGGTTTACATTCGATATGAAAAGGATTGATCAAATTAATACAGGCCAAATTCAATCATTAAATGAAGTCATTATTGAAATAGGAAAAAATATTTGAGACAGAATTCTATATACACTGCTCACCACCCAAAATGCAACACCCTGAAGGAAGCATGCAAATCATGTGAAATTTACATCATGCATTTGTGCTGATGAAATATGACTATCATTAAAACTTCAGCGCATACGCACATAACGGGAGCATAATACCACCTGTAAAGCAATATATAAAGACAGAAGACAAGGAGAGGGATTGTTGATTTGAGTGGTACGATAATTTTTTTATGCGTTTTCCTTTTCTTTCTGTTTTTATCTATATTTATTTATTGGCATAAGGTGCGAATCCATGCTTCGTAGAAAATATTTGTCGTCTTTCGAGCAAGATTCTAAGTTCGAACACCGAAAAATATTAGCCTACAGGAGTTGTAAATTATCTTTAAGAAAAATAGGTAACTGTGTCGGGCGAAACGAAGCACCTGTGATGCTGATCTATAACCGCTAGACGCAGGAGAAAAAGGCGAGCTAACGAGACCAAGAGCGCTTACTTTGTTGTACCACAGCACGTGATGATATATATACACGTGATGGCATATAATAAGTATGGTCACATCACGAATTATAGTACAACAGATTCGTATCATTCGGTATCCGCTCGTACCATATGTCATCGTTTGCAGTTCAGTGGAATGTGCGCATGACATCCATTGTTTCATTTACTCTTGACTTAAAAATACTAGAGCTTGGTTAGCCAATTGTGCAAGAGTGAAGGACATGGACAATAGAATGGAGCCACATTATCTTTACTGACGAATATTTTTTTCTATCTTCAACTCCACGATGCCGGATTCGACTCGGAGACGCTCTAGTGAGAGTCTGCTAAAGTTTTGCTTTATGCGTCGCAACACTGAAGTAAGTATCATGATTTGGGGTGTATAGGATGTCGAACCCGCATCCTCTTAGTACAAATTACTTGTTCACTGAATAGCAAGCGCTACATCTCTGAAGTGTTAGAGTCCATTGGTCCAACATATATTCAGCGCTTGCAATCAGCCTCTTTTAAAATATAATATGAAACCACACATGTTAACAAACATAATGTGAAACACATAATGTTCAAATGTTCTTTACTCATCAGGCTAGATTTATTCCTTAGCACACTTCTTTCCCCGATCGTTTGAATCTTCACTTGGCCATTCGAACTCGTGTGGTCGATGCTTACCCAACAACTGGTTTAGAATAACCTCTGCTGCATCAAATCAATTTCAGTATTATGCGCAAGCCGCATGTACTGCTAATATGCCAAAGATACATCCAATGCTACTTTTCTTGGCTGATTCATGATGCAATGGTTATAGCCAAGATTTGCGGCTGCATTAACTGCTGATTTTCTTATCATCCATAATTCATAGGAGGCTGTAATTTCAGCCATTTGATCTTTGCATAACGTGTTATCTTCCAAATAGATTTTGTTTCGATACATCAATCTGGTTTTTCTTGCTGTTGCCTTTTATGAGGCCAACAGTGCATTTAAATTTTGTATTGAAAAAGTATTTAAACTTAATCATGTTAAGGCAGGGTTTGTCAATAAGAATGTCAAACCCCATGCAAAAAGGAGCATCTTGCACATGACATGATATAAGAGCTCCTTTGACAGTTAATTCTTGAAATGGAAATTTACAAATTCTGTGTGGAGGTAAGCAGGTTGATGTACTATTCCTTATGCTGAAACTGTTTTACTCTCGGAGAGATAAAAGAGGAGGATAATGGAAGATTTCATTCTTTCTTCCACAGACCACAGAGGCTTTTTGATATTTTTGTCCAGCAATAAACAGACCACGCAAAGTGAGCAACAGAGTCCCCAAAGCCAAGACTAAACTGCTCGACTAAGGTGGATCAGAGAATCATCATCGTGATATCTCGAGACGGAAACATTATTTGGCCTTAGAATCCAGTTGGTAGGCCAACGGATTGAAAAAGAGAGTGTTACTAACTTGTTTATGTAAGGAAGCGATTCTCAAGCTATGGGGCGTGATCTTCTAGGGTGCACGAGATTATTCAACAGAAAATGTTATTTAAAAAACTGACTGACTGACTGAAAAGAATGCAGACTCATAAAAAGCAAAATAAATTTCGACCTAATATTTTTAATAATTAACTATAAATTAAATAACTTACTAAATCAAATCTTACTTTTAAAAAAAAATTTATAATTATTATTGACTTCCTTGGGCTTGTCTTGCAGAACATAGTTTTTTGACCGAAGACTAAATATTATATCAGAAATAGACACTCTCAGTCTTTTTTTCTATATTTTGTCTTCAATGAAGCCACTACAGAAAATCTAATTTCAAATAGTTAGGATGTTGAAAATTCCAAAAGAAAAATGCCCTTGTTTTTAGTGCAAAATTTTCGTCATCTACTCATGCGCAAAATTAAAAAAAAGTGATTTATTCCTAAATAGTTCTTTAGTTTCGTTGCTGATGAAGTCTATAGTTTCACCCTCAGCAACTGAGAGCCCCTCGGAAGTAAATTGAAATAGGTTCTTAACCCACTCATAACTTTCTATAAATTTTGTCGTTAGAAATTTACTTGAATGGTTTTAAATGGTTATAAAAACAGCTTTTGCAGGTTCTTCTTCAGCCTCTTAAGTTTTAACTCAATTATCTACAATTGGAAAAATTGTTAACTTTTTCTGCTTTAAATTTCAGATCAACATTTCCAATTTTCTACAAAAAGCATTAACTTTATCACTCGTATCGACGCGTGTGTATTCGTTTCTTTGTGTTGAAGATTCAAGTTATTTAATTCCCCGAATATGCCAATCAATTTCATTGCAAATAACCCATCGCCAAAATTCTCGTCTATCGGTGTTTCCTAGTTCTAGGAAAATGGTGTGATTTCCTCTCTTAATTCTTAACCACGTAGCAAAAATTTCCTACTTAATAATCATCTTGCTTCGCAATAAAAAGTAACGTTGAATGTATTTTGGCCATGTTTTTTCAACCAACGGAAAAAGTTTTTGATTTGAGGGGTTTCCCTTTTATATAATTTATTAAGGTAACAGTAGTTAACACAGCAATGAAATGAGCATCTTTATTACTATCTGTTGCCTCATTAAGTTCTAATGAAAATAGTTTGTCACATATCTTCGAGGAAAATTGACACTGTACATCTTTAGCAATGTCACCCATTCGACGGTCAACAGTAGCATTTCAAAGAGGTATTGACTGCAAATGTTTTGCAAAATTATCTCCAAACATAGTTTCTACAATCTCATATATGCTGCAGGCAAAATAAATTCGTCATCGATAGTGTTAGGTTTTTTACACCTGCCAATTATAAGAAACTTTTTAAGAGGCAATTAAAGTTTTTTCATTCACAGACAAAGATTTTTTTAAAAAAATGTGATTTTTGCTTTTCATATAATTTTAATTCCAAGAATTTTCTGGGTTCGTTGGTGTAGTACTATGAAGCGTTTCCAAATGTCGATTAAGTTTATTAAGTTTCATGTTGTCTGTCGCCTAAGAAAATAATGAAAGGAGCCTTTCATTTTCATTTACTTCAGTATTGTTAAATATAACATTTAAGTATTATTGAGAATATTTTCTTGATTTTATTTTCGGAACCACGCTTGTCTGTATACTGAATGATGCTTGACTATCGTCTAATAATCGCTTACGTCTATTTAAAAAATTATCCTGATTTTGCATAAATCTGCTGACGTGAATATTTAATACGGAGAATTGCAACTAACACAACGACATATTTAACATCCACATTCGATAGAAATAGAAAGACACTAGATTCTTGTTTTGTCAATCTGAGGATCTGTGTTGCCAATAAATTTCCGTATTCTTGGTAATTTGTAAGGTTTAAAACTAACGTCGTAATGTAGGTTTAGTGCCAAAATATTCAAAATATATTATTGTATGTGTGTATGGGGGGCGAGGAAAATTGTGATTGAAAATTGGGATGCGAATACAGAAAGGTTGAGAAACAGTGATACAAGGTAACAAGAAGACCCACTTTAAACTATGAGATGAGGCCCTAAACTACATCGAAAATAGTCACCCATGCTTCATTCTAAGAAGGAGATAGTCTGATTCCACTAGGGTTCGCTACACGTAAACACGTAGTATTGAGCAACCAATTCATCTTATCTTCTGAAGGACTTTCCTCAGACAATGGGTCATATTCAAATGTTGCTAGAGAACTGGAAATTCTTCTGATTTATCTATAAAATTTCTTGAATTTTTATAACTGCCTCTCCATTGTGAGATTTCTATATTCTAGCTTCCTTTGTTAGATTTCACAGGAGTTCTTATGCGGTCTAGGATCATATCCTACTCCAAAACTTGGTTATTTCCTTCAGAGTCTTGTTGTTGTTTGATCTTATATCTCTTCTCGAAATTCTTTTTCAAATTCTTATTTCAATCTAGCTAAAATCAGAACAACTTTTTTAATGTATCTTCACTCAGGCGCGATCATTTCGTGCCCATTGTTGAGACACATGTCAAACTTTAACTAGCTTAAATTTACTGAAAAATTAAACTTTTTAAAAACTAACGTGATCAAAGCAGTTTTAGGGCCTTCCAGATCTATCAATCTGAAAACATTGTGATAGATTGGTGGATATCCGAATCTATGATTAACTAATCTCTGTGGCACGACAGCCCATGTGGGCCAAGGCCTACAGTACCCATCTTTATTTTCCTGACCACGAGGCCCTGGTGCAGGTGATTAGTCTTTTGCCTCTTTTTTCTCCGAATCGGATTTCCAGAGGTTCCAAGGAAGTTAAAACTCACCTTTGATTTTTTTTGTTAAAATTCCTAAAATGTCTACAATACAGCATTGAAACTAATTGTCTGGCCTTCGTAAGAAAGTCGACTTATTAGTTTTCACCACAGATGAAAACTGAGTATTGTAGTCGTTTCTAGATATCTTCCTGCAGTCGTACATAGTGGTTCAATTATCACCTAGGATGTTAATGCTGCTAGTGTTTTTTTAATCCAGTTTAAACAGTAAGTTCCAGTCCACTTAGCACTCATTTGCTAGAAATAAATACTGAACGACAAGCCCAAACTAATTGATAATGTTTGCAAAAACTTCTTCCATCATTCATTACAATATTAAAACTTGATACAAAGTTTCAAAGTATGAAGGATAATTTTTTTTAAATTACGTGATGTTCTCAAATTTTGAGAGTTTCTCGAATTTTTTACACACATGAATATAAAATAAAAATTAATAAAAAAAATGCTAATAAAATTTTCTTTTTCATAAAATTTAATAAAACTTAATTTGTTAAAATTTTATTCAAAATAATCATAAAAATTATAAAGTTTGAAACTACGAATTATTAAGTAAAATTAATTGGATTTTAAAAGATTTCTTATTATAATTAGGTAAGACAGTAAGCTTAATTCTTTACATCTTATTTAGAAATAAAGCTTTAGTAAAGAAATTAGATGCGTGTTGACGGCAATTTACGAAATTAAAGAAAAGAATAAAAATATTTTTCAGTATTACTATTATATTAAATATATAATAGTAATATTGTTTTTATTCTTTTCATTAATTTCGTAAATTGCGGTCAACACACATCCGATTTCTTTATTATAACTTACTAAAGTTTTATGTCTAACTGAGATATTTATATATATGTAATGACATTAAAGAAAATATATTGAATATTTTTCAAAATATTAATTTTAATTTTTACCTCATAGGTGAGAAAAATATATATTATAAATACAGGCTCTATATATCTGAGAGAAATAACGTGATCTCGTTGCACACGATGTCAAAAGAACTCCGCAGAATTTAACACATATCCATGAAAAGAAAAGGGAAAATTATAGGGAAAATCAGAGAAGGAGGGAATATTTCGATTCGCTGAAGTAGCCAAGTAGGACAGTTGTTTGGCGTGAAAATCTAGACAGGAAAAAATGGCTCTGCTTTGAAGACTGGTTTTGCGTCCGGTTGCCGTCTTTTGGAAGCAAAGCTTTCGGTCTACGTGATGTGAGGCCACTATGGACGCGAGGTATATTTGGAAAGTGGGAAGTCGAAAGCTTTGGAGGAGGAAAAAAATAAAAAAAATCCCCGTTAACTTTTCGTTTCTCTTTCATCTAGCAACAAGTGGGGTAAGAATAGTTTATTCAGAGGGTTACAGATTTAAAGAATGACTTTCATCATATATTACAATGAAACAAGATAAATGAAGTTGCTCTTCTTGTATAAAAAGTACTCACATATATCATATATACAAAAGGGCCTCAGTTTTATTAATCCAGTTTAATGAATTCTTCCTATTTACGAATTTGATACAACTCCTCTAGAAAAGTGAAATAAAATACTTCTACTAAATAAAGTGATAGAGAGAAAGAGAGGGAGTCTCATTTTAATGAATTTTTATTCTTAATTCAGAATTTAACTTTCATCCCTCGCAATTACAACTTGAACGTAAGCTACTGAAAAAATATTTAAGATCGACAAATTAAATTTGCTTATACTCTTATTTATGTGGTATTTATAAATGATAAAAGCAGAAGAAAAGTAAAGGAAACTTTTTACATTCATATTGTTTAAAATAAAAAGGAAAATAGCATTTATAAAGTATCAGAAATTTTGCTGCTAAATAAAGTGAATCATAAGACAATAAAAAGAAAGAAAGGTACTGCCTTTATGATTGGGGTAAATTTTATCAAATCATGAGATCAAATTGATATTAATATTTAATCTCTTTAGTTAGTTTTTGAAAACCGAACACTTTATTTCTAATTTCTCTGAAATGATTTTTTTAAATCCCTTTCTAAATATAAATTTGAGAGGAATGAATTTATATCATTTATATTAGCCACATTTGGAGAAATATGCTTAAAACTACAATTATATAAATAATGTTTTAAAAGTTAAACATATATGAAAAGTAAATTCAAACCTTCCCAACTCAAAGTTTTGTGGACCTGTGCATTCATTCTTGATGTAATTTCATCCAGATTCAACTTCCATTAAAATTGGGTGTATAAAGGCAAAAGGAAAAATCTTCAAAATGACCAAGAGATCATAATCTAACCAAGATGTGTTATCAATCTATGGCGTGCGTGCCAGATTTGGCACTCAGTACAATTCTCAGTGGCACTATAAAGTCATCAGAAAATATTAAATCTCCCCCGTCTCTTTCCATTGCAAATTTATTTTGTAGTGTAACAAAATCTTTTACTATTATTTGATCAGAAAAAACCTGATCATAATATGACATGCTGAACCATATTCGTAGATTGGTTTGGCATATACTATAGCTATGAAGTTGCCTAACTCTTATCTGACCAATAATTTTTCAAGAAAGCGAGACCGATTGATAACAATTCCGATGACATCTAAGTATAAGTTTGGGCGAATAGAACTCGGTAGACTAACATTCGCAAGAGTTGAAATGAGAGTTTCTTTCTTTACTTATTTTTTCTTCAAAATTTAAAAATTATGAAAAATGATGAACTAGAGGGAATGATAGTGCATAGTTATTAACTGAGATGAATAATAACGTGACTGATATTGACTAAATTCAAATGCCGCTTTCATCTGCATTAATAAGTGTTGGAATTGAAAAGACAAAATTTTTAAGTTCACCAAGATTAGTAACGAATCCACATTATTTTAATTTTACAAATATTTTGAAGTTTTGTGTTTAGTTAATATTAAAGGAATTCGGGAAAAATTTTTTGTGGCTTATAATTTATGTACATATTATACTTTTAAATACTTGGAAAAAATATTGTTTATACATTTTATGAGTTTCTTGTTAAGAGCTCGAAATAAATATTCGATCATTCCTGAATAATTCAGGAAATCTCTAACACTATTTCATTATAACAGTTTATATTATAAGGCACTGTAATATTATAACTTTATATTATAAGGCACAAATTCTTCAAAATTAACCAAATTAAACTTAAAATAAAAATTATCCGTGTCATGACAGCTCATATGTGGGCCAAGACTTTCAGTGCCCATATTTTCATTCAATTTTTATGACCGAGGGCCTTGGGGTGCGAAGCATAAGTCCCAGTTAGATAGTCAGCCTAACGTGAGACCCCCAGTGTTTAGTTCCCAAGCATGCTTGGTACTCAGTTTATCGACCCACTAGAAGGGATGAAAGGCTGAGTTGACTTTGCCAAGTTCGAGAATCGAACTTCCGACCTGTGCCTTGGGAGCGAGTAACGCTGCCACTTAGCCACCGGGCTTCTCTAAATTAACTACTAAATTAAAATTATGTAGTTAACCAGGTGTATTTATTTTCAACAGCTATTGATTCCTCACCAGAATGAATTTACAAATACAATGTAATCTTGTAAAATTATCACCGTTCATAAATTTAAATACACGACAAAAGTAAGACAAACCATATTACCTTGATTATTTTTTTATAAGAAATAAGTAAGAAGTATCATTGAAATTTGATTAGATTGTCTCTTTATAGCAATTTTTTGCTCACTAGAGTTTATTCGAATGGGACTTACGGTTTAAAAAGTATGTATATAGTTTCCAAATCACTACGAATATCCCTGCCCATGATGAAACTTGTATCCACGAACAGAAGAGTCGAAGAAGGAAGCGATAAATATTTATAAGTTTGGCCCACCAGTTTGGGGTAAGACAAATGAATGTCTTACCCTTGTCGATCATTGTCTTACCCTTATTGTTCATAGTAATTACCAGAAATTCGTATGCAAATATTATTTTTAAAAAAAACAAGTTGCTCCTCAGCAACTAGAGATGGATATCTATCTAAATTCTAACTGTAGAAAAAAAAAACCCTAAACTAAAGAATGAAGCATTTTTTTTAATATATTAAACTGATAAGTAGACTTCTGTGTTTAAGTCAACTCTTTTAGATTTCAAATAGCATGTTACTAACATTAAAAACCCTTCTAACAATGGCTACAGCTAAAAATTTCTTTTATGATTGATTAATGGATATTACCAGCTATATAAATTAACTGGAAACACAAGCGTGAGGGAAAATAATTAAGATACTATAACTATAATGGGCATATTATTTTAAAGTTTTTTCCCAAATTAAAAATTGGAAAAATACTTTAAAATATAATATTCCTCAATTTTCTATTTAGGATTTTAATTATCCATCTAAGTGGATGTCAGAAAATTTTCCAGAAATCTTAGTTTCAGTAGTATTTTAATTGTATTTTCCAACGAAGAAAATTCATTTGAAACCATTTTTCCACTAGTGTTTATTAATATATTTCTATAATCTATTCTGCAACTATAATTTTATATAATAATATATTACTGCAATTATAGTTTTATAATAAAAATCATGCTTTATTACTTATAATTATGCATAACAGATTATATATAAGATGATTTATAGATTTTAGATAATGTTAAAAGCAAGATAATCAATCAAACTGAATTTTTCATGACTATTTGTATAAAAAGTCAACATATCATCAATAATATATTCATTATATTAAGTAACGAAAATAAAACTATTTTTATTTTACCTGCCTGAAATATCATTACGTTTTTTTTTCTATAAAAAGACAAACCTCCACATTTTTTTACAATTAGCTTAATTTTTTTAATTATTGCCTTATTGTAACTTATGTTATTATATCATATTAATTGTTCATTCACGGAGAGGCACCACATTTTTTATTTATTTTGTTTTAAGATTATAAGAAAATAAAAGAAATACACCATGATAAGTTATAATGTGTACTTAGTAGATATATTTTATCTACATTTAAAAAATAAACATGGTTTAAAACAAACTAAAAGTCTAATGTAAATAAATTCACGAATAAATTAAATTAATTAACAAGTTAAATTTTAATGCCGTTTATTTTCATTTTTTAAATATTACAGTTAGATAGAGGTATGACGTACAGAACATGTATTATTTACTTTTACTTTACACTCAATCCAGCTCAATAAATAAAGAACACCTTATCAAAGATTTTATAGCAAAGAATATGTGAGATTGTTTAATAAAATGCCAATAAAAATGAAATAAAATTTACTCTCAAAATGCTCTTCTTCCTCTTTTTTATGACAAAGAATAAGGAATATTTTTTTAGCAAATTAACTCTCCTTGCCAAGCATAAATGAATAATAAGCAAAAATAAATATTTCTATCAATCAAAACTTTTTAAAATTATAAAATGTATGGAAAATTCCAATTATATATATATATATATATATATATATATATATATATATATATATATATATATATATATATATATATATATATATATATATATATATATATATATATATATATATATATATATATATATATATAAAGAAGATTCCAAATCAGAACAAATATCTGCATCCAAGACAATATTATTTAGGAAATTTTGAACTGAGTATCAGAAAGAGTTTATAACCGCTGCATCAAATTTTTGATTGAGTAAAATTCAGAAATTAATTCGAATAAATAAAAATATTAACTATTTAAACTGTCACAGCTGTCAAATTGAATATTATATTTTTTGATTCTAAGTTTATATCGAAGTTAAGAATGGTAAGTTATGTTTACAAGATTCATTCAGAAAAAAATAAATGAATCGTGAAAAGTTTTGTAAAAAAAAATATAATGCATATAAAATCGTTCTTTAAATCAATACTTTTACAAA
This sequence comes from Latrodectus hesperus, assembly GCA_037975125.1. Lineage (NCBI taxonomy): Eukaryota > Metazoa > Arthropoda > Arachnida > Araneae > Theridiidae > Latrodectus > Latrodectus hesperus. Next base: position 42,876,284 of record CM075850.1, read on the forward strand.
GGAAGCTTAAAGATGAGTCAAGCCATTTAATAGATAAAAAAAATAAAAAAATAAAAGCAATTAAATTTGACTATAAATAAATCTCTTTTTAAAAAACAGATTCAGTTGCGCATGGTTCACTATAAAAGTGATGAAATTTTTCAGATAAATTATGTATTTGGATAATTGAAACAGTAATGAAAATTTAGCAATGAATTCATAACAAGACACAGAAGGAGTCATGGAACACAAAGAAGCCTCTCTCTAGCACCTCATCTAGGTTTTTTTTCCTTTTTGTGGGCATCAGTCTAGTACAGACTTCCAAGTCTTTTTATCTTTGTGGACACGTCAACGCTTGGTAATTTTACTGCGGCCCACTAAAGGAAAGGACGGTTAATTGTTACTATTTTTGATTGTTTTGATTTTATAATTTTAAATTAATTGTATTTAAACATGCTTTGAGAATAAAATATAGTTACACCAAAATAGAATATTTAATTTAACATTTGAATTTACAAGATAGCTAAATCTGAGAATCATGAATTTTTTTTCCAATGATGATTTTCATCTGGGGGTAATAGGAGGCTGAGATACCCAAAGTTTGTTGCTTGTGTTAAGTTTATTCCATTGTTTCAGTTTGATTACTTTTATGCAGAAAACTTAACTACACACGGATATTGTAGGAAAAGGACATAAGAATTTAAGAATTGCGGTGACAATCTTGGATATTCTCCCATGATTTTAATTCAGAACACCGGCAGAACAATTGTCTCTAGCATAGTTTTAAGGCCATTGTCATTTGCAATGTCCAGCAGTTTATCTTCTTACACAGACAAAGTAGATTAGTCGGAGTAGTTAACAGATGGGTCACAAATCCATTCAGAACCTTGAAAACCAGAGAGAAATATACCACAGTAAATAAAATGAAAATAATTTAATGTTTTTTGGGTGACTAACTACCACTGGATACACGAACTGGTAACAGTCCACGACCCAGAGATGGGGGCCTCTGGTCTAATAGATTATTTTAAACCATGGTCAAGCAAACTGCCTATAAATTAATAGCTAATTAGTGAAGTTTTATACAATCGTTTAATGAATAAGCTTAATGTGTTTATTTATGAGGTAAGACCTTAAGTGTTAATTTATTAACTAAGGTAAAACCATATCTTCAAGATGTGGGATTCGTGACTACTATTGAAGAATTTTAGTTGAATAATACATTTTCGTAACATTTGCACACCATTTCTCCTTAATCAGAATGATTGCTTAAAAGTGTTGAGATTTCTACCCTTGTATCACGAATACAACTTCTAGTCAATGAAAAGATTATAAGTGTTATTTACAGAAAACACTAAACTACGCATTTCCTGAAACCCTTATAACAAGTTATTCATTATGCGCTTCAATGTTAATATCTTCATTTTCAACATATATCGAAAGGCTCTTTATATAAAGCTCTGGAATTAAATATAACTAGAAATGACAACATGAATGTTTTAAAAAATTTCTAACTAGAATACATTTTAGCCAGATTATCGACTTTTCTGTTATTCTAGAATATGATATAACCTTTTTGAATAGCCAGTAATGAATGTTTTTTCAAACATTGTGGCTGGATAAATATAGATATATGGTTTGATGAATTGAATGCAAATTTTAACTTATGTATACATGTAAGCCGTACCTGGTAGACTAATCTATCATGTTACTTTATGCTCTAAAAATAAACTTTGCTTGATTAGAATAAACTGCTGCAGTCAAAACTAAAATATCTGAAACTGGCATGAATACCTAATGAATATATAATGTGCATTGTTTCATATAAAATATAAATGACTTAGTCATCGTAATTACCATTAAGCTGCTCCGATAGGAGGAATATCATTTGAATTTTCTAGTATACATATATATATATATATATATATATATATATATATATATATATATATATATATATATATATATATATATATATATATATATATATATATATATATATATATATATATATATATATATATATATATATATATATATATATATATATATATAATATAATGAGTAACAGGAGATGATTCTATTTCAGCTGCTAATGCAATTGTAGGAAGGCTTTGTGACTAAGGATAATTCTTCAAATTTTAAAATATTGATTTGTGTGCTAATTCATTATGTTGGAAATTAAAGTTGCGTATAGATAGTTATTACAAATTGAAAATATTTTACATAATGATTAATTTCCTCATAAGGAATTTACATGTGATTTATTTTCTTTTTAAGTTGAAATATGTATAGGTAAATTTTCTTTCCAATCTAAAATAAAGAAAACGAGCCTTTTTATAAACGGAATGCTTAGTTACGGATTATTTTTTCCCTTTAAATTATTTTTTAAACTACTAAAAATATGTGAAAAGTGTTATTTCAATATACATCACCCTTCTAACTTTCTTTTCCCATTATTAAATCATTCAGTTCATAGTACTGATATATTGATTGTAAAAGTATATTTCAAAATATATTAAGAAGGATTACTTTAAATTATACATTTTATTTTAAATTCAGTTCAAGAATTCACTCAGTATTCAATTTTAAAATAAAAGCAAAAATTTTAATATAAGAATAAGATATCTTTGTCAGTTCAGTAACATAAAAATGGAAATTAACATTGTTCTAAAGAGAGTTTCAAATTTAAAAATAGAAAAGAGCATTAAAAGAAGTGAAAGAAAAGAAAATTGAATGCTAACAACCTTAACCTTTTTTTACTGAAAATCTTTTTTCACATTATATTTTCCTCTCTATTTATAATATTAATTTAAGTTAAGATTATTCATTAATGCTTTCTTTACATTCTAATTTCAGGGTTATTTGCCGTTATATTTATATGCAGTTCCTTCACTGCTCTGTTACGCTGATCGAAAAATTAATCTGTGATTTTATGCTTCCCTTAGATTGATCTTTTAAAAAGATGCTGCTTTAGATTCTATTTTATTACGCATAAAAATGTCTCAAATGGACGCATTAGTTCTTATAATGTATTGGTAATGCATTTCAGCAATAAAACGGAACATATTCTCTTTAGAAAGCGATATTGGAAGTTCCTAAAACAAGTTTTTGAAGGCAATCTGAATACAGATTCTTTACGAAATCTCTAATATTAATTAAAACATCAAGAAATTTAACTTTGTTTTTAAACTATAAAAATATTTCTATGAAAGGGAAAAATTTAAATGTGCGAAAATATTAATAAATTTACAGTTGTAGAAAAATTAAAAAATATAATAAAAAATAAAATTTAATTTTGCAAAATTAAATATTTAAACGTTATAAAATATTGAAAACATGCTTTCTGAAATTAATTTCCTTACAATTATTGTTACAACTTTTAATCTAAGGAAAAGATTATGAACAAAAGTTAAAAGATTCTTCATTTTTATTAAATAAATTAGTAATTTTTTAATAAAAAATTAATAAATCAAATTTAGTTAAAATGCATGATCAAGAAAAACTTTCAAGGATTTTTGTTCAATAAATTTTCAACTATACATATATGTTAAAATTTTAAAATTAAAACAGAAAATACATATTACTGTTTTAATTTTAAAATTTTAACAATTGATAAAATTTTTTAACTGACTTAAAATAATTCAGACGCATTTAACATGGAATTATTCAGAAACTTAAATAATAAATGTTTAATCTTTTATAAGTTATTCAATTTCAGTGCATGTGCATTTCATGCAAACTATAATATGCTAATATATATGTATATGATATATATATATATATATATATATATATATATATATATATATATATATATATATATATATATATATATATATATATATATATATATATATATATATATATATATATATATATATATATATATATATATATATATATATATATATATATATATATATATATACATATATATATATATATATATATATATATATATATATATATATATATATATATATATATATATATATATATATATATATATAGATAGATAGATAGATAGATAGATAGATAGATAGATAGATAGATAGATAGATAGATAGATATGCATGTATATATATAATTAAGAACAATAGATTGAAATGGAATTTTTTATTGTAATTTATAGAATTTTTTTTAAATCAGAATTTATCGCTTTAATTAGGCTGAATCATTATAGCGTTTATGTGACTAACATAGCTTTATCAGAAATCTTAAATGTACTCAAATGATCAGGTGAAGTTTGATTATAGTTGAACACACACAGACATTTGCAGCGATTTTTTTAATTTGGTGGATTGAAAATTCCATTTCAGAAGTCGTTGGAGAATTTAAGGTTTGATTTATATTGATAATATATGAATCAGATATGACATAAAGTATTACTAATAGTACCGAATTTTTAATAATTTCTAGACTTCTATAATGGATAAATAGCTATTTGCATTAAAATGCTTCTGACAACAGTGTACTTAATAGATAATTATTTATATTAAAGTGACCGAAATGAGTTATCATGATTAATAAATGAAATTAACAAAGCTTGAACTAAAGGTCCATTAATAACAAACAAGTAATACTGAACTAAACATTAGCAACAAGCAATATGAGATTTTCGAAGTATACAGCTATAAAAATATTCACTAAAACCTGACATTTCTAGCATACTGTAGTAGGAAACTCACAAGTTTGTAACGATACTATTCAACAAACTTTACTATCAACGTCCATCTTATCCATAATGTAGTACTTTTAACAATCAGTTGGAGCGTTATGATTGAAAATGTTTTTTGGTCAGATAAAAAACTATTCTAGGTGTAAAAGTTGATACTAAGATTCAAATGTTTTGAAAATCCTCGAATGAAATAATTATTAAATGATAGATTTAATAATAAATCCATAGTAATGTGAAATGTTTACTCTTTTTTCACTATAGATATATTTTATTTTTTGATTAAAAATATTAGGGTAAATCAAAGCTAAATTAATATCTATATAATAAAGCATCAATATATATCGGCCGAGATAAAGAATAGTAGCTTATGGGTACTGCAGATTATCTTTCAATGGTGGTCGTGCGTTGGAGGAAACCAAACAATTGTGGTGCTGATCGATAACTGATAAGAGATGTCGACGGACCGAAAGGGACCATTCCCCTCCACGTACTTTTACCATTGCACGTAATGACAGCCATATTCACCACATGGCAGAGATAGATTACTCAGACACAACACGTATCTATAGCACAACAGGTTTAGTCCTTTACGTATCATTTAGTGTCCGCTCATGCCATTCGACGTCATTTGCATTTAAATGGAATAACTGCAAGCTATCCATTATACATACACCCATTGCTACAGCCCTGAGATATAGAAGGCTAAGTTCTCTCATACCTTTAGCCATTGTCACGAGCCTTATTCCAACATGATAATGTGCAACTATGGCACCCAATGTTCAAGACTTTTTCTTTATCCATCAGGTTGAATTGTTTTCTTGTACTGCCTGTTTACCTGATCTGTCCCTAGTAAAACATTTGATACATGCTTGTACAGCATCAACTTCAGTATTATGTGGAAACCGTCTTAACTGCTATACTATGAGGAAACATCGGAAACATCTTTGATTCTACGCCGAGTTGTGTGGTGACGATTATAGCCAATGATGGTGACTACATTAATGTCTAATTTTGTCATCATCCATTCTTCCTAAGTGGCTGTAATTTTAATCACTTGATCTTTGTGTAGCGTGTTATCTGCTGAATATGTTTTGCTGTGATATCTCTAGTCTTTCTCGGAGCTGTTTTCTGGGTGACCAGAAGTGTAATGTAAAAAAAAGTTATTAGTGCCCAATTTATAGTTTTTGGAATCGTTGAAGTAATGCGTGACATATTCAGTGTTCTGTTAGTCTCCATTAGTAGGATTCAATCTTTATTAACATTATGGCTATACAGAATTCTATGTACATGGACTATAATGACTGGGATTAATATCGAATTCATGATTTTTAGGATTGTTAAATTAACTGGTGGCTGTCATTCAAGCCAAAGTTTTGCTATTGAAACTTTTCATGAGCAAAAGCCTGTGATTAAAGAAGAAACTGAACAATATAATTGAAGCAAATATTTTAAATGCAAAGAAAAAAATAAGAAGCAATTTAAAGATAGTATGGATAGCTCAGCTTGAGGAAGCTCCCTCTTAACTTTCATGAACTGCAATTTTGACAGAGGCTTACATCTTTTATCACAATCAATATTTAGAAAAGTAGTTTATTAAGCTTTAATAAAAGATTTGAGACTACCATATTATATTAACAAACAATTAAAAAAAATTCTAAAAAAAATATTTATATATAATATAATCATATTTACGCAACTAAATATTCCTTCTTGCTCTTTGAACTAAAATAAAAAACGTTGCTCAAATTAGGTTTGAGTAAATTAGCATTATAACAGTTTCTTAAAAATTATATTTGATTATAATTTGTATAAATTATAAAAAAGAAAAATGACTTTTATTTTTTAAAAATACTTTTATATATATTGTAGTAAGCTTTTAACAATCAGATCATGTCTTTTTGTTGATCAAAAATTAAACATAACATACACAGTTTAAAATTAATTATAGGTATATTAAAATGAACAAAATGTGAAAACAACGAACATTAATAATTTTTCAAGAAAATAACAAAGGTAAACGATTGAGAGGGAGAAAGTACACATATTGCTGGTCATTAAAATGGTTACACCACGAAGATGATATGCTACACATGAGAAATTCGCTCGCACGTCAAAAAAGACACTGCACTATACAAATGGAAGCTTTACTAGCGCATTTATATAAAATTGGCATCAGTAACGACACCTACTAAATGTAAATGAAGTAATTGTAAAGTAGGTTTTTCGTACTCAAATTGCACTTGAACGTTAATAACTGGTAAACGTTGTTATGATATTTTGTGCAAGAAGGGAAAATACTTACCAGAACATTTCTAACTTTGATAGAAGTCGAGCTCCATTACTGTCTACAGAATAAGGAATCAATGGATTGAGGATGGTCATACGGAACACCAGGGTGGATTTCAGCGACCGGTTATCACTAACAGCCGAGAAGTCAAAAATATAATTGTTTTACTTAAAGGAACGTATAGTTACATCACTAGCCTTGAGTCAAAATCAAATCGTCAAACTTCCTACAGGCATCTATGTCTTGCATAAATGCCAACAGGAAGTTTGACGATGTTTGCAACAGTATGAGCTAACAGTTCAGTGAAAATAGATTCTTCTACCTTTAAACTGCATTATATACAGGATCATTCTCAATGGAGTTGTCAGTGAAGAATCTGAATTCAGGAATGGTGTGATATCTTGTTTTCAGACGAATCATTGTTTTGTTCACAGCTTCATAAAGGTCACATCTATATTTGGTGACATTGTGCAGAAATCCAGAGTGCGTTCGACATCATCATATTGTGCTATCACCTGAAATGATGGTTTCGAACGCCACTAGATACATGTCTCAGCCACCTCCTGTTTACATTAATTGCATTTTGAACCGTGATTGTTACATTTTTGTTGTGATGAAGCTGGTGGCTTAAACCTTTACTTGAATCCTACGAAGGCCCCTTTTCAGCTGGATAATACAAAATCGAATGTTGTTGATATAGAACTAATATCCCTTGAAAAATATTTGATTGCTGCTCATGCTAGCAAAATTTCCAGACCTCTCACCAACAAAAAATATCTGGTCAGTGATCATTGAGCATTTGGTTCGTCACCATACATCATTTGCTATGAACTGTATCATTGTGTTGAAACTTCACGAGGAGCCACCCAATCTCTCTTTTAGTCAATGCTCAGGCGTATAAGTGCTGTTATTGCTGCTAAAAACAACTGTTCTAGGCTCAGATATCTAAGGTATCATGCTTCAAAATTTTTTTGAAAAATGAAAAATTTTTTATGTATATATATTTCCAGACAAATATCTATAAGAATTAATAAAAGTCTTTCATTTAGAAAATATTATGTGTAAGAATCATTTTTACCACTAGAGCTGAAGCATACAACATCTCAATTTATATCGATATATCTATGTGTGAATTTATATACATAAAATCTAAAATATTTTCGTCTAAAATTTTAGTACTCTCTAAGCTATTACTTAACTCTCTCTCTCTCTTCTTCCTATTTCTAGAGGGATTTTCAAATAAATAGCTCTTTTAATATAAAAACGGGAAACAATTTTGCATTCGAGACGTGAGCAAAACCTTTTATAAGATTAGAAAATGAAGATGTGATAAGGAGGAGAGAAAGAGAGAGAATGCTTTTTCTCCACAAAGAAGAAATGCACGAGATTCCGACTACGCACTTGCACTCAATTTCGTTCTTGGTGTCTTTTTCATTAGGACATTTCCGAGAAATTGTTAAATAATTTTATAATTTCGAGGCTTTGTTATTGAAAGCACTTACTGTAATGAAAGAATTTTTAAAAGTAAGTTATCAAATATTTTTCCTATACAATTATTTGCAGAAATTTAGAATCGAATTAATAACTAAATCACGGTTTTTTTTCAGATTATATAATAACAAAAAAATCCGTTCACAATCTAACTTTGTATTTATATATTAGTAGGTTTTAAAGTTGATTTTTCTATCAATTTTAATTGTACTTTTTAATTTAAAAAAAAATATTAAAAAAAATTTTTTTTACTATTAAAAATTTTTTTTACTATTAAAAATTTTTTTTGTAATTTCTTTTTTACTTTATATAGATAACTTAGTAAAAAGAAAGCATATAATGTATTAAAAAGCATTTGCTTATAAGTAGAATTATTTGGTTTAAATATGGACTAGGGTTCTCCAAATTACATATTTAATTGCCTCTATTGCAACTAATCAAATTGAAATAAAATGTGCTAAGGAGATATATTTTAAAAAAAATTCACGTCGCAAAAACAAAACTTTTTATGGAATTTACCTAAAATGTTTAGTTAAATTTTTTTAACAAATAAATGTGTTAAATATTTTTTATGATCATTACATGGAATCACTCCAGAATATTAATAATAATAATAATGTTACATTTTGGAAGACAGGTGAAAGTAAAAATTATTTTATTAAATATATCATATTTGTAATTTCTTAAATGAGAAATCTTTACTAAGAATAATATTTAAAATATTCAATTAATTTTACAGGTCACGCGAACATAACATGATGTAAAAATAATAGTTATTTATTTAAATTGAAATTCTGATCAATAAAACTTAACAGCATTAATTTTCGGTCTCTAGTCCTTGAAATGAATGTTATTTTGTAAAATAATAAGTAAAAAATAACTGTTCTTGAAAGAGACTAAGTAATATGTTTGTTATATGCTGAAATAAATAATACTGTAAATTTACATATTATATAGCAGACAAAAATAATTTATTGAAATTTTACAAATACGTATAAACTTACCTTCAGTATAAAAGAAAGGGAAATAAAAAATATATTATCAGATATTAAGAAATCAGTAAAAAATCAATACTTTTGAAATAAATACTCCCTTTATTAAATCAAGATTTACTCAGCATGTTTTTATTAGTTTGGCTGTTTATGTTAAATTATATTAAACAAGTATTATAGCTAAAGCTATAGACGAACGTGTGAAAATATGACATTAAAATAGTTTTTAAGGAAAATAAATTTTCTGAAAAATGCGATTGTGAGACACAGATGCTATAGGGCTGAAAAAATTGAGCAATGGCGAAGAGAGTAAAATTGTATAAATAGGGAATTAGAGGAATATATTTGAGACAATAAAACTATATGTCAAAATAAAGAAATTGTGAAATTGTCTCTCACTCAGATTGAAAAATACTCAGAAACAATATGGGTGTTTAGAACGAAAAAAAAAAAAAAATATTTTAGATTTTGCATAGTCAAATTTTGATATAAATTGTTTTGATAAGGAAAATTATATTTATTGTTTTAGGAGCGAATTTGATTAGCTCTAAAAATGGGATTTATTTAACAAGTATGCAATTTTTCAGTTGGATTTTCTTTTACTCTACTCATACATTGACAATTTCTTAAAGTTTGCATTCTTTCTTCAAATATTGATCAAATCTTCAAATTTTCCAATTGTGGTTTTAAAAAGGGAAGTAATGCATGTATTATGTGTTGCTGAATATAAACATATAATAATTTCTAATAATTACATGCAACACACACAGTAAAACATAGCGTAGAACAATAGTGTTTTTATTTACAACAAAACTTTTATTGTGTTGCCAAACGACTTTTAAAGAATGGATAGGAAGAAATTATAATCCACAGATTGTGACGTCATACAGTTTGTAGTGTTCTTGCTTCCCAAACGATATTTTAAGAAAGGAAAATATAAACCATAAAAGACTAGTCTAATATCCTGTAGTTTGTACAGAGTTCTCTACAATATAGTTTGAAATTTAAATTATAAAGAGAGAGAGGATAAAATACAGTTATGACTAAAGGAAATTATTTCTTATTTTTTATAGTCAAAAATGCAACATTAGAAAGTGCTATTCTATTTCACATCACATGAACAGTTTGTTACAAATCTAGTGATTACAGAATGTCATAAGAAAGCATGTAAGTAATCGTTTAATTTTTATAAAGATTTCTGTTTATTGATGTTGCCCTGTTAATTAAATTTATGTTTTGATTAAGAATATCATTATTGTCATTAGTAGTATTTTTGTTTAAAGAGAAGGTTATTAAAGCCAATACTGCATTCCACTTATTGTTCAATGAAACAATCTAGATTTTTATACTGACGTTGCTTTTTGCGTGAAAATTGGTGTTGAATAAAAAGAAACGTTTACATTTCAATTCATTTGAAATACTTGAGATTATAGAAATCAAATAATATTTTAAAATTAACTCTCCGTACAGAAGAATATGTAGAATTTTTAATTTTTATTGACAATAAAGCAAGCAGTTCATGGAATTGTAGCACGTGCAATATAAAAAATAGATGCTTGTTCTTTTTAAATTAAGTTTTTTAGTATCTTTCTGTTTCAAATATTGTTACATCAACACAATAAAGATGTTATTTAGATACCAATATTTTTATGAGCAAAGTGTATATGTCTAGTTCCATGAGAATATCTATGTAAATGGAAAATGGCATACAGCGATGCCTCAGCAGGCAAACAGTTGTAATAAAAATTTATTATATAAGCAACTTTTAAAAAATATTTAAATTCTATAATTTTTAATGGATTGCTAGAAACACTGCCTACTCTATAGCTACATTATCTTAATATACTACGTTTTATAGCAATATCGAAAGCTTCTTGCCTTTCCAGATGAGCTTGACCTGCTTTCATCGTATCGATCAGTGCGATTCTCACCTCAAAATTGTCTCATCGAAATTCATACACAGCTTGATTTCAAAGTCTTATAAAAGTAAATATGTTAGGAAACATGTTTTAAAATTAAATTGAAATTCTTTATCAAAATATAAAAATTGTTTTAAATATATTAGTATATTAAGAACAGCAATGTTATTTTATATAATTCAATTTAAAGTAGTATCATTAAATCATACTTGATTACGGTATATTATTTATTGTTACCTTTTTTTTTCCCGAGAGTTATGTACGTACATTTTACTTTAAAAATAAGGTAGCTTATTTCGAAAATAGGACTGCAAGGAAATATAGGATAAATGCAAATTTGTGGCATTTTAAGGCAATCTCTTAGGAAGATGTATCAGAGCTAAATATGACAACCAATTCTCTTTATAGAAATTGCGATTCTTGATACTTAATGAACGCATTTCTGCATAGTTTAAAAATCTAAAATTTAAAAAAAAAGGTCTTGCCTTAATTATTTTGGTTTAGTTTTTAAGTTACAGAACATATACATGTTTTACCGATTCCACATTGACCTGTTGGTTGAAGCGTCGTTCTTATTATCGGAAGATAGTTAGTTCGAATCCCAACTTAACCGAATATTCGTCGTGGTCAGTAAAAGGTAACCAAGCACGTTAAATAGGTCGTGGTCACAATGTCCTCCAAGTGAAATATTACGCCTGGAGTTGGCAAGTCAAATATTGGGCGTAGTCTAAGTACAGCGAAGCATGCCAGTTCACATACACATGAATTTCAGACAAAAATAGATAATTCATTCTGACAAAATTTGAAAAGAAATAATAAAGTTCATTAAAATTTACCAAAGATTGGACACTTTTAGGTTGTTTTTAACTAATTACATTGTGTGTTTATAATTAAAAATATTAATATGTAAAAAGACACAGATTTATATTTACAATGTCTGACTTTCATTTGCATGAAAACTTATGTATTTATAATTATATATTACAATATTAACACATACACTCAAACACACACGTTTCTATATATATAGGGGGTCAGTGAATAGGTATGTGTAGATATATATATATACACACACACACAATCTGGATCACGATACTTTAACAGTAAACATCTTCAAGCACAGTTAACAATTATTTAGAAAGAAATGATACAAAAGCCGATTAATTTTAAAAAATTCCAATTACACCTCATTACGTCTAAATAACTCTTTTATTTCAGCACGAAAAATGCACCAATAAAACATTCTCATCGATTCCACACTATTATCAGAAAGCTCTGGGGAAGTTATCAGTAACTTTATCTTATCGCAGTTCACAAGTGAGACTCGGATTTCTCTGGGATAGTTTCAGATTAAAAAATTCAGTACATGATTTTGATAAAGTAGATAATTTTATAAATCATAAAATTTAAGCATAATTTTAATCCTTAGCTGTGACATAGATTGGGAACTGTCAGATCCTATACCAAATACCTGAAATAAGATTTTGTAAATGGCGATTTAAGAACTTTGTTTCTTCAATTATTTATAAAAACAAAAAAGAACAATAAAAGTTTACAATGTTTATACTAATAAAATATGATATGAAGCTCCTGAATACTATTTTTATAACATTTTTCAAAATAATAACACGCTTCGTAAATTTAATTTAAAAAAAAATACTTGGAGTCTTTGAAATTTTAGTGTGGCCCTGAAAAAAAAAACCTTTTTAGTATTGTTTTAAGTTTAAATTTGTTAATTTTATTTGTGAAAAATCGATAAGTAGAGAGTGTGTGTGTGTATGGGGGAGGGGGATAATTGTCACTTAAAAGTTATGTAAAAATGAAATTTTTGGTCAGCGTGCCTGACTGCGGATAAGGTAGTCCTGGGTTCGAATCTTGGTTCGGGCATGGATGGGCTTTCTCTCTCTATCTATCCTGTCTTTGTCCTTTCCTTGTATCAATGAGGCGTGAATGGTTGCTTACACTATAAACGGATACCTATGGCATGTGTGTACTGATGAAGTCGGACTAAACACCAAAATATATGGTTCAGTTGGAAAAGTGGAGCAGCGCACTCCATGTTGTCAAACTAGCTGGCACACGACAACAACAACAATAAATGAAATTTTACTTATGCTGAGATAATAATGTATCGATCATTTTAGGGACTACCAATCTCCAATCTTTTTAGCTTGGAGAACTGTCTTAAAGCTATAAAAATGTCAATCATATTTTTTTCTCAATTTTACTATACCAATTGAATTTATGTAAGTATTGCATAAAAGTCATTTAAGCTATCTTTTATCATTGTCATAATATCGATATGTCCTTAAAAACTTTCAACTTCAAGTTTAATGCTAAAAATTGAAACAGTTCATTATAGAATCCATAAGATAAATATTCTCTGAAACATTAAATTTAAAAATCAGTTTTATTCCTACATATAGCTTATTCATTAGTTTATGCTTTCATTTTGTATTAATAAAGCATTAAAGGTTATGCATTAAAACTCTGGAAAAAATTGTGTTTTAGTTCAAAAAATAAGTGATGAAACATGTTCTTAAAAAATTAATTTTTAAATGGATAGTGTTTAAGCTTTTTTTTAACATTTAAAAAAGACATTACTTTAAATTGTTTATTTAATTTTTTTATCAAAATATCTCATTACTTTAAATTGTATACTTGAAACAAAAGATCTGCATATGTAAGGTTTACATAATTACATAATATATCGGTGCGATATACTAATAGTTTATTTAAGATTATGTTTTATTTTGCTTTCTCAATAATTGACTTCAAAAAACTTCATTCAAAATAAAAATGAATCACTGGAGAAATAAAATTAAAAAATGTGAAATCATATATATGAATTGTTCAACGATCGCTCAAATATATAGGCATAACAAGTTATGTCTCGTCTTGTAATTTTTAATGTGGAGAACTCTTTTTATCAAATTAGAAAAAAAATTTAAAATTTTTGTTTTAAGAATAGATTTAACTTAAATTTTTTTAAAACTGACTTATGAGTTTTTTAACACATTCACAAAAGCACTTTTTATCATTGTGCTTTAAATCATATAAGTTTATATATAGAAGCTTCTCTGTTCCATGCATACTTAAATATTAGATTTTTATATTTAGTCTTCACAGATATCGAATATGGAAAGTTGATTATGTTTTAGGACTTTGAGAACCTGTTTATTATACCGAATAGTATTTTAACAGCATAAAAATATGTAGAATCTTTTTTTTAATGCATGATACATTCTAGCCTACATATAGTTTCAATTTGTGGAAAACATACTTGAAGTAAAAGCACACAGTACAGTGTATGGTCTAGCCAGCAAGATCTTCCAACTTAAATCCAATAAAATATTTATCATAAATTCGAACACAATATCAAGGCCTCTTTTTACTGGTTATGTCTTGGAGATTATACACCTTAAAGAGTGCAATAGTACAATGAATCCAAATAACTCTAACATATTTGTTGAATAAAAAGCTAACCTACCTCACATAATAAAATTTTTGTGATGAAGAAATATTTTTATAAATTATTGCTATTAACAATATGTTTTAACAAAGTTATTTTGCTTTTGTGACAATCAAGACATAATTTTTTAACTTCACATCCTGATGAAAACTGGAAAATATATCATATAATTATAAGCTTTTTATTTTTTAATACTGAAATCTTTTTTTTAATTATTATTATAATTACATTCTCCATCTCATTTACTGCAGCCATATATATATACAATTCCTTTTCAGTCAGAAAATAACAACTACTAATAAAATCTATACAAATTATTTTTCAAAATAATATTAAAAGTTATCTCTTTTGCAAACACAAATAAAGTGCTCAGAAGGCCAATACATTTCAATCCTCATCAGTTAGTTTTGACGAGCTGAGAAGTTAGGGTAGATTTTAAATGTCCCTCTTCTCTGAAACTGTGTACATACCATATTTCTCGCTTTATCGCTCTTCTGAAAATTTTCTTACTTTCTTGAGCGATATAACGCCAAAAAAGGTAACTCAGCATACTTATATGACCTGGTTGTGTGACGCAAGCCGGCAAACTGACGTCATGCACAGAAGCTAGCCTATTGCAAAATTCGGTGTGAAGTCGGCCAATAAGACGGAGAGATAGGACCGCGAAGCACGTGAGCAACTCCACACAACTACCTCGTACCCTCTCTTTGGAAGAATGCCAGCAGAGTCTAAACGGCGGCAACTGGGGAAGTTATAGACGAAGACGAAACTGGATGGCATGCTTTTCCTAATGCACTTGCGCAGAGAGAAAAATTTTTCCATCCTAACTAGAAAATGGACAGAGAGCTTTAAATTTTCTTTGTCTTTTTCGTAAAATTGAAAAAGGCTGCTAGAAAAGTAGAAATGACATGCATAAAAAGTTTATTTTGTCACAAAACTTGAATTTTCTTTTTTATTTTATTTCATGGTGACAAATCAAATCTATTAGCTATCACCATAATACTACGATTTTTCAAACGAAAACGTATGAAATGACCATAAACATAGTAATGACCAAAGCAAACTACATGAAGTGACTGCATAATTTTTTTAAAAAATATAATAAGTGTTTTTTAAGTTACGATCAAAAGGCGCTGTTCGAAATTTTAAAAAAAATCTTTCTTCTAGTTTTGACTGCAACAATAGCTTTAGAAAGAAAGTTTGTAAGTTTGACAGAAAAGCTTGAGGCCTATATTCATTTAATGTCCGTATCGCTTAAAATAGTGCATTTAAATAAATTCGGGATGGAAAAAATACGAGAATCATTAGATCTTATGCGCGAATAGAAATGTGCTTGCTAGAATAGTTCAAAAATGCACAATTCTCGTGTTTTAAAATTTCACCCGTTATTTTTCCCTCAATTTTTACTGTTTAAATATATTATTTTTGGTACAAAGCAAAAATAACTTCATAACATTGTAAATAGGATGGTTGGCATCTCATGTCATTTTTATTAATAGTTTGATCTTAAATCCTCGCAGTGGTTTTAATTCCAAAGGAAAAGTCGCTTTCACATAAATTGCATTGCATTCATTACGCGCACCTTAACTTCAACTTAAGCCTATTTTTAAGATAATTTAGTTCACATGAGATAATTAGCATTATACATATTTAAGACATACCTTACATGAATATTTAACCACATTTACAGATAGTTATCGATTTCAAATTATGTCAGCAGATATTTAGTTATAAGTATATTTTAGTCAATTTGCTATACGGAAAATCGATTACTCTAATTTTTTTTGTTTTTCCTTAAAATTTAAGACTTTTATTTGACATTTAATGAATAAAATATAACATACAATGTATAAAAAACCTTGTGGGTTTTGACTTGCGACAGGAGTGCATGCGGAAATTAGAAGTGCAATATCCATCTCCCTTTATTCAGCAGTAGCTGGGATCGAACTCGGAAGCTGTGCTTGTAAAGAGAGCTGTCCTACCATTAGTCCACCGAGAGCAATTTCGAAAGATGTTTTAAATTTTAATTCATTATAAATATATTTCAGTATAATTTATTATAAAATTTTCTTCCAAAAGCATAAATCATATGAGTTCGGATATATTCCTTATTTAAATAATTTCTCTCGCGCCTATCCTGCGACGACTATGTCTTTCTTTTTTTATTTAATAATAGGAATCGTATAATGTTCAGAATGATTACGATAATAACATATATTTATATCTCTGAGCTTGTAATGTGTTCTAACACGCTTTATAAACTCATTCTTGAATCCAAGAAAGAAAAAAAAATGCAATTCTTTTGCTTAAAAATTTAAGATTCATTCAAAGAAAGAAAAAAATCCAAAGAAATTCACGAAAAAAAAATAATAATTCTTTTGCTAAAAAATTAAATTATTAATAACAACAATTATCAAAAATATTGTTTTAATACTTATATCATTACATGAAAGCACGAATGAAGTAAAAAAATAGTAGTCAAAGATATGGCAAGAAATTTTTTGAGTATTATATTAAACAATATCAAATAACTTTTAATTATTTTACGAGGGTTACTCTGAAATTTTTGAGATACGCGCAGACGAAAATTTATGAAATAAAAATAAAGGTTTAATTTTAAAGTACAAAGTATTTTAACACAGAAGACGATTTTTTCTGACTTACTTCAACTTGCTTAGCGTGGAATAAATTTTAAACAGAAGAGAAAATGGAGTTAACGCGAGAACATTTTCGCGCTATGATTTTCTACGATTTCAAAGCAGGATTAAATCAAGAAGAATGCGTTCAACGGTTGCAATTAGCATTTGGTGATTTGTAACATTTCTAAAATTGTAACAGGTGATGAAACGTACATACCGTTTTTTGACGTTCCAACACAACAAGAAAGCAAAGTATGGGTCTTTGAAGATGATCCCACGCTGACAATGGTGAAAAAACAACGTGCACTGAAAAAAGTGATGTATGCCGCTTTCTTCGGAAGTACGGGATTGGTCAAAGCCATCAAGTTGGAAGGACAAAAGACAGTAACAGCAAACTGGTATACCACTAAATGTCTTCCAGAAATTCTACAAGAACTGATTGTTAGGGGACTAATGCTTCACCATGACTATGCATCTTCACATACAGCCGGATTAATAGTTGAGTTTCTTAAACAAAAACAAATTAAAGTGATCGAACATTCGCCGTATTCACCTGATCTAGCTATGTGCGACTTTTGGTTATTCTTTAATCTGAAAAAGAACTTACGTGAACGTCGTTTTCATTCAGAAGAAGAGATTGATGTGGCTATAAATGCATTTTTTTCACCTATTCGAAGAAATGAATGGCTTGAGGCATTTAATCTGTGGAAAATTCGTCTTTAAAAGTGCATTGATGCTGGAGGAGATTACTTTGAACACACCTAAAATTTTGTAAGTATAACTTTAAAAACCTAGTTGTATCTCAAATATTTCAGAGTGACCTTCGTATTATTTCAGACGATTGATTGTTTTATGAATTTTCCAGAAAAAATGTTGCATGCATAGCATTACTAGGAAACATACATATATTCAAGTAGTTTTATAAGGAGGCACTTAGAACCTAAAAATTTGCTTTAATCTGTTAAATTTCGATTGTAAACCCCATGATCATTTTTCATTCATCCGGAACTACAGATTTTAGTACATTCCAAATGATCTAAGGTTTCACTATCCAGATCCAAATCTTATCTTCGAATTACTAACTGAAAGCTTGAACAGTGACCAATCAGCAACCAGATCATTTAATTTGCTACACAGAACAATATTCGGGAATTAAATTGACAATGAACTATTTTTAATTTTAGTAATTTAAAATAAAAATTAATATTTTGTTTTAAATTATTGATATTAAAATATATTGATCAATATTCTTTGTTTTGCAGCAACAGAAATAAGAGAATAAAAAAAATTAGATATAAGTTTATTATACTGCTAAAATAAGATACGAATATTAAATCTTACTTTGCCAAAATTCGAATTTTCCATTCACAAATACAAATGTACAGTTTAATTTAATAGTATTAATGAACACGAATACATATTACTCAAAGAAAAAATTAATCCAATAGATAAAGCATCTCCCGAGAATTTTTTGAAAGAAAGGGGGGGGGGAATGAGAATTGTGGTTTCTCTCGTGACTCTTTGTGTGTGTGACATATTAGGTACTTTTGCTGCTGCACATTATCTTCAGGGTAAGAATTCATCTCAAAGTCATTTTTGGCTAATGAAACTATTTATAACTTCATGATATGCTTATCCTAATGATAGATAGTTAATGAACAAATAATTTTCCCTTAATAATTTAATTTTTTGTGTAGTTCAACTATGCAAATCATCGCGTTATTAAAAATCAAGAAAAAAAGAAGAAAAAAGAAAAGAAAAGAAACTTGGTTTAGTTTCAAATGTTGGCATTAAGTACTTTCGAAATCAAAGAAATGATATATTTTTACTTGTGGTTTTTAAATTTATGTTCTTTATGAGACACATCATAAAACAATAATGCAACAAAATTAAAATAAGAAGAATTGTTAAATAATTTAACTATATATATTAATTCAAGACAAAGACAAAGGAACTATAAATGTAATAAATTAAATGCACAAAAAATTTGAAGTTTAATAATTGTGCTTCATTATAATGTTAAATAGTTTAATTATATTTATTTGAAACGTCTGACAGTTAAAATTTGATTGTAAGCAGAATTTACTTGTAGCAAAGGAGAAAACTGGGAAAATCTCACATCACTCACATCATCTCTTATCACCAGACGGATATGAATACAGAATCCATCATCCATTTCTTATATCTGGATTTTAAGCAGGAATTATCTACATCCGGCGAAAATTATCCTAACCCTAAACTACGGTGAATCCCATGATTGAATATCTTGTTAAAAACTTGTGCATATAAAATAAAAAAAATATAATGACTTAATTTATTTTAATACTCTAAGCAGAAATTAATGAAATATGATTATACATCTTAAAAAAGTTTTCATAAATGTTTATTATTTCTCAAGAAAAATATTTAAAATTACACTTTTAAAATTATCGTAAAGTTTGGGTTTCATATTCTTTTAAAAATTTAATAAAATCAAATGTTATAATTTCTACATTGTAATGTAAATACTTCATTATAACAGTGGGTACTGTTTATTGAAAATAGTTGTTACCACATACAAGTAAATTAATTCTCATCAAAATTATATACATAAGTATTTTTTATTACTAATTTTAGCAAGTGGAATGATTTGTTAAAATATATTTTTTTAAATAAATGCTTTAAATAATAATTAAAAGAAATAAATCATTTACATTAAGATTATTGAATTAGCAATAAGTCATATCAAATGCAAATTTTTAGGTAATGAATGAAAATAATTTTTATAGTATATCACAATTTATCTTTATAGTGCATCTCTAAATAGACAATGAAAGTGAATACATTATTCAATAATGTATTCATCTTCATGTTCTTTTATGATCGAATGTCGTTTTGTATGTTAATAAAAAATTATCGTTAAATTAAAATTTTATAAATGGAAATTTACCTCAATATATAGTTTATTTGAAATGAGATATTTTTTTTTGAGGATATTCTACTTGTTCTTTTCATTTCTTTAAATTATGAATTATTTGTAGTGGAAGCAATTTTTAAGTTACTGATAATTGTGATTAGAGGCAATAGTTGACAGGTAAACAATTTACATAACTTAGCTAATAATATTTTTATGTAATCATAGTTTAATTAGTGGACATGTCAAAAGAAATTTTTTTATTATTAAGCTAAAAAAATTAATTCGATTCCCCCATGGTCAAAGAATATTTTTGATTTAAATAATTTAAAAAAATTAAATATATTTAACAAAAACTATAATTGGCCCATGGGGGGATCGAACCCACGACCTTCGCGTTATTAGCACGACGCTCTAACCAACTGAGCTAATGGGCCTTGGTTAAGTCTTCTCTCCGTATGTATAAAATCGCATTTTACGTTAATGTTAGATGTTAAGTGATTTTTAATCATTTTATGAACGAATGAATTTTCGATCAAGTTTCAAAATGAACTGAGTTTAAATGAAAAATGTAATAGCCATTTTATTCATAAGCACTTTTCCCAAATTTGTTTCTGCATTTACTTTTTTTTTATAAAGTTTTGTGTAAGTATGAATGTTTTTGTTTATGAAGGATTAAAACATAACGCTATATTTCTAAAAGCAAGTGGTATTATTTTAATCAAGAAAAAAATATTTATAATTTTATTAATAGTTTTTGAAAGACATTTTAAATCATAAGGAAAAAATGGAACTAATTTGAAAAATAAACTGATGAAAATGAAAACGAAATAGTTCAGATTATAAAACAATTTTGAAAAATTGATAATATTAATAAACACGAGTGGGCTAAAGTGTAATTATTCAAATTAATTAAGCGTGCATTTTTATATCGCAATTTTTGAGAAATTTTTATTGTAATGAAAATATACAAATGAATTTAATCATATTCGATAAATTCATTTGTATTCATCGATTATATTTTGATTTCTTAGCTACTACTAGAGAACTTTGGTATGAGTCCTAGAAAATTTATTCTTTTCTTTTTAAAATTATTTATATAATTATTAATATTACCATTTAAAAATTTATGTTATATTTATTATTTTTAATTATTTTATTTGGCAGCATTTTACGAAACATAAATACATAATTTCGACTGTACGAATCGAATTATTTCCATAATGTATGAAAAGAGTATCAATAATTTACTCCTTATAATATAAAATAAATAAATAACTTTAAGCTTAATGTCAATAATAAACTCTTCTCCTTGAATAATTTTAAATTATACCGAATTTTTAAATTTTTATTGTTACATTATTGAATGTTTAATAATTATTTTGTGTGGCACTAATATTCTACACAAAATTGACTTCATCGATATTATTATGTTATCTACTCTGGAAATGTATCAATTATTCATGCATTTATTCTACTTTCAATGAGTCTAGAAAGTTAAGTAAGGTACTGAGTTTAAAACTCATATTAATTTAGTTTTTTGTATTTACATAAATAATGTTAATTTAATTTTTATAAGATCATAGCTTAGTAATTGGAAATGGAAAGTCTTAAGACACTATTTTATTATTTACTTCCAAAACTTGCTATTATTGATCCACATAATTTTTCGACTATCTTAAACAGTCAATTGTTTGATATTATTGATGTAAGCCATCATATTTCTGAAATTTAAGCAATTATTTTGTGAGATTAGGATGTTTATTCAGTGAAATAAACAAATTTTGCAGTTACCTTTCAGTTTATTTAGTGTTTCTCATTTGACATTTTTCTAAATATGGATAAAATTTCTAAAACTGCATTCTTGTATACGTACATTTTTTGCTTTAAAAAATATTTTAAATATACGTTACATTTTATTCAAATTACAATTATATATATATATATATATATATATATATATATATATATATATATATATATATATATATATATATATATATATATATATATATATATATATATATAAATCAAAAGAGATTCCAGAGCTCTTAATATTTTAATTTATTATCAAAAAGTCGAAGATTCTTTTTGTTTCAAATTTAATAATTCCTTAATTTAAGTTATTAGTTCTATTTTCTTCAACAACCATGATTAAACATCGTTCCAATAAAGAAATATTATGATTAAAGTACAAAACTATTAAGTGAAGGAAAAAATCCTCAAATCTATTTGAAGAAAATTGCTTTCGAATAACTGTCTCAACAAATTTAATTCTTTTTAAAGATACAGGGAATAGTTTTTTTTAAGTATTTTTTTATTCTTAAAACACAAAGAATCGTTTACTATATATATATTTTTTCGAGATTAATTGATAAATTTCATAGTCCAGGGATTGTTTTCTTATTTTTTGAAACTAGCTAAGGGAGCTGTCTTAATTGCATTATGATAAAGAAATTTATGTAACAAATAATGTAAAATCCAATGCGCATCATTCAGTTATTAAACTTTATCTGATCGAAATTATCAGATTAATATTTTCAGTCTTCACAAGGAAGCGCTATTATTTCTTTTAACAACATTATAGTAGAATTTTATTTTTATGAAGCAAAATTTTCTCAACAATGTTAACAAAAATAAAATAAATAAATACAGTGGTTTACTAGGTTTAAGAAATGTGAATTATCTAAGGATATTAAACCAAGAATACATCAAATTTATTCATTTTTATTTTATACGCATGCTTTAAAATTGAACTAATTATTAATTACATCAATTGTTTGCTCTATTTTTTTTATTTGTTTAGCTTGCGGCTATATGAAAAATTAATAAACTTCAAAGCTTAACAAGGCTTATATCAAGCAAGTGTTTTTGAAAACTTGATCTATGATTTATCTAAATAAAAGAAATGGATGCTTAATTTTTAATGTTATATCTTAATAAGATAAACATTATTTACTCAATTAACATTTTCTATATTATAATAGATTACTGCATAATTCGAGGGAAAGGGGTGGCTGTTTTTCACTTTCAAAATTTTATTCTTTGGTTTGTTATTATTATTGTTTTATGACCAAGAGAGAATTTGTGATACAATTCAGTTAATTTCCATCATTTCACAAGTATTTTAAAATATTTCATAAATATGAATATACTAACAACAGTTTTTCTCCTTAGAAACTATTACAGAAAATAACTTTAGATTTTAGATGCGTGTAAATTATAATTCAACCGCATAAAGCCGACAATAGGGAATATCTTGCTTCCCTCCTATTCGTCTGTTTTCCCCATATTTGGAGAACCCGTGTAACAGAAGACCGGGAAATTATTGATTATTTTGAGTCGAAATTTCCGAGCAGTATCGAGGGTATATTTTAGCTTTAAATGAGAATTGCTGCACTTTCTCTATACGTAAAGATAAAAGAAAAGCGAAGGTTTCATTATAACTCATGAATGATTAATAAGCTTGTGCATTTAGAAATAATTAGAATTAATTAACTATTTTGTTATTATTTCGATTAAAATAAGGAATAAAAACATTTTAATTTTAATTTGATACTAATGTTAATAAAACATACTTTTTGTATTTACTATAAGAAATTCAAATGACGTTTTTTATTTTCAGCTTAACACTTTTAAACTAAATACAAACATTAATTATGTTGATTAAATCAGAGTGAGGTTGATTTTTTAGTGTGAGCTCATAATTTATAGCAAATGAAGATAAAATTTCAGCAACTCTAAGTGATATTTGAATCGCGAAATCTATAACTGTATTATTTAATGTAATTTTATAAGAAAACTGGAATGCATTTTTATTAGTATATTTTATGTAGCTCTAAATCTGCATAAAAAGCAAATGACGACAACCCAGATTAAAGTTCTACCTATAGACTTCGAGCTAAATTATCCTTATTACGCACTTAAAATTATTAAAAAATATTTAGAAATGTATTCCCATACAGTTAGTTATTTAACAGTAATATTTTAATAGATAGAATTATATAATATATCACTGTTAAATAATTATATAATATAGCTTTCAAATTGCTCAGTATTTTATTTCTTCTTAATCTATATTTAGTGTTTATTTTCAAAAATCATGAATTTTAGCAGGAAATTATATTTTTATCACGTTTTTTGATGAATTTTTATTAACTTGTTGATTAATTATTAAAATAAATAATCTTTTTGTTCTTATAAGTAAGATAGAATAAAATAATGCACATGTTATAGTATTTATGTTCTCCGATACTTGTACTGAAATAAAAATTAATATATTTTATTAAATTGTAATAGAATTAATCTCTTGTTTCGGGTACATTACTTGAAAACCGTAAGAACAGAAAAATACATTTGTTTAAAGTACCAAAAATTATGTTTATTATTCATGCATAACTTTTCTCGAATTTCAAATTTAACAAAAACCCGATATTTTATTTTATTTCTTTTGACATTTCAAACAGAAAATATTCCAAATATAATTTGTAATTTTTGCTTTATGTTTATTCTAAAAATACGATAGTTCACATAGTAATTATTTAGATTACTTATATACAAATGATTCTTATTTTTTAAACATTTGTAATATGCAAAATTCATCAAACATAGTTTAAAAGTTATGATGCATTTGGAAAAGTTAGCATAACCTATATAGTTTTTTGAAGTTTAATTACAAATTCATTTGAGGAAAATAATTATGCGCATTTTTTATTTTAAAAACGAGCTATATTTTAATGCATAGCCAATTATAAACTATTTAAGCTAAGCAGTTTTTGAAATTATCGTGTATACTTCAGTAGTCAAATTTCTTAAATACACCAATAGTTATTAAAATTAATTTAATTGTGTGATGTATATCCTGTTTAAAAATAAAAAAATATAGTGAATCTAACATTAGAGATGGAAAATGAAATAAAAGACCTATGTCGAGGTTTTAAAATTAGTCGTAGCATCCCTATGTACATTGATATACATTATTAACTATATTTACATTTAAATACACACACACATATAACATACATGTGTGTGTGTGTGTGTGTGTGTGTGTGTGTGTGTGTGTGTGTGTGTGTGTGTGTGTGTGTGTGTGTGTGTGTGTGTGTGTGTGTGTGTGTGTGTGTGTGTGTGTGTGTGTGTGTGTGTGTGCACTATATGATTTCTCTACTGCCTCTGACAGCTATATCTAAAGCTATTCTTAAGTCGAAAAATGGATGTTTCCTTGAATAATGAGTATTATTTACGTGAACTAAAGCTATTTACCAATAGTAAAGGTTAATGAGAGAATTGGATATTTTCCATCTTTTCTAAGCTTCTTTAAAAATATTTCTTAGTAGTATTGATTGTAAAACATTGCTGTGTTAAAATAAAGTAGTTTTTATAGCTTAGTTTAAAATATTTATAAAAATGAAGTTGTAAAGCATTTTTAATAAGTTTTAGGAGAAATTTAAATTGTTAAACTAATTATTCTTAATTATCAATGTTTAGTACTGAGTATATTAATAATATATAAAGCTTGTTAAAATAAAATTTAAGTATGTGAAGAAATGTGTGTTTACGCTATATTGATGCAACTTTTTGAAATTGGAAATTTTAATAACAAGTACATGTGTAAAAAGAATATATTAAATATATGGACATATTTCTAGTTATTTTATTTTCAGAAAAGAATAATTCTATTCACAGGTACGAAAAAAAAATTTCTCTTTGGGAAACAAAGTCGGAAGTTGAAGGTCATGACTTGGTACGAAGGTCAGTATACCTGTTTAGCGAGCACAGACTTTTCCGTTTGCAAAAAGGTACTTCACTTACCCCAACCAGGGGGTCTGTAGTTTTCTTACCCTTCATGTGTATTCTACTAAATAATCCTTGTCATTCTATCTTACTATGTAAATCAAACTGAATTATTGTGAAATGTATATTCTTATTATTTTCTAAATATTCCATGATAATTTAATGTATCTTAGTTACCAAAGCAGAGTTAAACTTCTTATTATTCAAGAATTTTTGATGTTTATTTAGTTTAATTCACGATAATTTTAACATACATACAAAAACTGAAAATTAGAAATTATTTTCATGATCATGTTAACTAATTGCTTTGAATTTATGGATGAATATCACAGATGGAGAACAGCAATTCTGCTTTAAATTGAATGAGAACTGATATTATGCAATGAACTACGTTTGTTCCATAAAATAGTTTGAAGCAACATTTAAATTTTGAATATTAAACAACAAACACATATTAGAGCAGCACAGAATTAACAACGTATGCTTTTAGGTCATTTTTTAAATAATAAATTTTAGTTAATTTCATAATTTCTATCAAATTACATGTGAATTATTTTTAATATTTTGTTTGCAAAACATGGGAATTATTTCAGTGTGCCCGTTATGTGTATTTTTGGATGAAGTACCAAAAATTACATAATTTCTGAATAATATAAATAAAAAATTTTATATATTACTTATGACTTTAATTACGAAATATTAATAAAGACTGGGCTCTAATGCATCTGTTTCATCAGTTAATGAGATATTATAATTTTATTTAATTTACAGCAACTAATTTTCATGCTAGCAAAATTTTAATTCTGCTCTATATGTATGTATAAATTTAATTAAAAAAACCTATTTTTTATTTCTTTTAATGGAAAAATCAATTCTATAACGAAAAAATGCTTCAAGTAATAGGCATTTCAACATGTAATAATCATTTTCTTAAATATTTTTGTATTTACTTGTAAATCAATTTTCTATAAATTTAAAATTTCAATACAATGCAAGAACGAAATCATTTTTACTCTCACTATAAAATATACTTAACCATCATATATTAATTTACACAAATAGGAATAAAATAAAATTTTTTTTAAATTGTTTTTTTATTTATTTATTATCCCTGAAAACGAAATTATGCATTTGTTTTTAATCAATGTACATTTTGAGAATGAAAAATGTATTTCCTTAAATAGCCAAAAATTATGCAATTGAAAACACAATGTTTTAAGGTCCAATATAAAACTTATTGTAGTTTAAAAATTTTAAAAATATATTACAAACAACTTATTTTGAAAATTTTGGAGAATATATTTAATTTAAGGATCATTTATGCATTTGAAAAGTTCTCTCATGTTAATTTGATTTTTTATTATAGCTACATTTTACTAAAATGCATCTGATTTCTTGCATTCGTTAATTCTCTTAAAAATTTTATTAATTTGTCAAATAGAAATAGAATAATGCATATCTTTAATTATCAGAAGAGTTTTATTGATAAATTTAAATACGTTTAAACTTATTTTCAATTACTTAACACAGATATGCTTCATTATTTTTTCAATTATTATCAATACAATTCGATCCTGTCGCTTGTGTCAATAATTGCTTAGAAATATTTCTATCATTTATTTCGCACAAAAGTAAATCAATTTAAACAAATTTAAATGTGTATAAAATTTTAACAGAAAATGGGAAGTTACTTTAATATCTTCAATTTTTATATGCATTTTCATTCTATTTAGCTAGTAGCGTGCGGAAAACTAGCTAAAATATGAAAACTCGAACGGCCACACCCAAAACAAAGAATAAACACCTCGCATTATAATGTCCATTAAAATATCAACTTTTATTTCATGTGATCATAATATTTAAGTTATGATTTCTCTGTCTTGTGATAGGTATAACAAATGAGTCTTTCTTTCGTAAGGAATTTTATTTTCGAAAATTTAATATAATTATGGAATCAAATTTTCCAATATGTGAATTAATTAATTCACATCGATGTCAATTAATTAATTCATATGATTCAAGATCTTGTTTCTATGAATTAAAATAATTTAATGAAGAGAAAAATAGTTATTTTTATAGTTTAAAAATATTTTATTAAAATACAAACTGCAGTAGCTACGAAAAGAATTATTTTTATTTATTATTAAATTTAACTAGATATTAGAATATGTATTTATGCATTTGATCAATATAGTCAATATTTCAAAAAGTATTTCCTTAATCGTTAATACAACCAAAAAATACTATTAATCTCAGAAATATTTAAAATTACTAGAATCAATGCCTTTGTAAAAAATACGAAATTTTATCTGCTCCAATTAATCTTTCAGTCTTATATTCAATAAAATATTTTTCATATAATATAGTATAAAAGAACTTCATGCCTGAAAGAATTTCATTGTTATATGACCAACATTATTTAAATTATGAAATAAAAGATTTTTTGATTTTAAGAGTACTTTCTTTCATCTGAATAATATTGTGTCAGATGAGTTCCAAGAATCCCTATTAAAAGTTAAAATGAAGTAAGTATTTCTTGTTTTCCTTTTTTAATTTTTAATTTTCCTTATTTTTATTTTATTTTCAATATAAGTTGTATTTTAATACTTTTACTTATTTAACTTGACAATCAATACATTTTATATATACAGTTATTAGTAAACGTGTCCTACATTGTTTTTACTCAAATCACTTTGAGGTGACTTTTCAAGGAAAAGGGGCAGTGTTAAATTAAGGGCCAAATATAAGCAAATATAAATTAACTAATTTTGATTAGCATTATTCACTTTCACGCATCATCGGAATTTATTAATTAAAATGAGGAAGTGTTTCTATGTTTTAAATATCGTGGAATTAGTAAGTAGCTGTGATTTATAATTGAAGAAAAAACATAAAAAATAAATGATATCGGATTCTCTGTACGTCTTATATGAAAACTTGGAAAAAAAATTTGACGAATATAGCAAATGTACAAATATAAGAGATAGCAAAATCTTGACTTCATCTACTGATTAACGAACGGAAACCTTACATATATCAACACATAATTTCAAATTACTGTGGAACATCGAATTCAAAACCTGAGCTGGTGTTCCCTTCTACTTGCGGAAGGACAGTCAACTAAAGGAAAAATTAATGTTCATAAAACCTTAGCACAGTGAGTGATCTCTGATTAGACTAAGGAAAATAAAAGGTTCGAAACTCCTAAAAAATATTACGGAACTTTTTAGCACATATCTAATTAGCTTAACAAAAATCGTATTAAAAACAAAATATTAGATTTTCAAAAAAAAAAAAAAATCATTTTATTTATTTTCAAGAAAAAAAACTTACAAACCTATGAATATTTGAGCTATAATAAAAATTATATCAAGTTCTATCATATTTAATTTCACATAAAAATTATAATTTAATAAAATTGAAATGTAATCTTATGAATAATGATTTTTAATACATCCCATGTTAAGAACATAAATAGTTTTTTAAAAAATTAATATGTTTCTAAAATATCAAAATTATACTTCCTTAATGCAAGCATAAAAAAAATTATAATTTTTTAAACTTTAAAAAGCATTTATAGTTCACTTTATAATTTATTGTGATAACACTGCAATAAGGAAAATGGATCCTTATTGTTTTCGTTATAGACATGTCCTTTATCTTCATAGCAATAATCTCTTAAAAATTTCAATCCTCACACAAATATTGAATAGAAACTAAACAAACTGATTTTTCAAAAGCAGAAAATAAAAAAATTATAAATATAATGATGGTAAATGTAAAATGAAAAATATTAAAAAAGAAAGTATTAAAATCTAGAATTTCTTTTTATAAAATTTACCTTAGAAATTAAATTTCTAATCGTGATTTACACACTAATTTCGTTGGAATATATCTTTCTTATTCATTTAAATTTATCCGAGGAATGTAAACTTAAGTAAATATAAGGTGCTTACAAAAAATTAAAAATGATTTAAAAACTTACTGAAAGTATATTTAAAAGAAGTAAAACATAAAAGTATATTATTCAATAATTTAGTTGACTGAAATTTCACGAAAATAACAATAGAATCGTTATTGTCGTCGTAAAAATATCATTAAAATAAAATTTTAAAAAAATACCAAAAATTTATTACCTGATTTTTCAAAGATTTTTGAAAAAAAAAAATGAGATAAAGCTTGCAATCCATATACTTTGATAGTTTATTTAAAATAGTAAATATGAATAGTAAAATAAAAAAATAAGTTTATTACAGAGGTTAAAATGTAATATCCATTTAAAAATAAGTATGTCAACATATATTGCTTAAATATATGCTATTATATTTGTCGTCAACAATTCTTTTCCTTTAAAAACAGTTACAAGTTTTAATGAATAGTATTTTTTATTGATGCTTCTCCGACATAGCATCCTCGAAAAATTAAATTGTTCTAGAAATATAAATTAAAATAATTAAAATCTATTTTTTCGGAAAAAATCTATTTAAAAATGGCAGATGAGAAGTGTGATGGTTTCACAAAACTTTGGTATTACTGAACGTTTCCAGGATCGTTCAGTAATACCAAAATATCTTCTTTTTTTAAAGGCAGATTTATTTTACATTAACAAACATAACATTAATTATAGACACAAACATAAATTTAGATGGTTCTTTTTACATTATTCGAAACACACGTATTTTCCATTGCCTGGAAGCGGTACCTCCGCACCACTCTTTTTACACACAACCACACCGTTCCTCTCGCTCAGCCACACTCCCACTATGCTTCTTGTGTCTCTTACATCCGCACATAACGAAATCGAAAGTTCTCGTCTGTTAAGTGTTTGATTTTCACAATTAGCTTAGCTGAAATAATTATTATAAAATACTTGTTCCTACTAAAAAATTCTGAATTAAAATATAATTTCCGCTTAAAAATAAATCGTATTGTAAAAGAAGTTCATGTAAATATTTATTTTTGCAAATATATAGGGTAAAAAATGTATTATTAAAAACTTTTATTGATTAAAATTAAGACACTAAAATTTATGTTGATTTTGTAAAAAAAGTTTTACAATCAAAATTAAAACAAAAACGCTACAATCGGAAAAATTAATTGCATAACATTTTGAAATTCGAATCCAGATACTAAACCATCATCATAGTTTTAATGCAACAGATAATGTACGAAATTTAAATCAAATTGTTTCCATTATAGTAAGTATAGTATATTAGCAAGTTAACGATTTTTTTTAATTTTATAATATTGTGAGCTTGAGCGAGAGAGAACTAGATCAACTAGATCTCCTTATTAATTCAGTTTTTCAGTATTTAAATCTATTATCTTTTATAACTTTTACAAATAACTTTTTATAATTATTTAGAAAACTGTAAGCCTTTGATTTCTGTACAAGAAAATCTTTTTACTTTATTGGGCATAAATATTTTACAACTTATTATTACTTCAATGATATATAATCAAATAAACGTATGTAGGTGCATGGCAGTAATAAATTAGAACGTGCTAACAAAAATGTTAACGATAAAATATTTATTTACTCAAATAATTATTGCTTATTAAGTAAGTAAATTGTTTTTCAATTAAAATATTATAGAATTTGCCAGAAACAATACAGTATATAAGCTAACATAGTGCATAAATATATGGTCTAATAAACGAAATTTCTACAAATCAGTAAACATTGCAAACAGCAATTGTTAAAAAAATTATCATTTTTTTAAAAGAATGAATGCGTCAATATATATATATATATATATATATATATATATATATATATATATATATATATATATATATATATATATATATATATATATATTGCTAGAAGAAATATTTTCATATGTATTATTTCTTTTGTAAAATATCATAAAAAAATGACCAATTTTTTGTGATTTTTGGTCAACTACTGATACAGAATAGCAAGGTTTCTTAATCTGTTATACATTGTTTGCATCAAATGATCAGCAATTTTATTAATTTCTTAAGAAGTTTTATTTGTCGAGAAAAACCATTGGTAATTTTATATCAAATGATGAAAATGGCAAATAAGTTTTCCAGTTAACTGTCGTTTATAAGTTTAAGCAACATTAAAATATTTTGTTCGCATAAAAATTAAATCTAAAACACTACAAACGGAAAAATTGATTGAGTGACATTTTCACAGTTTGAGTCCAGATACTAACACGATATCCGAATTAACTTTATGACAGCAGATAGTGCATAAAATTTGAAGCAAGTTAGTGGAATGTTTAATTTTAATACCAAAGAAAAAAGTGATGGTGGGATAAAAATATATGTTACGATTACACTAAGTTTTATTTGAGAAATAAAAATTGACTTAATAGCTTAAGATATATAATTATCATGCGTAATGTATGCAATTCTTTATTACGAGAGAGACTTATTTTTTATAGGTGAATGATAATCAAATATTTATGTTAAGTCAATTTCAGAGTTATTAAAATCTTCTGTAGCATACCGAAAATAAAAAAAATTGTTTAAAAAAAAAAGAAAAAATATCTTTCTTAAAATTTTTATAAAAGCATAAGGCTAATTATTATAACATCATAAAAACATTAATTTAATTTATATAAAAGCAAGCAATATTTTTTGCTTTTAAAAAATTATTTTATTTTCAAAAAATATTCTGCTGGATATGATAAAAATTTAGCAATGTGCTTCTTTTCATGAAATTAATTCTAATCTAACTAAAATAAAACTAAATCAACATCAATAAAATTCATAAGGAGGTATCTTTGTGCAGCGCCACAAGAACATGGAAAAAAGAGTTCTTTCCGTATCTAATATTTAAAACAACCGAGCTGCAGTCGTCGCGACCCATGAAAAACACGCCAGCCGAACTTAGTTCTGTAGATCGAGAAACTACACAACTACGTCATAGTGGTTGCTGAAATCAAAACAATGACACACCATTTGAGATATGTACTTCCTCCTTTTTTTCTCTTTTCAGGCACATAACACGATGGTACCGCCATCTATATTCGAGAAACATTTACATTTTTCCTCACTTTGTGAAATTGTTGATTTTAAAGCAAAATTCTATAATAATATTGTTCAATAAAATATCTTACATTGGCAATTATGTGTCATAAAAATTCCAAACGTTCCTCGAATTTAAATTTTAATACTTTTAAGAATATTTTTTTCCATTTGATGTTCTACGTTATTTCACTTCTTACATTAAATATTTGATCGTTATCAATTTTTACTAATTGCTCAAAGTAATTGTAAAGCATTTGACTTCTGAATTATATTATGCTGTAGATTTTAAAATGTTATTGTATTGAATTTAAACTTATTAAAATATTTTGTATTGAATTGAAATGTGAAATATCTTTCGAATAAAAGCTTCAGAATTTATGTTTTATGAACTGTAAGAAAAAGAGACGGAAAGCAAAAATGTTTTAAAAATTTTTTGCATTATACGCATTATAAATTTTCTTATACATGATAATTGCTATGCATGAGAGATTAGGCACGCTTTTATTTATGTAGCTTTCTTTATTTGTAATTTATAATTTAGCTTATGACTTCCCATTTGTCAAGTGAATTATTTAAAAATCTTTTAGCATTTTATTTTTCAAAAAAAAATAATTCAAACATGTTATTTCAAAAATAAATTAATGATTGAAATGAAAATATAATAATTAAAAATCATATGTATGTATGCAATGCATATATATATATATATATATATATATATATATATATATATATATAATTTTGTCATTACCAAAGGAATAGTTATAAACTATATTGTAGCAAGGCCTAACTTTCTCATTAGAAAATGTATTTTACTGAAAAAATTAATGAAGCAAAAATTTTAAAAATTAAAGTTTTGAAATTTTTTTTAATTTTATTTGTTTTTTATCTTAATTGCTTTGATTTTTGAGTGATTCAGTTATGTAATAGGTAAAATAACAGTGTTATTCAACAGTCTTTCACTAAGACAGTGTAAAATGTAAAGCCTTCCCAGAGAAAGATAATTACACAATTCTTGTTTTTCTCAATGTTTGTTCTGATGAAATTAAAATCTAAATATTAGCGATGTTTACCATAGTTTCTCATTTATTTTACACGTTTATATTTAAATACTTTCGTAAATATTTTTTAAAAATGTTTTCGTAACAACTTAATAATATGATGATTAAAAATCATTTTCTAATAAAAAAAATAGAAATAAAATGAATAAATTTGATTCACTTATTCAATACATAGCTTTCAAAAGCAATTAAGTACTTTATTATAAATAGAAAATATTTCATAAATAAGTGTACTTACTTACATCTAAAAAATTGCCTTTAGGGGAAATAAAGAAATTTCAGAAGAATATGTTCATAAATATCTATGATATCATTAATCTTTATTTTAAAAAAATGTAAAAATTCACATTTCTTTATATTTGAATGATTTTGAATGTTTATTTCCAATCAGGAAATTTTTATATTTAATATGTAATTTTATTATTTTGTAAAATTTACAACAGATAATTTATTAAAAATTATGAACTAAATTTTACAATTTAAATATTTTGTGATTTTGATTTCATATGCATTTAATAAATCATTGTAATACCAAAAATAGTATAAATAATAAATATATCTAAACAATACATTTAGTTTAATAATTTAAAAATATAGTGCTAACATGAATGGAATAAAATTGACTGGAACACATAGGTTATCTTAGTGATAAGTTTATTTAATACATTATTTACTATCAAATTTAATAATAAGCATAGAGAAATTACTGTCTTTACCATACTTGCGTCGTTTGGAAGAAGATGACGTCGAAATTCCTCAATATCTAATTCCAATTCATTAATATTACCGTTGTTTCCAAACAAGCTTAATAATGCTTCATTTAATAGCTGCGTAAAGATGATTTTTTTAATAATATGCAAAAAAGTGACAATTTTAATAACTTAGAAATTCTTAAAACAGAAACCAATTAAGACATTTTTAAAAAAACAATAATTTACTTAATATAAGGGTCACTGAAATTTTTGAGATAGGTGCAGGTGAAAAGAGGTAGAAAAAGTTTGCGGTTTGATTCGAAAAAATGAACCATTTTATTTTAGCAGACGATTTTTTAATGGCCATTTGTGAACAGTTTAGGATAGAATAAATTTAAGATAAAAAAAGGACAAATGAAGTTGCGGGAGAATATTATTATCATTATTTTCAGTCACACAGTGTCATTATTTTCTAAAATTTTAAGTGGGGTTAAATCAAAAAGATTAGGCATTCGACGTTTAAAATTAACATTTGAAAATTAAAGTCCATCTCGTGCGAATGCATTCAGATAGCTTACAGAACTTCAAAGAAGTGACAATTCTCTTTAAGGGGAATAAAACACTTAGGAAAGTTGTTGGTAGCTGTAAACTCGGAAAATGTATTTGCCATAAGAAAATTGTCATTCGATGATAAATGCCGAACATTCCAAATGATTTAGAAGGAATTTTACATCAGATTTACCACCATACATGAAATTAATTTTAATAAAGAATTTCATATAGGAAAGTAGAGTTGCTTTTAGGTTCCAAATAATTTAAGTGAACGACAAAAAGAGTAACATGTCAGAGTCAGTAGGGAAATCCTTAAATTACTTAAAGATGGTGACCACAACATTATTTTTAAAAAATTAGTAGTGATGAAACGCACACATCATTTTTTGATGTTCCAACAAGGCAAGAAAGCAAAATATAGATCATTGAAAATGATCTCACGGCTAGATTGGGAAAAGACATCTTGCCATAAAAAATCGTTTTCTTTTTTATGTAAATCATTTTCCTTAGAAGTTTAGGACTAGTCAAAGCCATTAGTCTCTAAGGACAGAAGATACTTACAGATAAATAGAGCACTATTTAATGTCTTTCAGAATTTCTTCAAGAATTGAATGTTAGAGCATTCATTCTCTGCAAAAACAATGCATCTTTTTATTCAGCAAGACTGATAGTTGAGTTTTTTGAGTTAAAACAAATTTAAGATACTGAGTATCCTCTTCTCATTCACCTGATCTAGCTATTATTTAATCTCGAAAAGAATTTGCTTGAATATTGTTTTCATTCCAAAGATGGAATTTATAGTGCTATAAATCCATTTTTTACTTCGATTCCAAAAAATTAATGGCTCTTATGTTAATTTGGGAGAAATTTCTTAACAAAAGTGAAGTGATGCTGGAGATTATTTTCGACACACTTAATTTCTTAAATATAATTTCTAAAACCGAAATGTATCTCAAAAATTCCAGAGTGACCCTCGCATTAACTCAGCAGCATTTTATTGATTTGGAAAAACTAAAATAAGTACACTTCAGATTTTAAATTTGATAAAAAAAGTTTTTTTTTTAATTTTTAAATATAGAAATAAAGAAAGACTGAGGGAGAATTTGCTAAATTTATTCGAATCACTAAGAAATATATTAATTTATTTCTTTTCAATTTTGTAAGCAATAATTTGAATAGCCAATTTAACTTTTATCACTAAAATTACTTTTAGCAATAAAAACTAAATAAATTAGCTACAGCTGTTATAAAATTTTTACTGTGGAAATTTATAGACATATGATCATGTTCATGATGTAAGTAAAAGAGCTTTTCTACAAATTTTCATGTTGTCCAAGATCACAGCACCTTTTAAATGTATGTCTTGTTGAATGAAAAGAATTAACTTGCAAATGAAAAGAAACAAAGCGAGAAAAATATTTCCCTCCCTCCACAATTAAAAAAGTCCTAAATAAAAGTTCGTTAAATGAAAACGTTACTGTTGCCAGACTTAAACTGAATTTGGATTCATCGATATAAGAAACTTGTCAATGTTATGGAAACTTAGAATGAAATTGTACAAATATTTAATTGGCTACCTCATGAGATATCATTTCAAATGAACACGAAAGAGATTAAGTCAATATCTGCCTGAATCTATCTTAATGTGTAACAATAATGTCACTCGCTTCTGGAGATCTAAAAGAAGCAAATAATACAGTTCGTAGTTGGTAGACTGTCGGCTGGTTCTTTATATTGCTGGTCTGTGAGGCTATGCGAGCCTGCTTATCAGAAGTTTGAATCTGATTTTGCCATTCTGTAATCTCTGTTCTGAGGATCCTATCCTTTTATAATTTATTTAAAATGAAATTTTCTTGGTATGTAACGTGAAGACATTGCTGGTGTAAAAATTGTTTTCTTTTATAAACAGGTATAGATAAGAGATTCTTGATGGTTAATTAATAGCTCCAAAAAATACTCCTTGGAGCCATTTAATATAACCTATTACTTCGTAATCATTTGCATCTATACCAAATATCATAATTTATAAATTTCTATTACAAATATAACTACTCATTCATTTTATCCACGAATGTAGCTTTGATTTTTATCTGTTATTTTCAACAGTGTTCGCCCGGATCTCACATCTTATATTTTTGTTTACATTTTCCTCTATTCCATAACAATATGGTATAATCTGTAATAATTCTAGATGTTTATTTTATTTGATTCATTGCAAATATTAAATATTTTCGTAATACAGAAATGTAAAAAGAAATAATTATTTTTGTATATTAAGCTTTCACAAGTTTATTTTACAGATTTTTATATGTATATTGTAATCAAATTTAAGATTTAAAAAAATTAAATAGCATAATTAATAAAATAAATTGAAATCTTTTGTAACATGATAAAGAAAAAGAATCACCTTCTCCAAAACGCATCTATCCATTTTCTATAATCAATAACCTGCAAGGTAAAGTTAAAAAATTGTTATTCAAAACAAGTCATTGTTTCCTAACAATTAATTAAATCATTTTTAAAAAAATTAAATTTTTCATTCATAAATGAATAACTCGTATTTTAATTAAAATACCATTTTGAAATAGTAAAAAAGAAAACCTATTGGATCAAATGTAATAAACTTCATAAAAGTTAACTGGAAAACTAAAGTTTTATTATAGGCAGCAAAATTTTGTAAAAGTTTCGCCACTTAAAATTATGTGATATTACTGAACAATGCGGGATACGAAGATGAAGTTTAAAATGTTTTAATTGTTTCTAAAGCCAGTTAAAAAGTAAGTTGAAATAGCAAAAATTATGCTAAAACGTATTATATTCTTAACAGTAGTTAATCAAGAAGAATGTTTCAAATAAGATGGCATTTCATTAAATTCCGCCAAATTACATATTTTATTACCATAAATATTGTCTTTCTGATTTTCTTTATTTTAATTTTAAATCCAAATTTTCATATATAGTTTTTGAAGAGTTGGGAGCAATGTGCCATAAGCAACTTTACTGAGTTCAAATCAACGTTAATTATGGTTACGTTATAATTGCAAATGCTGTAATCAGAATTTCTAAGGGAAGCATAGCCTATATTCAAAATTACCCAGAGATTTGCTATAATTTTGATTCAGCAGTCGCTCTGGTTTCAACCCTGAGGAAAATTCTGGGGACAGACATAATAAGGATTTTGTTGATATGGAATATATTGAGTTTTAAAAAAATTTTTCTTAAAAATCCTTAACACTGATAACGATAATGTCACAGACATCAGAGGGTTGATATCTCTATCGCTAATTTATTTCTTGGAGAAGCAAGCAATATTAAAAAGGAAGACGAAAATTATCGGAAAACTTTAAACATAATATTTTAGTAGAAAA
Organism: Latrodectus hesperus; assembly: GCA_037975125.1. NCBI lineage: Eukaryota > Metazoa > Arthropoda > Arachnida > Araneae > Theridiidae > Latrodectus > Latrodectus hesperus. The sequence continues at coordinate 42,915,105 of CM075850.1, forward strand.
AGGAGAAGAGTTTTCCTGTTTAATTTAAGTTTCAACATTCTGTTCAACTATAAAGATATTTGGACACATGTTATAGAGTTAAAAAGTTTTTCCTTATTTATACAAGTCATTCTTTCATGAAAATACCAAATAAGGAAACTTGCAAATGATTGCATTTAATAAAAATTGCTAAGAAAAACAACATAGTTTTTTATGTCTCATTTATATTATATTTACTTAATTCTTCGGAAACAATATTTCTTAAATGAGAATGTTAAATCGAATTACTGACAGACGCATGCTTCTCTTAACCGCTTCAATGCTTGCTTTTAACACTGGTGATAAATTAATTCATTATTTGATTATCATTTTTATTGAAAATTATTTATTTTATCATTATTTTAGGAATATCATTATTTTAGGATAGACAATATATGAACAGTTAAATCCCTCTACTTTCTGGTGTATAAACTGTATAACATAAATTAAAATCAGAAATATCCATTAAAACAAGAGAAATAATTTAGTCACTTTTCGTTTTAAATTTCTTTATATAAAACTTTAAAAAAGTTTAAATTTGTAAATTATGTTTACAAAATGCGTTTAGGATTTCAATATGTATTTTTATTTTGTACAAATCACAAAAAAAAAAAAAATAAAAAAAAAAAAAACGTGAAATGGAATTTCCCCAAAACTTAAAATACATATATACTGAAACACCATTATATATATTTCCTTTCAATTCCTATTTCCTCGGAAAAATATCCCAGTAAATTTTTCTAAATATTTAATTTTACTATTCCAAGTTATTACAATATATAAGGTAAGGTCACACTTTATATAATAAATGTTTTGAGAATATAATCTTTGCATATATCATAAATATTGCATTAAAAGAATGAAAGAATATTGCATTAAAAGAAAAGAATGGTATGCTTAATGAAAGTGTTACTTCATTTATTGTTAAAGAATTAAAGTTAAAACAGTCTAATTTGTAAGCAACTAAATTTATTCTCCCCCTTAAACAACTAAGAATTTGATTTATGACAAAGTAATTCAATGTACTTTAAATAGAAAATTCAAATGTTTATTTCTGAATTAATTTAATAAACATTTGTTGATGCTTATATTAGATGATCAAGTTTTTGATAGATTCACATATTTCAATTTAATAACAATTATTATTGTTTTTCTCAAACTTGTGGGTGTGCATTTCTTACTGTAAAACACAAGTAAATAAAGTATATATTTTCTTGAAATGTATTGATTATTTATCAACAAAAAAAAGTAATGAAAATATTATTTTTTCTCCCCACACAATAAATATTTAATTAATTTTAAATCTTTTATCGTTAGACACTAAATACATTTGTGAATATATTTAAAAAATTTAATCTGTTAAGTTTATGCGAGGGTTACTCTGAAATGTTTGAGATACGCGCAGACGAGAATTTACAAAATAAAAATAACGGTTTAATTTTAAAGTACAAAGTATTTTAACACAGAAGACGGTTTTTTACTGACTTACTTCAACTTGATTAGCGTGGAATAAATTTTAAACAGAAGAGAAAATGGAGTTGACGCGAGAACATTTTCGCGCTATGATTTTCTACGATTTCAAAGCAGGATTAAATCAAGAAGAATGCGTTCAACGGTTGCAATTAGCATTTGGTGATGAATCTCCAGCTCGTGCTACTGTATTCAGATGGTTTAGAGAATTTAGAAGAGGTCGCAATTTTCTTCAGGATGAAGAACACACAGAAAGGTCGCCGTCGGCAGTAATCCCGGATAATGTGTCTGCCATACGAAAAATGTTAATGGATGATAATCGCTGTACCTATCAAATGATACAGAAGGAACATAATATTGGATCCGCAGCCATATACAAAATCATTCATGAAGAATTACATATGAAAAAAGTAGTTTGCCGTTAGGTTCCCCATAATCTAACTGAGCATCAAAAAGAGGAGCGTGTCAGAATCAGTAAAGAATCTCTTAATATGCCGAATGATGGTGGCCACCGCATCATTTCTAAAATTGTAACAGGTGATGAAACGTACATACCGTTTTTTGACATTCCAACACGTCAAGAAAGCAAAGTATGGGTCTTTGAAGATGATCCCACGCCGACAATGGTGAAAAAACAACGCGCACTGAAAAAAGTGATGTATGCCGTTTTCTTCAGAAGTACGGGATTGGTCAAAGCCATCAAGTTGGAAGGACAGAAGACAGTAACAGCAAACTGGTATACCACTAAATGTCTTCCAGAAATACTACAAGAACTGATTGTTAGGGGACTAATGCTTCACCATGACAATGCATCTTCACATACAGCCGGATTAACAGTTGAGTTTCTTAGACAAAAACCAATTAAAGTGATCGAACATTCGCCGTATTCACCTGATCTAGCTATGTGCGACTTTTGGTTATTCTTTAATCTAAAAAAGAACTTACGTGAACGTCGTTTTCATTCAGAAGAAGAGATTGATGTGGCTATAAATGCATTTTTTTCACCTATTCGAAGAAATGAATGGCTTGAGGCGTTTAATCTGTGGAAAATTCGTCTTTAAAAGTGCATTGATGCTGGAGGAGATTACTTTGAACACACCTAAAATTTTGTAAGTATAACTTTAAAAACCTAGTTGTATCTCAAAAATTTCAGAGTGACCCTCGTAACAGTTGAGTCTATATTATGCTTAGGTCAATGCTTAACTAAAAATCCTTTTTTTACAAATACCTTTTGTTGTTATGTATAGTTAAGCAATGAATTTTTGTATTTTTAATTTATTAAAAAAATCAAAAAATACAAATAGTATAACAATGCTATTTGTACACAAATAGTATAAAAATAGTATTACTATTACTACACAAATAGTATAAAAATACTATTTTTTAAAAAAAGAAACTCTTATAATAAAATACATTAATAATTTCAAGACATTACAATGAATAAATTTATTTACTTTATAAGGGGAGAATAGAAAGAACGTTAATTTAAGCTTAAATAAATAAGTAAATAAATACTAACTAATTTAAAAGAAATATGATAATTTCCGGAAAAGTTATATTTTAAATTACTTGTTTTTAAAATTATCAAACTTTAAATAAAGAAATGTTTACATATTTCTTTAAACATTAGTAAAGTAATTTACTAATGTTTTTCTTTCAAAAGAATAAAAGACGAAACAAAACAAAAGTTATTTTCATTAAAATTTATATTATTTAATAAATATAATTCAGAATTTAATTCAACTATTCAATTGATTGTCACTAAATTCTACGTCACGTCAAGTCATTAAATTTAACTTTATGTGTATAATAGTTTGTTTAAAATATTTCCCAGATTTCAAAAAATAATTAAAAATAATCAAAAAATATTAAAAATAAATTTTTAATGAATGCTAAAAACTGTTTTTTTTTTTTAAATAAATCCACTAACGCCAGTATTTTTCAAGAAGAAAAAAATTATAATTTTACGAAAAACTTTACTATTTCATTTATTTTTACTTTATAATGTCCTAATAATTAATTTACAATATCTTAAATGTCACCATTATGAACATACAAAGAACATTATAATTAAGCTATTAAAAAGATTTTGTGTGGAGCAATTTTGGACGGTGAAAAAATGTTTTTTAAGAATATCTTACATAATTAGTTATTGATTTTGATGAATTTATTAATATTTAGTGGACATATTTTGTTATTGAATCTTTAATAATTTAATAACGAAAAAAATACATCTAATAATATTTTTTAATAAAATTGAGGCAAAATGATTATTAAAAATACATGTTGAATTTAAAAAAAAATTATTAGCTGGTTTTGAAAGTGTAGTTGTTTTTCTTATTTTTTTTATATATGCTATGTAGAAAGAATGATTAGTTTAAAAAAATTTTTTGGATTACATACATGCATTTTGATAAATATCCTATAACTTTGCAACTTTGAAATTAGTAGATATTTATCAATTTATAAGCTCAGAAACTATACTATGACAAACAGCAAAAAATTATTCCCCTTTTTTAATAAATCAAGATTGTCACTAAATTGGATTTAAAATTTAAACTACAAACGTAAAAAAAATAAAGATCTTTCAAAAAAAAATAAACTGGTTTAATGCGTGAAAAAATATATATATAAATACCAATACCTTACACTATAAAGCAGGAATTGGTAATAAAAAATTTTCATACGAATTTAATATAGGCTAGTATGCAAAAAGAGAAACATTGTTTAAATTGAGATACGTCATATAGCGTATATATTTTTACTATGTTTAATAAGAGGTATGTCTACCTTGCTCAGCCAAACAACATTATAACGAGCTCTTATACTATTATGGCCATGATTAACATTTGTGTCAGTAACTTCCATTTTTCCAAACTCGTCGGTTTTAATGTTCTGTTCGGATGTCTTTGGGTTAGCAGTTAAAATCGGTGACTTGCCAACATGCATTGCCTTTTTCTAAAGCATCACACAAGTGCTCCATGGTACTGTATACAGTTGTCCAACGTGACACCTCATTATTCTAAGATGCAAAGGATAATATGACAGGATGACAGATTCTCTTCAAATTTAAATTCATCTTATTATATTGAATATCAACTCGCTACAGAAGATACGATGGGATTCTTGATCTTTTCAAGAATGGTATTCTCGGCGCCAAGATACACGGGTATTTCAATGAAAGTAAGCGAGAGAAACGCACATCACTGGTTTCCAGATGAAAAGGTCCCTCTCAGTTACTCATCTATTCATATTTCGTTTCGATACATTGTTCCAGATAGAAGTGGGAATTCTTGAGGCAAATGCAGTTATTTCGTTATGATGTTGTGTATTTAAAGAAACATCTTGATACTCTGAAGGTGTTATGACTCTTGGGCAACCATTGACTGATTCTCCTGGAGTTCGATGTCTGAAACTGTTGCCATAATTTAGAGATTACCATACATAAAACTTGAAGTCAATTAGTTATTTCCTCATACGATTGTCTAATTTCTAGCAAATACCAACTCTTCTTTTCAATTCATCTATTAGACCCAGTGCTCTCCAACCTTTCTATCGCCGTAAAATGGTCAATGTTTGATAATTTTATTGTGGCCTCCTGAAGAGAAGACGTTGATCGCGTATATTTATCCATATAAGCAATCAACGTCCGCTTGGTTTAATCATTTTAATTTAATTGTATTTAAGCATGATTTTAAAACAAAATATACTTACACGAAAAAATGAATATAAAGTTCTCATTTCATCTCACTAGCATAATAAATCTTAAGAACTCTGACATATTTCTTTGACATAAGACTCTGAACATATTTCTTTGAAACCAGACAATTTCATGTAGAGCAATTGTAGACAGTGACACCAGAAGTTTATTGCTTGTATCCAGTTTGCTTCGCTGTTTTGTTTGGGTTGCTGTCATCTCAAAAAATTCCCTTTACACAGATAGGTAGTCAGAAATAGCAATAGGGGTTCAAGTGCTGGAATTACAATTTCAGGTTATCCTATCATGATTTTAATTGAGAACATTGAAGAGTTGTTTCTAATATATTTTAAGGAAGCAGTTGATCTTCTTCATAGACATGCTAAATTCATCTCATTTGTTGATAAATAGGTCATAGATCAATTATTTACCAATTTGTTAGGTTTTTAAGGTTAGGAAGGCCCTTAAGCTCTTTTAAAAACAATGTTAGATGATCGTGCGCTAACTGGGAGAATGAATTTTCATGTTGTCTCTTCTGAAAAGCTCACATGTCTGAATCTTGTCAAAAAATCCGAGTTCATGAGCTATCCCACAGCTTCAGTCTGAGTTTAAATGCAGCTACAGCATAAATTGATTTCACTGAGCAAGCAGAAAATGCCTCATGAATAACATAAAATAATGGAGGACGATCCACCCGATGGTATGTGACAAAAATGTCATCTAGATAAGCTATATTTGCGACTCGTAACTGCTATGTTCTGAATTGTGCCCTCAGTAGTGGTACTTTTTCTATGAGAAATCTTTGTAATGTCTCTCGTAATTCATATATACTAATTAGAGATTTTCTGCTGGCTAAGCATCTTATTTTTGTGTGTAAGAGAAGGTGAGGTGTTGGTATTCTTCATTGATCTTCTCATAAAAATCCTCAAACTAGAGCGAGTTAAGACCGTAGGCTTTTATGTGGTTGACTAATGTTAATGATTTTTAACATCAATCAATGCGCTGTGAAATAATAACATTTTTTGTGTTGCTATTCATTTTTTGCACTTCTCTTTTATAACACAATACGTACACTCTTTGAAAACATTTTCAGGTGCAACTTCTTTAATCCGAGCTATTAAATCAGACAGCCATCCTGTCATGTCAGCAGCACCGTTTGTGCATATGTCGACACAAAGAGACCAATTCATTTGTCCTAATGTAAAACCATCTACCTGCAGATTGGAACAGTTCTTCTCCTGTGTTGTTGGTTGTCAAAGAGAATGCACATTACAAATCCTTATGCACACCCTCTTGATATAGATATCGCACACAAGCTAACAATATTACCTTGTTGTTGCTGCCTGTAGATTTGTCAACAGGAAGTGCAACATTATGGTGTTTTATTAATCTTCTCCAATAATTGTATTTAAATTTCTTTGGTTATTTTCTCAATGCATTCAGTGATAGTGCAAGCCGACTAAGTTACAAATGATATCACGTAGCTTTGTTGGCAAATGTCATTAGAGGAGAACCAGATCAGTTCTTTTACCGGTAGTGAAAATCTTTTTAGCTTTAGCAATGCAGTTAATACCAAATATGCTTTTGGTGTATTTTCCTTTACTGATGTGATGGTTCTTATAAATCTGTTTCGTAACTCGCGTTCCTATTTCTTTCAAAATGTTCCAGGTGTTTGTCTCTAATCAAAAGTGACAAGCATTCCAATGTCTAAGCCAGGGCTTCTTAAACTTTTGTAATTCACGACCCCATTTATGATTGCGAGTTTCTTGACGACCCCATACAAATATAAAAGAAAAATTAATTAATATTTGTTGATGATTTATTTATTAGGTAACAATATACATATAAAAATAAATCTTTTCTTCAACTTTAATTAAAACATTTGAAATAAAATAGCTATGTTGTCTTTCATTCTAATCTGGAAATATTTTTTATAATAAATGTTAATGAGTATTTACTTGATGGTATTATTTTTTTCAAACAACAATTAAATAAAACTCCAGCAAAAAAAAGTTAAGAATATGAAACCCTTATTGGAGCAATAATTTAATACTATACATACCTGGTTGTTATGTCCTACAGGAACAATTATGTAGTTGTAGATAATTATTATAAAAACTTGTGAAATATTTAAAACTATTTATTAAAAACACAATAATAAACTTAAAATCTTAAAACAAATCGTTAAATGCCTTAGCAACTTGTATTTTCTTAACACTACTACTTTTACTGATAAAAAATTAATTCAATTAATTGGCTGATGGTAGATCCACCATACGAGTATAAATGGAAAAAAATTTTAAACTGACAAATTCTAAATAACATGCAAATAAAACGAAATGTTTATATAGTTTCTTCAGCAATAATACCTAGAAATTTTGTTGATAATATTTCTCAGGATCATTTCGGTTTCGGTTTCAGGATCATTTCGGTTTGTACCTGCATTTCTATTAAGAGTATTATAATACTCTTAATAGAAATGCAGGTACAAACAATCTTTCCGAACTAGAAGATTTTATGATGTATTTATCTACGATAATTGTTATTTTATCTTTATAACAATAACTTTACAAGTTAAAAAACATTTTCTGTTAAATTGTATTTTTATCTCTCGCGACCCCAGAATTTTGCTACGCGACCCCAAATGGGGTCGCGATCCATAGTTTAAGAAGCCCTGGTCTAAGCAGTTTTGAAAGTTCTATTGTCTGATTAAAGAACTGGTAGCTGAAAATTATACAGAATAGTTTCGGGATGTTGGGATCAATTATATCGATAAATCTATATTTCAACTAGGATTCCTGATAATGTTCGTTAAAAGTTTCAAGTTTTCTTTTTCTTTGAAGTGTTGAAAGCTTTTCTATGTCTTCACTGGATATTTACTTTTTCACAGTGATTTTGCTAATTTCTAATTTTAAATTTGATCAAACATAATATACATGTACGCAAACACAACTGAATATAAAAAATTACACATGAGTAATTCATATCTCTTTACCTCAATGTCTCTACTGCTTGCAGTCCTTGAGCTCCTGACGTCACATGAAACGTCTTTCATATCAAGAATATTTTGCGCATGTGCTTTTTGTTTGGGCGGAGCTAAGTGACGTCCAGGATCTCAGATAATCTCCTTGCGGGTCTCAAATCGGCTTAAGCTTTCGTCAACGAAAAGTCTCACCAACCCGAGATAAATGCAAACAACAAACAAAATGGCAATAATTTAATATTCAAAATTTGATGCCTAGACCGGAATCGGTTGGGAATAACTGCTTCAAGTAATTCCATGCAGTCACTTAAACTCCAATCTGTAGGGCTGGGTTTGCTTTCTTTCAAAAGCGAAACAACACACAAACTAGATAATTATAGGAGTTTTTTTTTAATAATAATTACCACCTTTCAGTTACCCAGATTGCTTAAAGTACATTATATAACATCAATTTAAAAAATAATAGTGGTAGATATTTCTTATTATTGCAAAAAAATATATAATTATAGCTTTAATTTTGGATATGAGTGTCTATAATACTATTTAATAAATGAAACTTAAAATCTTTTTATGGAAAATCATCAAATGAACTTGAAATTGATTTCAAGACAATACTTTTATAATTAGCAATCAAAAAAAATTTTTAAGAGGTTTCAAATTTTCGCATATATTTGTTAAATACAGAGAAACCTTAAAATAACTAAGAAAATACTTTAAAAATTCTCTCAGGATTTTTAAATTATTCAATCTTAAAAATTCGTTTTTCCCCATTCGAAGCTATAAATTTTAAAATATTAAAAGAGAAATAAATAAAAAGATTCTTTAGATACGGTTCAAAAAAAGAGAGAGAAAAAAGCGATAAAGAAAAACCGACAAAGGATCCATCACCCAAGGATCGAAACTTCATTTTTTCCAACATTTTCTTTTTCTTTCTTCAAAACAATTCCCCTATACGTTTTTTTTCCCTTCTGCACACGGCACTGAAAATTACAGTCGATATACAGAAAAGAGAAGAGAATTCTAGAATACTTCCAGATTTAATGGGAATAAACGAGTTTCTCTAAAAGTTCTGAATTATGTTTATTTCTTCGTGTTTTTCATATAAACTAAGCATTTTATTTCTATACTCAAATGACAAAGTCTGAGTTACGATTTCTGCTTTTTTTATTTTGGTGTTTTAGGAGTAAACAATTAGATTAAAAATCAAAATTTCTGTTTTCAAGAATGATATTAAGAACATAAAAAATCAAAAGATTAAAGTTATAATTCAATGTTTTTTTTAAATTTTTAATCATAGTTATTTTTATAGTATCTCATTCTATTTATAAAATAGTAACTTCAAATAATTTTAATTTTTTGAATAAATTTCAAGTTTTTGAGTATTTTTTTTTCTTTTAACTAACTATTTTTTGATTTTCGAAATTCACTGTATGATCTTTGTCAAAAATGTCACCACATCACTTTTTGTGCTAATCTCTTAAGGAATTTGTTTTAACAAATCTAATTTAAAACAACCAAGTCATTATTTGACTCTCTATTTCACTTAATCATTATTTGACTCATTATTTGACTTAATTACTTGTGAATTTGCAATAAATTTTAAAGATTTCTTCAGGTGCTAATATCTTTCAACACCAACAACGATTTACTTCTCTCATAAATCTTTTCCAAGAATCAATACGTAACACAAAACAGAATGTTTGGCGACTCATATAATGATGAGTTTTCTTTAAATATTTTATCTCAACCACAATTTATTAAAATATGAACCAACAAAAATTATTACAAATCAGGGAAGATGCTTTATATAATTTGCGTTTACATATATATATTTCCCATCATTGAAAAATGCAACTTCAGGAAGGAGAACAGAAGGAGACAGCAATGCACTATAAGTCCAGGCGTATTTCGAAATGATATGCATAATACAGAGCGAGAACAGGGTAGGATGAGTAGATTGTTGAACCACCGGCAATACACAAAGCAACACGTCTAGGCACAGAGTCAAGAAGAGTAGGGATGGCGTCCTGAGGAAGTGCTCTCCTTTCCCTGTCAACCATTTGCCAAAGTGCATCTTCTGAAGGAGGCTGTGGCAGGGTCTGCAAATGGCGTCCAATCATATCCCAAACGTGTTTCATTGGTGAGAGATCTGTCGAGCACGTTAACCAGGGAAGTAGCTGGACACCTTGCCGGACATGTTGGCTGATGCGAGTTATGTGCGTTCGGGTGTTATCCTGCTGGCATAGGGCATTGGACAACCCTTAAAGGTAAAAGGTGTTACTTGCCGCAATACATTATCCACGTAGCTCTGCTACGTAGATAGTGTCGTGAATACGAACTAGAGGTGAACTGGAATCGTATGCAATGGTGCCTCAAACCATGATGTCTCGTTGTAGAGTGGTGGTAGTTGCACAATTGCTGCATAATTGGACCTGTCTCTACGTCGACGCCACACTCGTACACGGCGACTATTACTGAGGAAACAAAAGCGTGACCCATCTGAGAAGACGATTATTTGTCCACTTCGCTTTAATCTGGCATCATTCCATACGATGCTGTGGGGTCAATGGCAGTCATCTTAACGGACGCCACCAGCGCAGGCTAACAGCAATCAATCGATTTCAAATGGTTCTGCTCGATATAGGAGCAGCATTCAGGGTATCTTGGACATGCTGAAGAATTTCGATAGACATGCTTTGAAATGTTGCCACCGTCTCTCGTCGGACGCTTCGATCTACTTGTGCTGACGAGACTAGCTCGCAAATTTTCCAAATTTCCTTGTTCCAATCATCTTTGACATAGCCAGTGCACTGTGGGCGCGTCCAGGTGTTTATCAACTGCGATTTGTTGCAAGGGCCAACCTGCCCTTCTCAGTCCGATCACTATGCCCCTCGTAAACTCGTCTATCTGCAGGAATTAACTCTGTCGGTGATGTCCTGGCATTGTTTTCTATTACAGGCGTCCTTTGCGACAAGAACAAACTTTCAACGATTATTTTCCAAGCAGTTCGCGAATATTGCCCACTCTACCAGTTCCTCACTTAATATCCTATCCTACCTGCGCTGGAGAGCTGTGCATTTTACATAACTTGCATACTCGGTAAGGTGCGTCTACCCTGAAATTTACACAATTTTCTGACAAAAATTAAGCTGCATTTCGAGAAATTTTTGATAAAAAATAATGTATGTGGCCCTTGATGGTATTTAATTAAATCAATTTGATACATGAAATGCATTAATTTTCATTAAAATGATTGAGTTATCGATTTACTTAAAATAATAAGGAAACTGATTTACATTAAAATCTCTAATTAGGGTAAAAAATGTTAATAAGAAACTGCCATGAATATTAACTAGAACAATTGCTATAGATAGATCTAAAATTTTTAAGGATAATTTTTAATTCATTCAATAACAAATTTTTTAAGATAAGGATGGTGCGTTTGTTTCTAGCACTATGATCATGTTTTGTGCTAGCGATGTAATCAGACCGAAACGTAAAGAGACTGAAAACCACAATAAACATCCACGCCTGAGTTGGAAACAAATCCACGAGCTGAAGACCATATTTCTAACCGCTCAACTATCCGTTCGTCAATTATTTTTGAAATGCACATATATGAGATAAAAATATAAATTTATATTATTATTTAAAAGTATATTAATTAAATTATTATATTCAGTATTCTTCCTTCATTTCTTAGGTTTATGTCCATATAATTAAAGTCCACCTTTGATACGGTTTTATTTTAAAGCTTGTTATGAGACATAAAAAAAATATGCTATCTCGAAGCACTTCAATTGTTTTATAAATAAATAAATGATTGATACAGAATAAAAATGTTATTAAATGTTAAAAATCTGTTATTCATATTTAATATGTAATGTGAAAAAATTATTTTCTTGCATTGATTTAAATTAAATTTCATAGGCAATTTTCATCACAGAATGATTCAAATAAATTTCCATCACAATAAATTTTAATTCGCATACATTTAAAGAAATGAGGATGTTTAAAATTATAAAAGATGTAAAATGTGAAATATAAAACAATACATACAAGTTTAAATTAGATGTAATACATATGTAAAACGTGTTATACATAAAATATAACAATATGTCTTAAGGAATAAAAATTTTAATTTGGCTTTAAGAAATTGAAATAAATAGCAGCCCATATGCATATTTGAATTTTACAATATTAAATCATAAATTCTTTCTCATAAAAAATAACCCTGTTCTTCAAAACGAGACAGAACTAAAAATATTAAGTTAATTACTCTTTTTCAAGGTTTCTTTCCAATATAAAGTGGAGTGTAACTTATATTTAAAAAAAAATAAACTTGTCTCAATTAAAATCAAATAAATCGAAGAAACATGGCTGTTTCTCTAACAAATTACAAAAATAAAAAGAAATTTTAAAATCTGTAAAATCGTCTAAGTGAAGAAATATTACGACATATCTTTAGCAGATTTTTTAAATTGAGTAAGAAAACCACAAATTGATTGAACTATTTCCTTAAAATAAATCTGGAATCAGTACCATGCGTCTTCTAACAATGCCAACATTTTGAATGAAGTATCATAACTAAACAAAATATTTTATTAACGTCAAAATTTTTTGTAACGCATTAAAAACAGCGAACACTGATCCCAATTGGTTATTTAATACGAATGAATCTTTGTTTAAATTCTTTTCATCATTTTCTCATATCTTAATGCTTTATTAATCAATGAAATGTTAGCTCAATATCGAAAGTACATCTGCTCAAAATGAAAGCTCACATAAAATAATATAAATTTTGTTCAATTGTTTCAAAATTTTTAGAGAAAACCAATAAGTACTGATGACTTTTTGATTATATATATATATATATATATATATATATATATATATATATATATATATATATATATTATTTTTAACTCTTATTTAATGCAATTATTTTATTTTATTTAATATAATATTATCTTAAAAACTTTAATATAAATTTGGTATTTTTTACTTCAAATCCTCAAAATTAATTAAAATCCATCGAAATTCTAGATAGAAAAGTTAGTTTTGAGAACACAAACACTAAATTCGGCAAAAAAATTAGAACAAATCGCCAATTTTCGCTTAATTCAACATAGCGTCATACAGCCCAAGCAACGTTGGCGAGTAACGGACCTTGGAAAGGTCCTATCCCATTATATCCGAAGGGGGGATCGATAGAAGATATGGAAGGAAAACAATTCTGATAAGACTTCGGTTTATTTGAGGAATAAAATCGCTTTAATATAAATTTATATCTTTTTTACGGATGTCATCTTATTCAGCTATGTGTTTAATGCTTTGCTAATTTGCCTGGAGCAAAATCATTTCGTGTTTCTTTGTTCATCTTTTTATTTTTCCTGAACAAAATTCTTCCAAGTAATTTATTTTATTTTTGATGCGAGATCTTATTGTGTTCTTTTTTCCTGGTTTTATAATTTTGTCTTTAGATATAGAATAATAAAAATATTAACTGAAAAATTTCAGTTTTAATTAAAATAAAAATATGCTGCTAGATTTTTTAAAAAATAGATGGTTTTACACAAAGTAGTTTATTTGTAAGTAAAAAGCGATATGACTGATGCAAAATCATTGAAACTGTGGACTCTTAAAAATGTTCATGAATCTTTTTAAACTATGAAATCAATGTTCTGTATATTATTTAATGAATATAATATAAAGAGTTGGAAAGGATCTTGTTTCTCTGAAACGGAATCAAAAACTTCAACAAATATTTTCTAATCTGTTTTAAATCTGAAGAATCTTTATATTTATAACTTTCATATAAGAAAAATAAAAAGTAAAGTATATTTCTATTTAGTGCTTAATGTTCTTTAATTATATTAAAAGCACTTTACAAATAATAAAAAAAATCTTGTTTTCAAAATCTTTTCCACAAATGTGTTAAAAAATATTCGTATATAACACAGAGTTAAGTTTATGAAAAAATAATTCATTTTTACAGTTAAGACATTTAAGTTTTCATTAAAATATTTTAAAGTTGTTTACTGAATAAATTTCAAAATGACAGTAATGATGGCAGTAAATAATCTTTATATTTTTACTGGTATAATATATATAGCAAGAAATTAAATTTCACAAAAATGTTTAGATCATGCTATTTTAAATTAAATAAAAACTAAATGTTTGAAACTATTTATGTTATTATTAAAACTGTATAATTTACATTTAATAATTAAAATTATCTTTATTATATCTAAATTATTCATATTGATACAAATTTATCCTGTACTTTTTTTTACTGACAATAAACGGAAAATTAAAATAATTCAAGGTATCTTTTCGAGAATGTAATGAGTAGAATAATTACTCAAATCCATATGCAAACAACTATCGCGACTTCCATTAAATAAAATATGTTTAACTGTGATCAAAGAAGTTAAGCAAAACGTTTAAGATATTTAATTATTTCAATACGTAACCAAGCAGAATACGACACGAAGACTCTTGTGCTGAAAGCGCCTATTCAAATTAAAATTTTGTAGAGTTCATTCTTATCTGTGGGTGTATCGCAGAAAGGAGGCTGCCAGCTTAGGCATCGACCACTTTATCTGAACGTGGTTCAAAATTTCGGGAAGGTTGGCTGTGCTTAATGGCTTCAAATAGGTAAATGGAACTGCTCTAAACCCAGCACAACCCAATATCATGTTAAATGAAAATAAAATTACTCTGATTTAAATAGTTTTGTTAAATTTCAAAAAAAAAATATTTACTGTCTTTTTGAGCTTTAAAATTTTACAAAAAAGAATATAGGATTAAAAATAAAAAGCGCATTTTCAAATGTATCATTTAAAAAATGTGGAAAAAATTTAATTTTATGGTAGGCAATCAATTGAAACGACTATAATTTAGTATATAAGTTACTTAAAATATGTAAATATGTCACGTAGCAGTTAATCACAGTTTCGCATTAAGAAAAATTCAAAATAACAATAGTATAAAAATCAGCATTGTGCAATATTAAGGAAGTTACATGTAAATGTGGTTTAAAAAAAGTGCTTAGATTTTTGATGACGTGAAGATAAATAAATTTCTAACTTTCCGAAAACGAATGGAAAAGATTCAGAGTATTGTGTATTGTCGAACAGATTGAAGCCATATAATTAATTATTTGTGTAGCCTGATTGTGTTGCGTTGATTATTCTACTATTTCACGATTTCAAAATCTAAAAGACTGAAGACTTGTTTGTAATTCTTTTTTAACATTTATTGTTATAAAATGACACTGGATAAATGCCATTGCCAAGTAGAATCTTTGAGTGGTCTCATATGTGTAGTATACTGGTACATCAAGTATTAACAAGCCGATATCTGCCACAATTGTGCTTTGAAAGCTTCACACTACTGAACAGTATGTCTCCGTATCATGAATTAGTGTTTTACGATCTGTCCAATCCAAAAAGGTATGATTAATAAGGTCAGAACCTGACTAAGACAGGGGCATACGAGGCAATTGCCCAAGGCTCCCATATCAGAGAGGGCCTCAAATCAAAAAGAAAGATTATTTTACGTTGTAAATCGAATCGAATCGTTTTCCATATCGAATAAAAAAAAATTTGTTTTTATGAGACGAGGTCTCCAAAAAATTTTTTGTCTCGAGCTCCAATTTGGCTAAATCGGGCTCTAAATATGGCTATATATCAGCTTAATTGTGTCTGGAATAATGTCATATTTGCAAAAGAAATAACATTTAACTGCTGCCCAATAACAAGCGTATGTCTATCTGAAGAGCACATGGCACACTCAATTTGCCCCAAAGCACCACACATTCTTTGGTGGAAAAATTCTAGACAAAAATTTCGTTGAGGTATCTTACTGATAAATCTTTTGATAGAAGAAAGTACTATACAGGAAGAACAGTGATAATTGGACTGTGTTGGTTGAAATTTCATGTAAAACATAATTAAACACTGCAAACACAATAGTATACAAATGAGGATTAATCACATATACAATTAATGTTTTTTTTATTCATTCCGTTTAAGACACTAATAAGATGTCATCATATAACTCATTAAAATTCAATATTGTTTTACCTTTGTAATATAATTTTTTTCCTAAATAAACTTATTTGCTACTTTTCTGCCGCTTTCCGTGTCAATTAAATCAGTACTTACTGCATTTGATGCATTTTAACATTCTGCATTTAATTTTTGGAAGTGAATGTAGGTTAAGAAAAATATTTTATCTTTTGCTATTTGAATTTTGAATGTACTTAAAAAAATAAATGAAAGAAAACTAAAATACTTGAAACCATATATTTCATTTATAAATTAATAATGAGTTTTATTTATGTGCGTAATATTACACTATAATATGCTTAAAACAAGAACTGTTCTTAATTTTTTTATTTAGATTTGATAGTTTTTTCTTATCAAATCGTTAATTTTTTTTTTATAATTTAATCGATAATATATAACTGTGAATTTGAAATATATAAAATGTAGTTTCCTGAATTATGCGTATAAGCAAGCTATTTCCCTTATTTAATATAGTCCTCAATGTAATGAAAATTAATAGTCTTCTCCTTAACACATTTTTTATTTTAATTTAAATAATTTGTGTGATTTTCAGATAACACTTCTGCAGTTTTTAAACAATTTTCATATGGAAAATAAACATTAATTTAAGATCTTAAAACAAGATAGTTAAAGATATCTAAAATATTTTTTCTGCTCAATTTTCAGTATTTTCTCTAACTCTTAAAGTTTTGTGTGTTACGCGCACGTTTCTCAACGTTTCAATGAGAATATTTTTACACAGAGCAAAAATTAATTATTTTAACATTAATATTATCTTTATCATTAAAAAACACATTTCAATAAGAATTTTCTATAATAAAATAAGAATTAAATATTTATTTTTCCATTAAAATCTTCATTTTTATAATGAATGCAAAATAAAATTATGAAACTTTTTTTACACAGATAATTGATTTTGTTTTTACATTGAAAAATAGATTTCAACACACAATAATAATTTAATTTATTAACACACAGTATCATATAACTTATTCGAAAAGAGTGAAAATGAAGTTTTTAAATGCCCATAAAAATTTTAATACAATTAGTAGATAACACTGTTTGTCGAAGAACTAAAGTTTATATACATACATACACACATATATATATAATATATATATATATATATATATATATATATATATATATATATATATATATATATATATATATATATATATATATATATTTATTTATTTATTTATTTATTTATTATATATATATATATATATATATATATATATATATATATATATATATATATATATATATATATATATATATATATATATATATATATATATATATATATATATATATATATAAAATAATTATTTTAAACAAAAATACAACCATTATAATGAGTGAAACATGGAAATTTTATTTACAATAATAAAATTAATTTATATTTGTTTCTTATTAAGGATTCTTTTATAAGTTATTATTGCATCATTAAATAGAAAGTGTTTTCCACTTAATGTTTCTGTTTAACACACGCGCTAATAATAAAAACTAAACGTACAAAATTCATAGAATTCAAAGTATGCGATTAATTTAAAATGGATGGCTGTATATAAAAAGACACAGTTTTTTCAATTATTTAGGGTATATTCCAATACTTATGCAAAAACATTTACTGGCTACGATTTACAATTACTGCCTACAATTTAATTTAAAACTGAATTTCTCTACTCCCTTAATACTAATGATTACGAGACTGTTTTATGAAAAAGAAATATTCTGAGTACACTACTTACTGAACACAATGTAATCACTCGAGGATTTATGATGCATTCGCTTTGGTATCACAAAAAGGGCAAATTATTTCAGAAAATGTAAGCGTAGCTAGAATTTTTTATTACCTTTATTGTTAAATGTAACTCTTTTTATTGGTAATCATAAATTTATTTTTTATTTGCATGATTGAAGTTTTCGATTATTTACTAAATTGGAATCGAAAATAGAATAAATCTGTTTGAAAAAGATATTAAATCCATTAGAATGCTTTTATTGTAAAAAAAGAAATAATTAAAAAGAATCAGAAATGTTCTGATTTCTGAAAGCAGAATTCTTTCGGAATCACAGAAGTGAATCATGAGAACTTATGATAGGGTTGTTTGTTTCGCTGTAGTTTCGATTTTATTTTGATTCTTTAAAAATTTGCAACCAATTTAAGATTTCTTCTGGGCGATGTCACATAATATATAATTAGTATTTCTCTTTTTTTATTAACTTACTATATTTTAATAAAATTTTTCATATTAGTTACTTTTAGTTACAAACATGGACTAATGAATGAGCTATAAGGCAAAGTTTTATAACAACTGATCTGATTATTATAGTTATACCAATTTGAATTTCATTAGAAAAAGAAATTGTTGATGATTATCCAGCTTATGAACAAGACCTCCCGTTAAATTTAAATGTGCCATTGAATAGAAAAACCTATCATAACCGATGGTGGAAGAGGATTCAGTGCAGCTTTAGCAGTTGCATCGGCTTTTTCGTTTTCTTCGAGACTGGAAACCTAACAAAAGATTAATATCCCTTGCCAGCAGGAAATCCAATTCTCTAAAAATTGTAGACAGGGGAAATTCAATTCGCAAAATATTGTAGACACTACAGCATGATATTCAACTCCATAATTCCTCAAAGCGTTCAAAATTCTCAAGCTATCAGTGTAAACGCACTATTTTGCGAGATTTACGAGAATCCACATGTTGAAATGCAGACTCTATGACTGTTGCTTCAACAGTGAAGATGGAACAGGACATGCTTAGGTCATACTTAAAAGTAATGTCAGTATAAATACCACAGCCAACATATCCTCCTGTTTTTGATCTTTTAAAGAATACTGGTATGAGTTCAGGTATGAATACAGGTATGAATAAGTACTGTCAACAATAAGATGGAAAAAGCTGTTGAAAAATAATAGTAGTTGTAAGCGATTTTCTAAATCAACCAAACTGGACTGGTGATGAATGGAATGCACTAGAACATATCCTCAGCTCAGAGTGATGAATAGTGTCCAATCTATGTAGAATAGAAGACCTATCAGATTCATAAACAACGCTATTATTGTCAATTCGAGATAAAATTAATGAGTGGTAAACTCGAAGCAGTGATTTGTGATCTGCATCACAAGATGCGTTTGAAAGCTACTTGAGGATATTAAGTTGTTTCTCATATTTCTTCCGCAGATGCAGAACGTGTGGAAGAAAGGTAATAATTTTTTATCGAATATTACCAGGTATTTTACTTTACTGACCCTGAAAATAGACTTCCTGTCTTTATAAAAGGATCCTTATGAAAACTAGTCTTCTTGTAGAAACGGATACAATTACTCTTGCTAGGAGACCAAGTATGGCCGTTCTCAGTACACCATGCAGCGAGTTTATTAACAGTTGTTCACAACTTCCTTGATGCTTTGAGATTGCATAAATTTATTCGAAAAGGCTTTTCCATTACGGATATTATAAACACGGGAGCGCAAAACATTTTTTCTGGAATATCGGAAGATTACACCGAAAGCCAAAATTGTATAATGTACGGAAAATTCTATATCACTATGTATGATCATATGCCTTCTCGATGTTGAAAATAATGGAAACCAGATAGTTTCTTCCCACATAGGCGTTGCGTATCTAGATTTCGAAATATGTGCTATTATCAAATGGATCTTCCTCTACGGATTCACTTTGATTTATGGTAATACATTCATTTTTTCTAGGACATATGCAAGACGAGGATTGTCTATACGTTCGAGAGTCATACATAAACAACTGCACTGATGTTATTGGCCAACCAGCACTGGTGTTATTGGCTTGTTTTGTAATGAGTTCTTCAATTCTAGCATACGAAATTCGCAGTTATAAGATAAGGCTCGTCCATGGGGAAAGCAAATGTGTGTCTTTTGGAACGCTTCTGTTTTTAAAACAAAGGACTATAAGAGTCGAATCTTGACACATTAGAAAAGGTTTCATTAATGACATTATCGATGTCCGTGGGAGAAGTAAATAAAACAACACCAGTAATAGGGATTGGGAATTCCCTATTAACTGCGTTTGTTGCTTTCTATTTCTTTCACAACTGCTTACTGAATGTTGAAGATGTTATTGAAGTAAATAGTGAGACCAAGATTCTGACTTCAAAGGTAAGCTCTGCTAGTTATTGCTTTTGCTCCCTAAAGAGCAATGAGATTCTCTATAGTGGGGGTAGCAAGTGGATGTCATTATTCTGAATATTCCTTACAACTTCCACTGTTTCTTATAGGTATTCTGGCATTCTTCATTACACCAAAGTTTACAATGTCTGTTTGGTATGTAGAAGTATTTTAGAAATGATATGTAAGCTGCACTAATTATAATTTCAGTGATTTTATGAACAATTTCATTGATATTCTCGACCAAAACAATTTCATAATCAATATTGCCAATTGTGAATAGCGCGTCCAATCTATCCGACTATGCATGTATGTAGGTAAGCTTTGGGGCATGCTTCGCTCTGGCTTATGAAGATTTTTTAGCTGAGGGCTTGATTTGTCTTGTTTATTCGTAAAATGGTGCTGAAAATACAACCAGTTTAGTGCACATTGTACTATAATCTGAAGTAAAAAATCAAATCTTTCAATAAGGTAAGGTATCAATTCGTATAACTATCTAAAGGCCGCAGTGGCCTGTTTGGTTAGGACGTCTCTCATTATCAGAATGTAGTAAATTCTAATCCCGGCTTAACCGAAGATATGTCATGTTCTCTAAAAGCAGGCCAGTGCATTTTATATGGGTCGTAGTAGCAATGTCTTTCAGAAATAATACCGCTGAGGGCACGGCAAGTATTGGGAGTCTTCTGCTAGGTCTCAGCTTCTAAATTACGAAGATTCCTACTCGGCTGGTTCCACTGGTAGAGCCCAATCATGGGCTAGGTATAGATAAGTAGGATGGTATAACAACTTTCTATACAAAAAAATTTCTTGTAAAAAAAGTCTATACTTTACAGTACGAATAGCACTTGTCTAAATTAAAGTAGAAAATTAATGAAGATATGCTTAGTGTTGTTATTCTGGTATAATACTGTGGGTTCGCTTATCTAGTTATATAAGAAAAAAGCCAGAAGAAATGAAAAGAGGTATTGATCAATTAAAAAAATTGCTTAAGAATTCAAATATTCATTTATTAATAAATTATATCAAAGCACAATTAAAAATGAGCAATTAAAACTTGCAAAAAACATTTTATCTTGCTCAAAACTTTTTCACTCATAATCTTGTCTCATTACACATACAATTCTATGATAATTCTTCCAAAGTTTATTATTCGTTCGTCTGTTAAATTTTTTATTTAAAGTTTCCTTATTTAATTATAAATGAAATACCTTATTTAAAGCTTTAAATATTATTCAAAGTTAAACTTTTTATTTAATAGCAGTTAAATAATTTAAAAAACATTAAAAATAGATAATATTTCTCAAATAACAAAGAATTAAAAAATTTATGGATTATGATATGAATTGTGCTTTCATTTCCTCAACGAAAGTAGAAAATTAATGAAGACATGCTCATTAGTCGTTCAGTTACTATTCATTTAATTATTTATTGCATCATGTTATTTAAATATTATTCATGTTAGGACATGTTTACTATTCAGATATTACAACTTACTTATTGGTTCACTTATCCAGTGATATTGAAAAGACATATGCCGTATCCAGCTATACTAATACACACACTCGTACAGTTTCATTATTATATTTCTATGTAGGTAATAAGTAAATGTGTTTAAGACATTCATAGTCTCAGAATCAAGTTAAATGACTATCATTACTCAAACAGGACCGAAACTCATCGCTGAAAACAACACTGTGAAATTCTGCTGTCCAAGTCTTTCATTGATGACACTTTATAATGGTCACCTTCTTAAGGGGTGGTGTCTTTAAGCTCTTTTCAACTAATCGTCATGAAACTATTCTCGTAGGTATTCGATCATCCAAAGCTTGTGAATTACACAGAATATCAGCAAAAGTTGGCTGTGGGGTTGCTTTGGATTCGTTAATGAGAGCGTTCCTTTGTTCATCCAGAAGGACCTGCCTTTCGATATTATATTCACATTTTGTTCTTTCATCCATCTGATAAAAATTCTGTACTCATTGGACGTTTCTGAAGCGATGCGATGGTAAGATAAACCACTTAATCCACAATCCGGCTTCTCAGGAAACCGTCCATTTGCTATAGGATTGTCTTCCGTGAAGTTGTGCAAGGATTTCCATATCCATACGTGTCTTTTGCAACTCTAAATTTCCATAACCGACAAAAAAATATGATTGTGGATTTGCCAGGCTTTCCTATCTTTTTTTTATCTCGTACTATACTCAGTTGAACAACTTACATTTTAAATCACTAGCATAATATATTTCACACTGTATTATGTGAAATTAGGGTATTTACACGACCGAAATTTCATGGTTTTACTACCAATGGATTTTTGAGTCAACAAGTGTAAACAAATTATGAGATTGTCTTAAATTTTTTAATACAATTTCAGAAAAAAAAACTATTCGTTTCCATAATTTTTTTAAAACTATTATATTGTATTAATTAAGAGAAAATTTTAAAAAATTGTTATCCGGATAGACAAAACGGATTTTATTTCATTTGTTTACCTACACATTTATTTTAGCATATTGGTGTGAATTACAGAGCTGTTAATTGATTTTTCAGCCTTCAGTTCAACAGTTGATTAATGTACTGTACATTAATCAATTGTTTTATTTTAATGTATACTATATATATATATATATATATATATATATATATATATATATATATATATATATATATATATATATATATGAGATTATTTATGCAATGATGATTACTTGTTTTTTTGCAGTAAATAACAGAACTAAAATGAAATAAGACTAAGCGTGTGTTTGCAATTTTGGATAAGCGTGCTATTTTCCAAAACTTCAAAACTCAATACATGCCAAACATTTTGCATACAATAAAATACTTATAAAAATATATTCCGCAACTTTATCTGTGCATTCTTTAAAATGTTGACAAGTATTTGCCTTCTTACAAACATAGTTACTTATCGTGAATATTCGGAGTCATGTGTAACTAGAAAAATCCAAAGTGGATTCTTAAAATAGATACTACTTTAAAAACACAGTTTAAAATAGTTGCCATGATAAATATTTTATACTGAAATTATTCGGTTAAAGTTTACAATCTTAGATTTCTTAGCACCTGCAGAAATGTATATACTTATTTCTGATATAAGACATAACCAAATGCTTAGTAAAAAATTTCTTTTGAATATAATTATATTTTTTTAGCTTGAGTTAGAATGCAAATTAAAGTGTGTAAACATGTGTAAAAGTAACTAGTCGTTTATTTTATATTCACTATATTGATTACTAGTATTTATATTCATAATAATATACGTTAATAATTGTATACATACTTAACTAAATAGATGTTGATGAGTACTTCGTGGATTACAGCAGTTTTTGATCTACATAATTGTTGAGAACTACGCGCTTGATATAGTAATGGCAAGTAAAAACTTTAAAAGGGATCATACGATACAATAAATGAATCTTATTTATGAGTGAGTCTTGACATAAATAGATTGAAACTGAGTACACTATTGCGCAGTTTTTTATAACGAAAATTTATTTACTCGATTCTCAGAAATCGAAAGATTTATGACAGAAAATAATACCAAATAATTATTCGTATACATTTTTCTTCATGGAGATTTTGATGTTAAATGCTTTAGAAAAGACTTTGTAAAAATTTAATAATGATGTTTTCTTCCTTAGATTATAATTTCATAATAAATATAATTTTATTTTTTAAACTTATTTTAAATAGCGAGGCATGCTATTTTAACGAGATTATTTTTCATGTATATTATATAGTAATAATCTGCGTTTCAAATGTCATAATTTTTATATATTTTAGAAAAAAAGTGTTTCATTCATTTGCAAAATTAATAAAAGGTAAGCTGTTTCTTGGATTATAGTGGAAAGTTTTTGAAGCACACCCTTCTCAAGTTGCTTGTAATTTACATCAGGAACCTTAATCTTCTCATAACGCCGTTCTTTTTGAAAAGTTCGCCGGTCTTCTTGAAAAGTTGTTTGAAGCAATAATAGCAAAAGGAAATGAAAGACGTTTTCGATGGGAACAATGCATCTTATAAGTGTTTTATAGTTCTATGGTGTTTATCTCATAAGTGTTTTTATCAAATTGACATCGAGATTTCCAGCACCCATGTTAAGTGTATTATAATGACACCAATCCGACAAACGATTTGCAACATAATGTAGACTTCCATTTTGCCGAAGCAGAAGCATTTGTCCTTTTCATAGAACTACCATATACGCAAAGACAAATTATCCATAATGTCATGATCAGTATTTATCATGCTGGATACATGATGATTCTTATGAAAGAAGAGGAGCCCCTCCATTATGTTTCTCTTCATCAAATTACACTATAGGAAAAAACTGTAAAAGGAAATGCTATCTGAATTGATGTCATAATCATATAAGCTGAACAGAATGAAAGAATTAGCATCCTTACACATAACTTCAAAGATCAGATTAAAATTATCCATTCAATTAGAACCAGACCCTATTCAAATAATTGCAAATTTTTTTGAAAAAAAAGGGTTGATTTTAAAAGATTATTATACACACTCAAAATGGGAGAAAAAACTATATATTTTTAAAGAAAAAGAACTCTAAACCAATTAAATGAAAATGCACAATATTAAATGTTAAGATAACAAGGGCTGTACATTAATACAATGTGTATGTAAAGTGCTGTAAATGAAAGTGATTGCTTGCTGAACATATGGATCAGAGATATTTCTCTGATATCGTCTGTAATCGGGGAGCCAAGTCACGCATGGGCTTGACAGTGAGAATTTGCATGTGGTCACACTCGAGTTGATGCTTTATCCATTTAAAGGCATTTTCCAAGCCGGCATATCCTTCACTAGCTGATTTTACAGTGTCAGCTTCAACTTGGGCATTAATGTCATCTTCTTAATCGACACTTTAAATAAGTTTACCATCATGTGCAATTGAAATCTAGGGTTTCACTTACAATCCATTCACTTATATCTTAAGCACTGACTTCTTAACATACAGATATTTCCAAAAGAATGTTTTTGAATTCCTGATGGTAAAGTGACACGTCTTTCTCATCTTTTACCTTCTCTTATCTTTCTTTGCTTTGAGATTTTCCCTTTTTCTCATTTTCCTTCTCTTCTTTAGTCTAATTTATTTTCCTGAAATTCTGAAAACGATTCGGATAATCGGAGTTCGGATAATCAGACTTCGAATAATTGGAGTTCTACTGCACCGCGTGGCAACAATCCAGGAATATGGGTGACACATTAGGTCAAAAAATTGCGTTTTAACGTTTGTAAGTAATGGCTTGTGTATGGTTATTCTACAATTTTTTGTGTTTAGGTAATGATCAATGCAACTGATTACATGCAGCTGTTATCTGTGGATAGTTTTGTTACCAATAAATTAACGAGATGCATTTTCAACTTTATTAGCAACGGAAGGGTAAAGAACTGGGACCACCTTGGTAAGTGATACCACATTTCGTGTGGTTACAGTAAACTTTCGATTATCAGGTTTTTCGCGATGTCTAAATTTCAAAAAATTTCAATCTTCAATTAAAAAAATATTACAGTGCAATAAATGAATAAAATAATAAAAAATAGACATTTCTGATGTATCTTTTTAAAAAGTAAATTTACAAATTTGTAAATAGAGAATAGTATTGCTAAACCAGCTATAAATGTGTCCATGTTAACTATTTAGAGTTAAAATTGCTTAAAAATAGATTTTTTCATTGATTTTTTCCTCTTTTTTATAGTTTTGTGGATAAATAGCAATAATCGAAGCACTCAATGCCTCCGATAATGTAGAGTTACTATCAATTTTTAAAGTTTCAATATTTTTCTTTTTTTGTTGTGTGTGTGCTCCACTTTGTCTCCCTCGCTTATTAATATATGCAAAAATCGATATCTGCGGAGTTCCTTTAAATATAATGGCACAAAAAAGAAAATGCAATTGGCATCCTGTGTCGAGTCCATATTGAAATCTATTACACTCAGTTAACCCCAGTATGACTTTATAGTAGTTTTAATGAATATTTATTATAGAATATGTCCATCTTCTCAATTAGTCCAAGCCCTTTCCAAAGCATTATCAAAAATCATTTTCGTATGTTATGAGAGTATATCCATACATTTTTGTCAATCAAATATATATGATTTTAAATCGCAGCAATCAAATGATATCAATCCGTTGCCATAATACAGTGTGTGATATTTAAATTTTTTAAAATTTTCAAAGATTTCTTTTCACAGTTATGTGTCAAATTTTTAGAATGAAGAGGAATTTCAAGAAAAGTCAGAATTAAGAGGGAGCAAGAACTTGATTGAAATATGATACATTTCCTATTCTAAAATCTTTAGATCATGTGTTCAGATATAATTTTATTGCTGTGTAAAACATTGAAATAAATGGAAATTTCTATGTAAAGCAAAAAATTTTTAACAATTTTCGTTAACAAATATATTAAAATAATATTTAAAAACATTATCATACATTTCGTAGAAAATTAATCCATTTACGTTAAATTAAAAAATGTCAATTGAAAGAAATATTTTGTTGAAAATATTTCTACAAAATATAATTGTACTATTCAAAAGCTATTTCTGTTACATTTGTGTTAATTTTATTAAATGTATTTACCTTGACTGTCTTTGATTTTGCTTCCATTAGATAAAAACAATGTTCATTATTTTGTGTATGCAAAAATAATTAAATATCCAAAATAAAGTTGTAAAAAAAATTGATTAGGAAAATGTAATCTGATCATTAATCATTGCTGATTCATAAAATAGAAAAAAGTATCATGAAAGTTTGAACATGTAGATGTGAGTGCTTAAAAATTCTATATTCAAATCATTATGAAACTATAGATTTCGCAGGAAATAATTCTAGGTTTATCTGAACACAAGACATAAGTTACAGCAACATCTTTGTTTGAAGAGTTATCACATATCAAATTGAATGCACAATTTTATTTGTCTCATTAAGTTTGTTAAAAAAAATCCATTTCATGTTTGTGCGGCATCTAAAATAAATTACGCATCTAAATTAAAAAGTTAATTCTTATATGACGGGCATTTTAGTCCATTTATATCACAAATATTGATTTTATTCGTGCATTTAGAAAATAATTACAAAAATGATCGATAAATGTCTACCATCCTTTTCATCTGATACCAAACTCGCAGTCAATTCGGATTTTTTTCTTTTCGTGAATTTTCTTAATGTTCTCCAAAGTATTCTCTATGATAGCCTGAAAAACGTAAAAGTAATATATATTAGACTTCTAAGAAATAAATGTTATACAACGAAAACAGAAGATTTCATTTCTTATTCGTGAAAAGAGAAATGCGTTCAAAATCATTCAGCTACTGACTTCTTATTTGAAAAGCACTCTACTCAGACGTGGTTGGTGAAATCAATACTTTATTCTCCGTCCCAAAATAATTTATCAGTTTTTGCCTTCGTGTAATATAATGACTGCGTCTGGAAAATTAAAAGAAAAGACAGTAACCGTTAAACTCTGCTCGTTTCTTAGGATCAAAAAGGGCGATATATGTTATTTTTCTAAGAAAACAATTTCTTTTTGCGCGTATCAGAGTATTTTAATATCAAGTTTTTTATGTGTTTTAGGCTTAGAGATTAGTTTTTTATTTTATTTCTTTTTCTCAAAAGTAAGTAAAATATTTCTTATATATATAATTTAAGATTTTAAATATTTATACAACATTTTTTAACTGTTTTCAATTTAAGAAAATCTTAGTTCAAATTAATAAAGCATATTACTAAAAATAAAGTATATTATTATATTTTTAGTACATCTCTCGTAAGCTTAGTAGGTCGATAAGTTTAATTATTTTAAGATAGAGTTATCAGATATTTTTAAACGAGAGTCAAGTATTCTTAATTTTGATTAAGTTTAAAATATTTACGAAAATTACCAATTCGTTACGTTGATAGATGATTTGAAAGAGAGGATTTTAAATTCTTTGCAAGTTAAAATTACAAAAGATGAATATTAGCAAAAATTTGTAATATATATATATATATATATATGCATGCATACTCTTAACATACCAACATATATATATATATATATATATATATATATATATATATATATATATATATATATATATATATATATATATGATTGATTGATTGATTACTAAGTATATAATAAAATAATTGTTTTTTTCACAACATAAATCTTTGATGAATTTGGAATCTATGTGTAAGTGAGCAAAAATTCTTATGCTTAAATGTTTCTTATTCTTATTTGTCGGCTAATCACCAGATATATCAACTATTTTTTTCTCGTGACAGGCAGTTTGTTGTCATCTTTGTATTCATAGTTGATTTTCCATTGGATGCATATTCATTGGAAAATCAACTATGAATATGTAATATTTATGTTACTTGTATATCAAAATCACTTATCTGAAGTTGTGATTAGATTTTTGGTGTTGTGATCATTTGGATAAAAACTCAATTTTGTGAACGATTCCTATCATTTTTGTCTCAGTGCAGCTTCCGTTTGACAAACTAAGGTTGGTAAAAAAAATATTAAGTTCCATAATGTCACAGATATTTAAAGTGATAAAACAAATCATTGATTCAAGTAAATTATTTTATAATTGGACTTTGAAACTCAACGTTTTTTAAAGGTAAAGGTTCAAAATACATTTTTATTCAACATATTTAGAATATTGAATACGTTGTTTGCTTTCGAAATGTGAGACAAAGAAAATTACCAACTTTCAAAAATGTTTTTAACACAATTAAAAACAATTATGCAACTGTAAATATAAATGTGAAACAAAATTAATTTAAATATATTTTTTTAAATTTAACGTATTTACAATCATTTACAAAGTTGTATTCAATTACATTTTTTATTTTATTTATTTATTATTTTTTTTAGAAAACTGCTTTTTATGAGATTTATCGGTACTACTGTTTATTGCTCTGTACTTGTATCATGCAATGGATCTCAGTCTAGGTACGCCATGGATCAATTTTGATTCTTAAAAATTTTCTTATTATATAAGCTGTGAATAAGTTTCTACGACTTCAAATTTAGAATATTAAAGTGTCAAACATTAATGTCAAAGCATAATATACAGGTTAAATGTATATGAATAACAGATCATTTCAATTGTTTAGAATATTTGTTACAAGTTATTTACATTAAGGCATTTATTTTATTGTAAACATATTTAGAATAATTGTTAGTAGTTTCACAGTGAAGATAATTACAAGAATAAAATCTGTGAATATCAATAAAATGAATAAAAAAATGTGCAAAATATAAACTATTTGTACTCATTTACTCTCGATTTTGTACTCATTTACTTAGTATTTGTACATAACGTATAACATTCTCTCGATGATGTACGTTATTATTTATAAATATTAACTAAGACACTGAATAAAAGACGGAAATATGAAATCTACAATATTATTCCAAGCCAGAAACTTCCTGCTCTTTTAGATAGGTAATCTTAAATAAGGATATTTATTTCCTATAAAGTATTTCATGTATAATGGTGTTTTTGAGTTCACACTTAATGTGTATCTTGGAATAGAAATTTATCATCTCTGTTGATCTAAAATATTCTGCTTAAAATTTTGTAAACTGGAGATTTTTGGTAAATATATATACCTTATATTAGGTAATATTTATATTTTTACTTTCCCACTGGTATATTTCAAGAAAGGTTTGATTTAAATATTCCAAATCTGCTACAATAAAATCGTAATATTACAAATTACTACACGTGTTGGAATATTACCATTCAAAATAAACATCAGATTTTTGCATAGAATTGTCTTGGAGATAGTTCTATGCAAAAATATGCTTAGAAACAAGACAATTCTATGTTCCTATGCTTATTTTCATTTTCCAGAATATCTTCTTAAAATATAAACTATTCAAAAAAAAAAAAAAAAGAGAAAGTTCAAGGTGTATAATGAAAGACTGTGTATGAAGAATCTTTCGTTATACATTTTGAAATTTCTCTTGAAATGGATATATGACAAAAGAATTAATTTCTATCATATATATAAGAAAAGTAAACATTTGTCTATTTTTCAGTCTTCCCATTTTATTGCGATTGCTTCAACCAGTACCTACATATTTATAAATTTAAAGCTTTTTAATATAAGTAAATCCTTTCGCTGTCAGTTGGTATACTTTTGCTATTTTTATGAAGAACATTTATCATTGATGGAACAGAATTTTTGTTCTCTGTATTTTGTCCTGGAAAGATTGATATTACTTGTAGCAGAAATCTTCACAAACTTTGTATTATATTTTGTATCAGTTTAATGTTCATTCCCTCTTTTTTTAGATATCATCATAGTGAAACATTTTTTTAAAACTTGGTTTAATCTTTTTCAAATGATTTTTGAGGTGGAAGCCAAGAGATTTGGTAATCATATATCAGATCTAGGTACCGAAAGATTGTCACGCAGTGGAAACCATGTGATTGGAAGATAAATATCACCATTCCTTAGCTGATCCTCATCTAATCGTCTTTGTACAGTATTCTGGGAAAAAACAATAAATCCCAACAAACTTGAAAAAAAACGTTTTCAAAAATTCTACTGGGAAGGCTATTGTTGCGGACGCAACCATTCCTGATTGTGTAATTCTCTCACTTATGATCTAGACCAGTGTTTCTCAACCGCCGGTCCGCGGACCGGTACCGGTCCGCAAGAAATATTTACCGGTCCGCGAAATATCCAGCTTTTATAGGCTGACCACTGATACAGTACCTACATTACAATAATAATAGTTTACTAGTGATTTATCTTTGTGAAAAATTGTGCATTGGGTCAAATTATTAATATTACAGGTCCGCGCGAACGTGCCGAAATATTTAACCGGTCCTTGGAGTAAATTCAGTTGAGAAACACTGATCTAGACTATGAGATATCAAAATCCACTTCAACATTTTTTTCTCTGAACCATTTTTCAACCATTAAGCAGCAACCAGACTGCTTCATCCAATACATCTGCAAATCTATGTGTTCAGCAAATCAGCATTTTTGAGATCTCTGTTGTGATCTTTCTTAACATTCGAGTAACTGCTTGTAATGTTGTCGTTGTTAATAAATTCTAGAACTGTAGAAAACAAAATTACATTAACCAAATAATGTATTCGAATCTCTGGCCAGTTATATAATTATTCGTAGACTTTGCAAGAAATGATAAAAATGAATATGAAACTGCACCTCATAACAAAGCTAAAGTGCTTTTTTGATTTGCACATAGATAAAGAAAAGTTTTGGAAAATCACTTCAGTGTTTTTAAATAAGATTTTAGTATATTCCTTAAACTATATATATAATATATAAAATAAATTTAGTTGTTATAGAAAACAATTAGGTTAATGCAGATTATTACGGTATTTTGTGATGCAGTACTTATCTGCTTTAGCACATATTTGCATAAGCTTTAATTTCATTTAAGTCACTCTAGCACGTTGACGTCGATTCATTTTATTCTAGAGTATATTATATTTATTTATATTGGCGTTCTAGGCATGATATCAGATAATTAATATTGGCCCTTTTTACATTTTAATATTATTTTTCTTATACCAGCCAGTTTTTGTAAAAGCAATTTAATTTTAAATCATTATTTTTATTAATGTTTCCAACCTAAAAATGTTACCTCCATCATGACAATAATTTGTACAATATAAATATGAAACTAGAATACCTTACTCTTATATCTTGAAATAATCACAACATTTATTGAATATCTCTAAATGCTATACAGTGAGTGATCGATTAACGAACATAATCCGTTACAGGACTATGTTTTCTATCCGATTTGTTCGTTAACCGATCATCGATTTACCATAGATTTCTTTGTGAAATCGATTAACTCGTTCTGGAGAACTTAAAAATTAAATTAAAAACAGAATGTATAATTTTTCAGTAAGAGTTTATTTAAAAAGATAATACATACTTTGCATATTAATCAGTCCTTTTCATTTTTGGCTTATGTGGAATTAACGAACATGTCTAATGTCGATTGCTTTTCTCTCTTTTTTAAGACTTTCCGGAAATGATTAATAACGTATTGTTGTAAAGATCCCTAACCTTATGATATCAGCTTGGTTTAGGTGGCATTGTAAGACCACAGCTCTGATATCCTCCTATTTCTTCTACGAATGAACAAAGGAAGGGAGTGCTCAATTTATTAGTTTCGGTCTTCAATGAAATAAAAACCGAAACTGATTATCTACTTTGGCTTCAAAAATTCTAATGGAAATTTTTTTTCAAGTATAGAACTTTGAAGATTAATAGGCAAGCAACATAATTCAAGAAAGATAAAAAATAAACGATTTTTGGTCCTTTGGGTTTGGCAATCCAGCACATCATGCTCCGAGAGCCGAATAGTGTACGTTAGAATTCATTTTAGTTCGTTACCCGAATATGTGTTCGTTGTCCGAACACAAAAATCATTCGTAAAAATGTTCGTTATCTCATTTGTTCGTAATTCGAACTGTTCGCTAACCGATCACCCATTGTAGTAATATCGAACAAAAAGAAAGATATAAAAATAATTTAAAACTATAACATAAACTTGAAAATAATTTTTTATAGTTTAAATATTTTTCCTTTCTTCTTCTTTGAATGCTATAAGTGAAGTTTAACAAATACTACCTTTGAGAAAAAATCAATTCGTGCAACAAGTCGGCACGTCGTGATTCGTAAGGGTTTGTGAAAAGAAAATACGTTTTTAGTAGAATTGCATTGAAAAGGTAAAGATCGTTGGGGGTTGCAGGCTGTCCTTAAGAGATTAAAATAAATGTTTTGGTTTAGAGGTCATTTTATCAGCATAACAAATTATCTAAAGTTACCGAAAAAGAATAGCAGATATTGAATCAATATTCTTAAACGCAAAATATATCGTGTTCTTCAATGAATGTTGCTCAAAACCAGGAAATTATTATTTTTTGTTTCATTTCAATCAAGCGTTGCAATTATTTTCATTTTATAAACACTTTAAATAATTAAACATTTATGGATTGCTTTTAATTAACAGTTCAGTTTACATGAAGGGTGGGCAGACTTCTGGATCACGAGCTATTTTTTATTTGTCTTG
This sequence comes from Latrodectus hesperus, assembly GCA_037975125.1. Lineage (NCBI taxonomy): Eukaryota > Metazoa > Arthropoda > Arachnida > Araneae > Theridiidae > Latrodectus > Latrodectus hesperus. The sequence continues at coordinate 42,948,614 of CM075850.1, forward strand.
CGATCTTCTTCAATGACCGGTCGGGGATTGAACAAGCACATTTTAGGATCCTAAAAATTAGTATCGAGAAATTACCTCAAAATGTCTTGGCTTTTTACAAGTCGATTGTTATACCCTTAATATCCAGCCTGGTTTACATGTACATGTTCAGAAGCCAAAATATTAAAGTTTATTCAATTTTTTAGAAATTAAAAACTTCACGCTTAGAATTTCAAATGGAATGAGGATCAGATGTATACTGATAAATATTGTGTATGTATGTATATAAGTACTATAATCACTTTTTTTCTACATTGGTTTTTAGCTCTTAGCCATTTTATGCACTCGAAGATTTATTTGATTTAGATTTATAACTTAAATTGGATTTTGAGCAAACATCCTCATCCAAAGTGGGAGTCGAACCCAAGAGTTACCAAACTAAAAAAGCCAAAATATTAACCATTCAGTTGCCAACTCTTGGCGTCTTTTTCTCGAAGTGGTCAGAGTCGCCACTTTGGCAAGGTTTTACAATTATTTGATAATTGTTTCCTATCTGACAAATATATTTATCCACTTCATTCACCAAATGGAATGATGACATTTTAAATATATATTTTTTATGTTTAAAATAGTATTTTAGTAAGAAAAAATAGTAAATTATCCTAAAAATATATATATTTTTTCAAATAAAAATGTGTATGATGTACTGTGTCAGTCTTCCTAGAAATGACCCTCACTAATTTTAGATGATTTAAATTTAATTATAAATTAACATAAAAAAATAAAACAATTTGAGTGTTATCCTCAATTTATAATTAAATAAATTACTTTCTTATTTTTTTTACACAAGATACACCGAAAGTTTTCTTATCACCTCTGGACTATACTCACTTTGAATTTTATAAAATCTAAGCTTATGTACATTCATCTTCTAAATATGCCTTTTAAGAAAGATTGCGACTCAAAATTTCTCTAATAATAAAATCCTCATTTCGCAACGAGATCGAGTTGAGAAAATCAATATCAGTTTCCCACTGAATATATCTCCGATGAGTTTTCATCGGTTTATAATTTTCCTTTTTTTTTCCTCTCTCTCGGAAATGAAATTGAAGAGAAGCCGAGCGCAGTGTTTGAGCGGGACCAATTTCTTGATGAGGTTGTCGATTACAATATGATTAGCGCCAAGAGTTGGGGAGAAGATTGCTGAAAGGACTACAGAGTCATAAATCACCGCCACATTAGGCGATCAATAAGAAGCCCGCGCATGCGCAGAAGACTTCGCGCGATTCAACAATGGCGACCGGCTTTATAATCCCGGTTCTTTACTTTCCCAGTCGCTATCTGCGGCAGAGAAGTAATTTGAGCTTGCTGTAGTATTTCGCAACCATCCTGCGTTGCTTCTCGGTGGTTTCTTATTTTTCTTTCTTCCAAATAAGTAATTTTTTTTTTCCTGTAAGCGGTTGTTTTCGAATGTTTCTGTGGTTGCAGCGGTTCTGAAAATGACCTTTTTAGAGTGCTAGAGTTGATTCATATGTATTCATACGAATGCAATAGAGAATTTTCTAAAAGAAAAATATTATTAGAATAGGAAACTATGACAATCATTTTTATTTTATTTTTTTATATTTTGTGTACTTACTTTTAAGAATTAAGGATGAATTTTTAATGTAAAGTTGATTAAAGTTTCTCTTTTGATAAAATTATAAGTAGCTGTCTGGGTAATGATATATTAACTATGTAAATAAAAATAATTATTAAATAGTTCTATATTTGAGTTTTTATATCAATTAATTTAAAATAGGTCTTGAATTTCCACCTCTTATTATTCTTTACTAAATTTTTGATAATCATTAAAATTTAATCAAATTATGATTTTTTTACGCAAAATACAATTTGGAAAGAATATTTTATGAAACCTACAATGTTTCTAATAATTCCTTAGCATTCACTAATTTCGACTTATAAATGGCAGCGAAGTTTGTCGGCTGAATGTTCAATGAATGATTCACAATATGAATCAGAACTTCCTCTGATTTATATGACAAAGTCATTTTTATTTCTGTATTAATATTCCATTAATTAATTCTCAAATTTTGTAGCTTTATTGTAAGAAACATTTTCAACATATAAAAAAAACAACAACAAAGTTTTAATTTGCGCTACTTTCGACCTATTTTCCATTATTATGAAGCAAATGAAATGAATAATACAATATGGACTCTAGTTATAGAAAAGATTAATGCAGAAATAATAAAATATGAATTTACTTTCACATCTTTCAAGCTTTTCATTTCAGAACAACCTGAACTGAGCTCTTTTCAATTTATTCGATTACGTGATCAGTTTTTTAATTCTTTGCTGTGTGCGCGACTTATAAATTACTTAATTAAAATTAATTTCAGTTGAACTAGGCATTTTAACCAATCATCTTACTAAACTGTAAATTTTCAAATACATGCTCAAACTATATTTTAAAACAATTATCATCTTCAATATCTATATTAAAATACTTTCGCTTCCAGTTTCTTGATAAAAACAGTTTTATCAACTCAAGCTTTTTTCATTGATATGTTTATTGTACACAGATATTTAACTCCTGCATATATGAAAGAGCGTTTATTTTATGATTTAAAAAGAGACATATTTTTTATTATTTCTGAAAGATTTAATTATTATTTGAGTTGCAAATTTACTATATATGCATTCATATTTATATATGAATATTTACATATATTGTGAATTCACTGATGCTTACACTTTTTTAGAAAGTTTCATTTTTGTCGCAGTTGATAATATATCCACACAAATATTGAAGTTCTAATAATTTGTATTATAATTACTGTTTCCACGCTAGAAATTTTTAAACACGAAAGAAGGAGGCATTAGTTTTTGTCGGCTACTTAATAATATATTTTAATTTCATACTTCAACTTGTTTTCTGTGTAATACATTCGAAATTTGAATCCTATCTTCGTAATTTTTTTGTATTTCTATCAATTTATTAAATTTCACTATTATATATAAATCATTCAATCATTCATTCATGAATGTTTATAAAAAATAAAATCTTATTATTTGATGATTTCTTGAAAAAAATTGGTCCTCAGAAAGTGTGCAACGGCATGCATATTTCACAAATTCTACAGCAACATTTTTCTGTATCCATGAAGTTTGAGTATACGTTTTTCAGAGATTTAGAATTCTAGATTGAATTATTTCTCTTAATTTGAATATGATATATCTTACGTGCCCGTGGTTGATTAGTGGTTAGGGCATCGGCCCTCCTTCTATCCAGAAGGGCTGGATTCGATTCCCTATGTCGTCAAAGACCCACCGAGTACATGCGATATATGTGCTCGTAAAATCTTTGATATCGGAAGTCCTTTTGTCGCTGGTTGAGCAGTTGCCTTGGGTGTAATGATCTGAAGAAAATGTCCTCTCCTCCAGATGACTGTCAAAATTGAGGGAGTGGATCTTCTGGTGGTGCCCGTATCGGAGGAGTCTAAGAGCAAAGACGTGTTTTCACCTTCGTGGTGCCTGGTTAAACAAAAGACGAACCATCTGACTTAATTTCGCATAGCGGTCGGCTTGCGAGCTTAGCATGTCCAAGTATCATAAATAACACAACAACAACAATTTACCTTAAATGAAAACATTATCTGTGAAAATGAAGAATAAATAACTGGTTTTATTAAATGTGAAAGAAATTTCAAAAAGAAAAAAACTCCGAAAACCGCGATTCATGCTTTAATTGGATGAGAAAATTATATTGAAAACTGAAATGATTTGGCAGAAATAGGAAGCTGTTCCAACAACAGGTAAAAGACATTTTCGGACTTGCGATTAAAAAAAAAAATCTACCAGTGAAAGATATGCATCAATAAATGAGTAAAAAGAGGATCTCACTTGAAGGTGTGGTAAAATTTAATTTGAAATACAAATGTTCAATTTATTAAGTTGCTATGAAAATACGAGTACTTCGAAAATCATAAGGATGAGTGGCCTAAATGGGGTTAAGAGTGATATATCCAGGAACCAAATGGAAAAAAGATCTTTTTTAAATGAAAAATAAAATTTTTTGCTATTTATAATCTATTTCAATCATATCTTCTGTTATATCTATATATCATATTCTTAGATCCAAATAGTTCATTACTTAGACTGAATAAAATCGAGTTTTCACATTCATTACAAAGCGATATTGTAATAATCTTAGTGACAGAACCACGTTATTCAATCCAATGCCGTATTTAAATATAAATGCAAGATCCCAAGCAATCCCAACCACAGTTGAACAACGGAAAATAGGCGTTTCCTTTTTTTTCATGTACATCTATCGAGGGGAGTACTTTGAAAAGTTTTTTGGGTTTCTTACCTTGTGGTAAGAAAATATAGTCCACGTAAAAAAAGATCTCCAGGAAAGTAACACGAAACAGATTTCAAATATTTTACAAAAAATTTTAATTATTAATCCACTTCTTATCAAACTGATGCCATACTACAGAGCAACTGCAAATTCAGTATTTTAAAATGTCAATTGAAAGACCATTGATATTTTAAAGTACTTTATGAGTATTTGCTAAATAGAATTGCATCCTGTTGCCGGAATATGAATTCGCCGTGTTTTACAATAAATTCGAATGTTTACTTTTATAATCAAAATGCTCATGTAAAATATGTTATCAATCAAACATTTGCGCATAAGAGATTAATTACTCATGATTGAACATTCATTTGTGTGGAAATAACTCGAAAAGTAAAAAAAGTATCAAATATAATTTGTTATTTTTAATTAACAAAATAACCTTTGAATATTATAAAAGTTATTAAGCTGATAATATAAGATAAACAAGAAAGTTTTCTGCCGTTTTTCGAGTTGCTATTGATTGAAGTAAGAATAAATATACAAATTAGTGTATGACATGGTTGAGATACCGATCAGTGGAGAGTACGAATATTAATCGTTATAAAAGCAGGTATCCCGCGAAAATTCATCAATCGTAACTGGTGCAGTAGCGAAGAGAAATAGACGTGCCGAAGGAGCTCGTTCGGTGTTGCTTGCTTTACTACTTCCTACTTCAACATGGGCTTATCAGCTGCTGCATCAAGTCGACGAATATGTCAAGCGTGTGGGAATAGTGCTGTGAATGAACATATGTCAAGCTATCGGTTTCACAAATTGAGGTAGGGAGATTTGTCTCTCTGTGATGATCCTGGTGTCTGATGCACTAATTGTCAAGTGGTTCACTATGAGCTGCTACCAATAGTCACTGTGAACAGTATTCGCCGTAGTTGGAACGTGTGCAATAAACATTGCAATAGATGGAACTATCATTGGTCAATCGCAAGGGGTACTGTTCTTGACCGATAACGCCTAGCAGCATGTCACTTGAGTGACCAGGATTACAATACAGCGACTTGGTTGGGACACTTTTATGCCTTCCTTCTTACTCACTTGATCTTCAAATTACCACCTCTTCCATTCCCTGGACAGTCATCTTCGAGGAAGACCCTTCACCAATGAAGCAGGCTTGCGCTAAGCACTCTGACTTCTTTGCATTCACCCCCTTTCCCAGTTTTACCGCAAGGGAATAGCATAACTGGAGACACATTGGCAGAAGGTGCTGGATTCTGACGGTGATTACTTCTAGGTCTAACAGTATGATACAATGTATGTAGGCTTTGTTCTTTTGGGTCATTGAAAACGGCAAAAACTCTCTTGTTTACCTAGTAGCTATTAGCGATGTATACTACATTAATAAAGTTAATAATTTCTCGATAAAATGAGTACATATATAATTTAGAAGTTAGTTATTATGGTTGACCCAAGCATAAATGTAGGTATGTAAATGGAAAAAATATTGATTTCAATCTGATAAATATTCGTGTTGCCATCAGCTGATATTTGCTGATATCGCAAATTCAAATGATTAGTTGCAAGACGCATCAGCTGATAAATTCTACTGATGATCTATCAAATTGAGTTTACACTCCAATTAGTACCAACGTGGATTTTAAAGTTAGTATTTTTTCAACAGACCTTTAAATTTTAATTTTGCATTCAAAGCAGCTTTTAAACATTTTACGTTTCCTTTGAAAGCCTACCAAGCAATAGAAGAAAAATGTTCTTAAAGTTGGCTCAAATAGTTCATTGTTTTTAAATATGATAACAAATTCTATAAAATAAATAAAACAATGAACATATAAAGGGAACTATAAAAGTTTTTCAAAATGATTCAACTAAAAGACTCAGGAGGCTACAGGTTACTGTATGTTCAGACATGTCTAAATTTGCATGGTAGCAGACGCCAAAACTAACATTGCTATTGAACAATTAAGTCTGTGAACTCCATTGTTTAATAGCAATGATAGTTTAAAGTGTGAATTATTGCATCGTGCTCATGTACTGAGACAAGTCCAGTTTTGAGGCACAACTTTATGCCTGGTTTGAGTGTCTAGAAGAAATGACACTTGTATTGAATAAGGATTGTCCACAGCATATGACTTTATTTAGGTGGTACAGTGAATTCAGAAGGAGAAATTTTACTCTGGAGGACTCAGAGAGAAGGAAAGAACAGAAACAGAAATATTTTTGCTGTAAAGAAAATGGTTGACGAAAACTGTTGAGGGACCTATCAGCACACCTTACAGCTTCATGCATTAGAAGTTCATTCTATTACACGTAAAGATATTAATGTGTATGGTCTGATTAAAGAGCAGATAACTTGTCGTGTTATTTTGTGTCGAAATGTGCTGCAAATGTTCGAAAAGGGACAATATCGGTATGTGAACACCATAGTGATGATGACGAGACTTAACTGTACTACTACGGTGTGCCGAACAAATTTCAAAACAAAGTTTGAGTGTTTGATAGTTAAGACACATCAGAAACGGTCTGAAAATATCGATCTGTCAAGAAAAAGATGATAGCAGTGTTTTTTTTTAATTGAATAGAATTGTAAATGTGTCATTTTGCACATTAAAAAACAGTAACACAGCTAAATGGTACCTTGAACAGTGCTTGCTTAACTGGACTGTTTCTGCACATGCTTAAAATTACACAGTATATGCGCTTAAAATTAAGCATGGAAACCTGGTTTCTCCACCATGCAATGAGTGATTGACCTGTAGTGGAGTGAAACTCCGTAAACATCCCTTTACAGTCTAAATCTTGCTCTCAGTGACTTCGGACTGTTTTTGTGAGGGAAAATGAAGTTAAAAAAAAAACGATTTGATAATGACGAGAACCTTCTGAGGGCTTGGAAAAAGGAGTGCTTCACATTCTGATTAAACTTGATTAAATTGGTTTAAGGATTGTTTCGGCACATAGAGAAGTGTATTGCATGTAGTGGAAATTACTTTGAAAGAATTCAACAAATAAAGCTGTATTGCAAAACTTTTGTAGTACCTTTAATATAATCTGTCAGTATGGTCCATAGACAGTAATTATCATTTTTGTTATCAGATAATCTTAAATCGTTTCCGTGATAGTAGAGGCTAATGTATTAAATTTTAAAATTTGTCTAAAATTTTCATTTTTGTTTGAGATATCGCTTATTAGATGTAAATTTTTCTTTTTGAAATAATACAAAAAATTCCCAGTTTTAAACATTCCAAACTCTTCTGATAATGATTCATTTATTCCATTCATTTCACTCTGTGACCAGAGTTTGCAATTAATAAATCATTCACAAAAAGTGAGATAAAAACTCTTTTCCATTAGACTATTGGAGAGAAATTCCTTGTTCATAATTTAATTGTTTGAAACTGCTTGACTCCGAACAAATTTTGTTTTGGTCAACACTTTTTGTACTATAATTATTTCTGGTAATACAGTATTTTTCTTAAAATGTCATTGATAAATACTGTTTAAGCATGCAATGAATGGAAGTGTATTAAGGAATGATAGAAAGCACTGTATATATAGTAGTTATATTAGCAACAAAAGAAATGTTTTATTGATTATTTAGTAACAAGAGAAATGTTAAGACAATAGAAAATGATATTCTGTATAATACGCTTTTTCTATTTGCATAAAACCACAAGAAATAAAATTAATCACTAATTGCCAATCTCGTTTTTCTCTCAATTCTTACTTTCTGAAACGGGTCGTTTTCTTGGAGTAATTCTTTAAGACAATAAACTTCATTCTATTAAATACATTGGGTTTCGCCATCCATCCCTTTTATAAAAACTCTTCTTATTTTTGGCAGTGAAGGTAGTACATTTTTAAAAGATACCATAACTTCATAAACTTTTCGCTTAAAAGATCTAACTGGTTGCTTTTCTCTTTCAGACCTTTCTAATTTTTCTTTAGTGGTGGTTGCTGTTTTAGTATTATATTCCGCATCATTAGTAAGACTTGTTTTTCCGATATCTATTTCATTTTTTGATGCAATGGGATCTAAAAGTGTATTTTTATTTTCAAAGTTTCGTTTATTGAAATTCATGTTACTTGATACTACTATTAACATTGCATCTGGATCTATTAATGTGTATCCCCTGATTGAATATCCAACGAATATATTTGACTTCTTAAGCAGCTTTTTTCTTGAACATGAAGAAACAAGTGTGAAGGTATCTTTTATAACCTCTCGAATGTCTGGAATATTAAAATATTTCTCATGTTTTAATTTATAGAATAAATAAATCTTTGGGACTATGTCTTTGAGAAACAGATAACAGTCAAAGGCATTTGTAGCATTTGATCATACGTTGTGCAACAATTTGTGGAAAACATCTTTTTTATTTCCGCTGTTTCCAAGGAAGGAAAAACAAAAACAATTTCTAAGCACTCCGACAAATGTGAATTTAGAAAGCAGAGAAGTGCAAAAATCATTTTCACTTTGCTTATCAGGGGTTGAGATTGCCCTCAAGGCTTTCTTTTTAGAAGAGAGCTACCGAACTTCTGGGTCATCTTGAGACCCTGTAAAGTAATTATAATTTTATTTTTTATGTGTGCAGTTGTCAAAATAGCAGTATTATTGGAAAATTTAGATTCAAATATTAATTTCGTTCTTTTCTATCAACGTACAACTGACATGCTTTGCAGCACCACTTATAAATGATGTGTAAGTCGAGGATTGATCAATTGTAACACCAGCTTTAACGGCCCATTTAAAAACTCACGAGAAACATATTTCTTTGCATTATCACATATATTTCCTGAACAGAAAATTATCCAATTTATTTTTCTGAGCGAAATGCTTTAATTCTTTCACAGTATTTTTTCAACATTAGAATTTCTATGAAATTTCAATAATGATTTATTAATGTCATGAATAATTGTTTACTTATAGATTGTTCAGAAGGTATCTGTATGAATTGTAATCATGGTCTCAGATTCTCTTCTTCTTTGCTTTACTTTCAAAGCTTGATTTGTTCCAATCTAGAAGAGAAAAAGAAAGCGAGAAGCATCTATTTAGAAAAAATAACTGCCTCTCAAAATTAATCCAAAGTAGGAAAAATACAAGAATTTCTTAGTATTTTAATGAAGAAATGCTGAATTCGTTTGTACCAGATACCAAAATCATTTTCTTAACAATTAAAAAAAACTCTACAAGCAAATACAAAGTAACATATATGCTGTCTACTATTATCATGGTATTCTAAGTAAATGTTTATTTTCATTCATTTTAAATGAATACTTTTTCACTTATAAAAATAGCGCTTATTCACTGTTAGTTCAATATTTATGAAGAAATTGATTCGTCATTAAACAGATGAACAGAATATAAATTTCTCAAAATGCTGCTGATTCCACAATTTAGAGAAATATCTTTCCCTTAACAATTCCTTTCACTTTTATTGCTGTGAAATGGAATGTATCCTAGTCACATTTGTCTGTGGTTACAATTAAAATTTTATGGAAGAAAGTGGTTTTTCTAAGAAAAAATATGTGATATGTTGAACTAAGATCTGCAGTACAGAGGAGAAGAAATATGTGGTATAATGTACTAAAATCAGTAGTACATGAACCATACTTTTCATATGTTACATTTCAAAACACAATCTTTTTTGAAATGTTCAATTCCATCAAATTACCATTTTTATTATAATTTAGTGGTACACCCCTTCTTTATACAGTTAAAACAATAGAGTTTTCCGAGAGAAAACCGTAAAAATCAAAATTTGTAACAGAAAACGAATACTTAATTCATTTTTATACTTATTTAAAAATGTTTAAGAATTAGTTAAAAATTCTAAATTCTCTTTTGATTGGTTCTCTAATGCAACTTTAAAGTTCTATACACTTGTAGAAAGAACACCAAAACATGAACAATCATATAGTGTTACTTGCAGTCCAGTCATCCATAAACTGAGCTAGCAGTTGAATTGTTAGAGATCTAACTTTTGTTTTTAACTGTTCGAAGGCTTCCATTTCCATCTTAGGCCTAGATAGTTGTAATGGTTTGGAATCTATTTTAAACTGTAGATCCCATCTAATTAGTCTTGGTATGCAAAAAAAATTACCGTTGAGAAACAAATAAACAAAAAATTATTCGTAAACTAGTAACAAAATGAGTCTTTTCATCTATATGCTGTCACACAAAGAAATTTCTGTTTTTAATTAAGTGTAATAAGACAAATTACTAGACTAGAACAGTGAAAGTTATACATATTTGCCATGAATGGATAAATTACTGAAACCGACCTTATTCAATTTAGATGGAATTTATCTTGTTGCATTAGAAGCCTCCGGCAATTGTTAAATATTGCAAACAGACCTTGTATTTTTAGGGATTACATTATACAACAACTGTTAAGAATTATTTTCAATACTTATCAAGAACTCATAATGAATTATTTTCGAAAAAGAATTGGCGTCGGTTCTTCTAATGCAACGTGAAAAACATGAAATTTCATTATATTTGCAAATATTACATAGTATACAATTATTTAGTAAAGCAGCATTAAGTTTGTACATTTAATAAGTGGTTGTATTAATATAACAGTATATTTAATGTAATATAATGTTGTATAACATTAGACTAAAATATTATACATGCGCATTAATTTATAAAATTACTTTTAATAAATATAAATTTGCTTAATGAGCTAAGCTAAAAACCGAATATACTCCAATTTTCTTAATATTTTAAAAAATGTATTAGCATATTTAAATAAGAGTGAAATAAGTGAAGGAAACATTGTAAAACTAAAAATCAAATAGAATGTGTTTATTGAAAAACACAATGTGTCGCCAGTTAAATTATGATCAATAATTAAATTTCTTAATACATTTTTTTATCAGATTCTGAATGAGGGAATGAATTTAACTATGAAATGTTCAATTTTTATGCCGCTTTGAAATACTCAGTTTTAATTTAAGATTACACAGCCGAGGGAAATTGCTATGGAAATAGTAGTATCCAAAATATAGATAACTATTGAAGAGTAATTTAAAAAAGTAACATTAACAGACGTTTAAGCAGATTTCTATTTTCTCCATTATAGAAACAACATTCGGAATAAAATAATGATGTTAAGAGAAGAGTATAAATTAGAAATGTCGTAGATAAAATCAAAACTTTGTCATTACTAAGAGATAACATCAAACAATGAGTTTTTTATGGATATAAGGAATACAATTTTTTATTATGATTATAATATAAATATATAGTGCTTTTTGTTACTTTGTAAATGCAAATCCTTTGTAATTTATAAAAATATTGATATGTTCAACATAAGTTGTTCCTGGCACTTGAGATTCGACTACAAAGTAGAGCAAACTCATTTAGGTCATAATTCTTAAATACCGACATTAATGACCTAAATGACGACTATGGAACAGGTTGATTTTATAATGATGCTACGCGTGTTTATAATGCATGACTTAAATTCTTCTGAAAAATCATTTAAATGTGTTATTGAAGAGAAAAATCACTTTGCCTATAATTCTTTGGATTTCTCTTACGTATCTCTAACAAAATGATTTTTTCAATAAGTACAATATGTTCCATATTCTAACAAAAGCAGTTATTTTTTTAATTAATATGAATACTGAGAATTGATTTCAAAAATAACTTAGCAATTTGCATCACATAATATTGCTTAAAATCTTTAAAATGTAAACAAAAAATTCCTTTTACCGTAAGATGATACATAATCTTCATAAATCTCAATTGTACATAAAATATCTGCACATAAAAAGTAACAGGATTAGGAATAACTAATGGTTTCAAAATGTATAGATTTTGGCTGATCTCTTCAGCGAATATGATTATGACGCAAGAAAAAGTTTGAAAAGATAAAGAATGTTGCTCATGAAATGGGTACGTCATGTCAAAAGTAAGATGCATAGAACAGATCTTGATTCATTTGATAGCGGACCTTTGCTAGGGCTTATCTCATGTGTGACGCCATTTTGAAATGCAGAAACTCCAATTTCTTATGTGCTATTATGTCACTAATATACTACAAATACACCGATTCTTCAGTTTTCTGATTGCGAGAACTATCATAAGTAACAACTTGGGAATTCTGGGAAACTCATATAAAAGCGATAGATGGATTGAATGCAGATCACTGCAAACCATCCGCCAATTTAATGATGATATACCACGGTAGTTAAGATACAAAATGGAAACTTACAAAATCATCCTTTTGTAAAGGAATCGATTTGAGACCGAGCATTTCCTCTGGCTACACAAAGAAGTCTTCAGTAATTCGTATGGTTATGAGAACATAGCTAATTGTTCGTCGATGTTTGTGAAAACGTTTTCACCAATAATGAATCGAGATTAGCTTTCATTATTGCAGTAGCTAAGCTCGCACTTGTATGATTTAAAATACAAGATGAGGTAGATACCAAGTGCCATTAGAGGACTTTTCAAGCTAGTCGAAATCATATTTTATCTATGAACTGTTCGTATGGATTGAAATAGAACCTTCGATACATATTACATCTCGCGTGTCTCCCAGATACATAATATTGCGATATCCTGGACAAACGCCTAGCCCAGTATGTGTATTTTCATCAGCATTATTACAACTATATTTTTTCAAGAAGAAAATGCTTCTCGACATATATCCCGACTTGTCATCGATTTGCTATAAAAGCATTTCACTAGCTTTCACATGCCCGTACTTTTCACACCATCCAGATAATCTGATCTCAGTTCTATCGAAATCATCTTGGATATTACTGAGGGAACTTCTATCGCTTTCTAAGCATCGGGAATTACGTTGAACTATTTAGTAGCTTTTTACAATGGTAAAATGAATTGTGTCCATCAAATTAGGGATAAAATGTGCTGCTTGCTACTGTGTGTGTGTATGGACAGATATTCCTAATTTAATTATTCTTTATTTACCTTTACGGTAATATGATTGTACTGAAATGAAGCAATATATGGATTTGCTGTGATTATGTTCTTTCGAATTTATTGAATATACTTATGGTAAAAATGCTTATGGAACAATATCTGTATCAAAATTGATTTGAAAAGTTGTGGTGGAATTGCAACATTTATGAAATTTCTGAAATTATAGAAAGAGGAATTAAATAAACATTTTAAATATGATTTTCTATCATTGTTTTGTGCGACAGTATTTTTCTGAATGTTAATTCTTTTACTACGTGTGAGACTTGAGTTTTACGAAAACTTTCATCATTCCTGTAAATTTTATCGAAAATTACATCGAAATTAAATATTTCGCCATTGATCTATAAATATTTATAACCATTAATTTATAATGAATTTCAAGCTTTTATAGAAAGTTATATTTAAATAATAATAGCCAAATATTTATATTATATAATAGCCAAATATTTATTTAATATACAATAACAAAATACTTGCATTTATCAATGAAAAATGAAGAGAAAAAGAAATATTTTTTAAGAGAATTTGAAAATAACTAATAAAAAATACGTTATTAAAATTGCATGAATTAAACTGCCTGATGAAAAATATGAAAAGAAGTTACTCTTGCAAAGGAAGATCAAGTTGGTAACGAAAAAGGTACGTAAAAATTTTGTCGTTATAGGCAGATAATCGGTTCCCACTTGCATTAAAAATAAATCCCAAAATTCCGAAAAATTGCATGTATTTGGATGTGTGGAAATGTTTTTTTGGTTTTATTATAATATTAGGTTATTAGAGAAATATTAATCATCCATTTTTGAATTTCATAGAACTTTAATTGGCATACTTCATAAAATAAAAATTTAATAATATTTTTATGAATTTATTAATTTAAAGGACGAAACAAATTAAGAAAAAAACTGGCGTTTACAAAATTTGCGTTCGTTTTCTTATTATTTTTTATAATATTCATTTGCAATATTTGAAAATAGTTATTAATTCAAATGCATTGATTTTATGCAATAGAGACTTATGCTTGTATATATGAACAGAGTCGATATTTAAATCGATACTTCGAGTTTCCCATGAACTGAATGCATTTTGCGATTATTTCTTATTAGCTAAGCAATATGCTATAAATGCTAAACAATAGGTTAAGAAAAACTTATATCAGACCATCCTGTACTAACTTTCCATAGCACCTGCAACTGTCACTGATTTATGCGAACTAGGCCTAATCATAAATTAAAAGAATTATTTAATTTAGTTATTGAACTCCAATTCTAACATACATTTTAAATTAGATTTTTAAGTAATCGCAATATACAGAAGAATATTGAATTTTTAAATAATTTTTGAGTTTTGCAAATTTTTTTTCTGAAAGAGAGCGATGCTTGTTTTAAAATTCTAATTATCATTGACTCAGCGATATGCAAAACATATCACAAGTCCGCACGGCCATGAACGGTCAAAGCGATGTCCTCCATATGTTGCATCCTCACATGAGATTTCCCAACAGACGAAAATGCCCAGAATATCGCGAAACTTAGGGCCAACGCCTTCTCGCGAACGCACACCAAGAGGAAAAATCTGAAGGATGCAAAATTGTGAGGAAACAAAACCAAAATCCGCAGAAAAAGAAAGTGTCCCATTTTCCAGACTCGTTCTTGGACCGGCTCTTGTTTGGACCTTCGCGCAGGCCGTTCGCTCGTCTCGCAGCTCGAAACGATGGGGCCCCGAACCAACGAAGAAGGTCAGTAGCCTCTAGCTGGCTGTGACGTCACTTCCGCGGAAGAACTGTGGCTCGTTTTCTTCGGAAGGAGCATCGCATGTGAGGGGATCTTTCTGCATCATCCCTTTTGGGTTATTAATGATTCATGTAATGCTATTTTAGAGATTTGAATTTTTGGGGAAAGGATAATTGGTTGCAGTTTTCAGGTTTTTTTTGCGAAGGGTTTAGTTTAAAAAAAAATGGTTCCTGATTCAAATTTTCTTAGCAGAAAATATAATTTATTTGCAATAGAAAAATGTGGTTTAATGAAGGAAATATAGGCATAAATAGGAAAACTTGAGTTCTATTTGTATTGCAAACTCTTGATTCTCACCACTCAAACACACATATGACGTTTCCTTCACAATGGCAAGCTTTTAGAATATTTAAAATATTACGCGGGTATAAACATTATTGCTTAAACCATTGCAAAATCATTTCTTATTAATATTTTTTTCTGTTTAAGATTCAACAATAAAATAGCTATTTTATTTGACAACGAATTTCCTCTGAAATCACAAAGCGGATGTAATGTGGGAGATGAAAGTAAGGTTGCTTCAAAACGAAAAATTTGGCTACACATTTTATTTTTTAATGAACTGAAAATAAATATGGAACTACAAGAATAAGAAAAATAAAATTGAAAATGGGAACTTTTTAATTCAAATATTTTCTAAGACTATTTTCTTTCAGGAATTTTGCAGATTTCTTTCATGAGTTGGCTATGGGTGTGTTAAATAGCAATGATTATTATGAAAAAATATTATACTCCAAAGAAAAATCAAGTTAATATTCATTAAAACACAGGTAGTGTGAGAGAAAGAAGCATCAATTTTTCAAAGAGTATCAGAAAACATAATTCATTTTATATTCTTTTTGAAGACTATAATTTAAAATGATTACTTGTTTCCAATGAAATCCACAAGTGAATCATATTGTCGATTAAAATATTTATATCTCTAGATAGTGAAATAAATAAAGAAAAAAAAGGTGAAAAGAATTTTCTGTTTTTAAAAAAAGTTTTCCGTCAATAATGCATGAATTGTACAAAATGTAGGCTTTTACCTAAACAAAATTTCAGCGTTTTTTAAAATTCAACTAATGTTTTTGTAGACAGTAAATATATTCTACAATTTTTTTTCTTACGTCCCTGAATTTCTTGATTCAAGGTGTTTACCAAATTCGTTTTTGCATGGAATATGCTTTAAATAATGTTATAAAACATATTAATTCATAGATTTTCTAATAAAATGTATATACAAGTCATATTTTGTTTGAAATTTCATGTTAGAAAAAATAACTATATTTATTATAATTATTATAACTATATTTATTATAATTATAATATATAATATATAAAAATAACTATAATAGAAAAGTTTTAGTTTTAAAACCTTGAAAGGACTGTATATTTCATTGCCCGTAGTAAATTTATATAGAGGCATTGCTTACAAAATCTCTTCATAAAAATATATTTAAAAATTATTTGTATATCATTATGTAACAGTCTGTAATATCTTCATTTAATTTATTCAGCAATGTTAATAGGTTTAATATTATTTGGCATTATAAATTTTATTTTAGCATCATCGGAGGTACCTCATATTTTTACCAATTTAATGTATTCATAAACTACTTTTTGATCAATCTGATAGCCGAACTTAAAATTATTTCTACTTCTTAAATTTCTAAGTTATTTGCATAGATGAGGATTTTTAATTTCTCATGACATTTGATGTCTTTTTAATTAAATTAAACGCTAAATCGCTTTTTTAATTAATCTAAATTTTGTAATTTGAATCTCGTATTCCAGTTGAAAATATTTTAATTAGCAAATAGCAATGAAGTCAAAATTAAAAGTGTGAAGAGTAATAAATGAAATAAATGTTTGATGAAAGAAACATGTTCCATTGAATCTTAAGTATATCTTACTTTTTATGTAATTAAACTTTAAAAGATACAATTGAAAAACAAGAATAAAACTAAGCTACAATCGTAGCTTTGTATTTAATAGCCGTAGCAATTGTAGCTTAAGCCTGTTTACTTAGTTTCCTTTGGAGAAAAATTGTCACCTGTCTTAGAGCAAAGCTATTTACAATGCTTTCTAAAACTTTCAATGTTTTGTTGAATCAGAGAAAGATGGATAAAGCGAAAGTATTCTTTAACAGTTTAAAAGAACAAGTTAAAAATTGTATAAAGACGAATCTTGCTTTAATGTATTGACTTTTATTTATCTAAAAATTCAGATTAAAATTTCTAAATGTCATTCCAAAAGTATTTTCAATTTTAAATAAATATTTGTATGTTTAAAATGCAAATGGTTTTTTGAAACCGGAACTTCTTTAATTTCTTTATGTTTAACAATCACATAAAAATGAATTTTGTATTTTTCTTATAATTTTTATTTTTTCGTCACTTAACTGATAGTGCAGTACTTATGCAGCAGGGTGAAGAAGACAATTTCACATTACTTACTTTATACTCATGTGGAATATCAGATCATTCTGACTAACGGCTTTTTTTACAGATTTTGAAAAGAAAAATTTTACTTGTTATTTCTTCTGTATTTTAAAGTGTTTCACAAAAGGGAAATAATATGATTATTTCTCATTTGTGGAACACTTTAAAATTCTTGAAAGCTTATCAAATCGAGGATTAGACATACTAAATTATTTAACAGCATTAGATAATTTCTCCTATTATCGTGATGAATCATAAAATTTCCAGAGATGATCCATATTAAAATAACAAATACTAATTATTTAATTTGATAGAATTTGTCAGAAACTAATGTTTCGTTATTCACCAAACTCGCTGAATAAATAAAAGTTTAGAACAAGCTAAAAGGGAAAAATCTCCACAAATTACATAATTTACTTTTCATTTTCCGACATACACATATGTTTAATATTTATCAAATTAAGTAATATCGAAATATATTATAAATAATTTTATGAATATCGTGAAAAGTTATTCAAGTATACGAATTTTCTTTACATAATAAGGATTTTTATAACACAATTTGAATAATTATCTGTTATTGTGGGATCACTTCATTTGACGAACCTAAGTTTTCAAAAATACTGACAAAAATCATTATCTGTATTAGTATCTACGTAAGCTTGCTTTGGAGGTCATCAAATCCACCAACTGATATTCAAATTTATATTAATGGCATTAAAGACAACAATCACCAATGTGGTAGCGGAATCTTCATTAATGTTTTCTTTTAAGTTAAGACAAAGAATCTAGGTGTGGCTGTTTTTAGATCTTAACTAATAGCTACACATGCAGCATTCAATACTATTAAATCTGTAACATTAAACGCAAATATCTAGATATCATGAGGTAGTCTTAGTGTCATCGAGCATATATATAACTGGAATAAAGCTGACGAAAACACAGCCATTTCAATGCTTAATACGCTTCAACAACTTTCTCTAGAAATCTACTTTCAGATAAGTTTTCAAAATAAGTTTTATGGAGACTGAGAAAATGTTAACTATTGTTATTACTAAAACTATTAATTTCATTGCGCTTGTAAAATTTATTTAAAAGTTTGAAGTAATATTTTATGTTTATGTAAGAACGTGGTAAATTAAAAATGTTTTTAAATCTATTTTGAAGTAAAATTTTCTAAATTTTTAATTTGAATTTAATATTTTAAAAAATAAATATCCAGTATTTATAATTCAATTGACCATAGTTTTTACATGTATGATGTTATTGAGTAAATGACATGAAAATTCCAATCAGTATTTTCAGGTAAAATCTCTTATTAAAATTTTTTGGTTTTAAAGTTGATTTTAAAATATTGAAAGGTAATTATTCATTAAATTATACGTTAAATTAATATTACTTGGTAATAAGCTTAAAAATTTTTAATAATGTTTTTAAATCTATTTTGAAGTGAAATTTTGTTTGTTTTTACTGCTAAAACTAAATCCTTATTAACTTTATAATGAATTTATAATTCATTTAAAATTTTCTAAATTTTTTATTTGAATTTAATAATTTAAAAAATAAATATCCAGTATTTATTCACTTGACCATAAATAATTTTTACATGTATGATATTATTGAGTAAACACATATGTGTATATGTATGTATTTTTCCTTTCAGATAAAATGATTACAATTTGAAATGCCTAGTGAAATTCATTGAGAAAAAATATTTGAACTTATGGAGAAAATGTCTAAAACTAAATAACATTTTGTGATGAAAAATAGACCATCTATTGTTCTATTCTATTACAGAATTTATTTCTCTGAGTATCCAAAATTGGCTGCTTTCAACTAAGCATTGGTAATATAAAATCTGTATTTTTTGCATATTTGAGGATGAATTTTAAAATATTCATGAAAGTTCTAAACTTTTATATCAACATTATTTTCTAACAATGTCACAATGACTTAAGCACACCAAAATTTATAATTCCTTACATAATTTGTATATCTGGATTTTTAATGGTAGAATATGAAACATGCTGTGCATGCATTTCCAAGTTTTTTGATTGCATGTGAATAATATGTTTTAAATTACTTTAATGCCAACAAATTTAGTTGAAATTTTATAGAGAAAGGGTTTTTTTAAAACAAAAATGGAAGAAAGATCTTATTGTTATTTTGATATTTGTTTAATGATTCCATGATCTAAAAGAAAGAAATTAAAATCTATATTTTACAAAATATGCAGTATTACTTATGTCTTTTATTATATTGTAGTTTTCAATCTTGTATTTTAAAAAATCATTTTATTTCTAATGTATTTGAATATTAGTATATGTGATACAAAATCATAGTTTAAATTTTTTTTGTTGTAATTTGTAAAAAAATTATTCATTTACTAAAAAAATTATCTGTTTTCAGTTACAGTTGATTGATTCAAAAATGCTTTAACATTAGAAATAAATTTATGTATGCATGTATATATTTTTATTTAATGTTTAATAATCCATTTTGTAAATTATGATAGGGGCTATATCTATTTCACAACAAAGAAAAAATCCAAAATTATTTTGTATTTGTTTCATTGTATATCAATAATTTACCATTTTTGCCACATTCTTATAAAAATTTTCTAAAACTGCTGGATAATCATTAATTTACTAACTTCAGTTACTAAGTTTTAATCAATTAATTAATTAATGAGAATGCCATTTTTTCAACAAATTACTCTTGCTTTAAATTGCAATAAAAAGTTCTATTAATTTAATATAAATAATTATTCTCTTTATTACAGATAGATTTGGAATTTGATATTTAATATCCAGAAGCTGACTGTTTTCTTAGTAAATGTCCTGCATAATATGCTCCTAGAATATTATCATATGTTCAAAAACCTGTCCTATAACATGGAATAAATATGTGAGAATTGAGGATGGTATATATTTTAGGCTGAATATAATTTTAATACAGAATATAATTACATAGATATCAGATTCCTTGCAGAAAAATAAGGCTTTATTTTTTGAAGTATTATTCTTATATAATTTCAGTGTTAAAGTTTATATAGATACTAATGAGATTGCAAATACTATAGAAATTTTAGTTATTATGCTTTTTTTTCGTATTAGGTGAAGAGATATTTCGAAGAAGAACAGCGCTCAAAAGTAGTCAACTATACTTGCTTGGCTGTGGTCAAAAGCAAGAACTGAATATGAAATATTTTTACCTGAGGAATAATAATTTATTGATGTCGAATATGCAAGATTAAAAAGCATTCAATGCTTTATATAAATTTTATCATGTGTTTGATGTTAAGTATGATGATAAACTTACTGTATTTATAAATTAAAAAATGGTCCAGTGTTGAGACTTTAATTGAAACAATACATTCTGACTATAATCGATAAAGATCTAAATTTTGCAAAATACATGCATTAAAATGCATATTATCATTTTTATTCTTATTTTAATAGTATTCTTATTTTGTGTTATTAAACTGTCAATTCAAAAAATTAAGCTCCAATATTAATTTGACATCATAAACATAAGAATTTCTGTATACATATTTTTATTTAATTTTTTCTGTATTAAAAATTGAATAAATGTTTTTTGTATAATCTTGCATTTTATTTTTAATTTCATTCTTAGTTTCATTGAAGTTATTTTCAGTTTAAACTAAACTTGGAAAATATATCATAAAACAAGATTTATTTGCAAAAACATAAGTCAGTTTTGTTCAACAGAATAATCTGTAAATATTTGTCTTTATCCTCCTGTAACTTTAAAAAAGCATATTATCAATAGTCTATAAACTTTAGCTATACTTAATAAAGGATTTTTTCAAAAGAACTTAAATTATATTTACTTACATAAAATATTTATGTATTTTTTAAATTGTAAAAGTTAATTTTGTACTTATTGGCCCATAGTAAACTAAACTGAAAAATAAGTAGTGTGGACGTTTTTTTCTTGAGAGTGCTACACTCACACGTAAAACTAAATATATATAAGTAATGTAATAAATGGCTGAAAACAAATTGCCTGATATTGTATGTAATTTAAAAACCACTATAATTATCCAAATCAATTAAAATGTCATATTCAATTGTACTGTTATATTATTGACTAAAGAAATCAAATCTTTATATTGTAATTGTCAAAAAAAAAAAACATATATCCTAAAAATAAAGAATTTAAAACATAATTTCTGCAGTAGATTGTCAATATAAAAAAATCAGCAATACTTCTGTAAAAGATTGAAATTCACTCTTTTTTCTATCTAATTTACCCCTTTAGACGATATGTTGTTACTCCTCTTAAAAGGAGTGGTTTACCCACATCTTTCAAAAGAGTGAATTTCTATCTTTAAGATTGGTTGATTATGAGATTATGAAATAATTTTTGTGACAATGAAGAAATTTCACTCAGAAGGAGTGAAATCCACTCGATTATTTTAAGAGTGTATATGCCCGTAAATAATATAAATTTAATAATTTTAAGGTACTTTAGAAAAAATTGCTTCATAGAACCTAACGTGAATATGTTACAGGAGGTGGGAAAATTTGCGTTCAATTTGCGTATATGTAGGATGACCATAATTAAACGACCCTGTTTAAAAGTTGCCTAAAGACGAAATGCTTCCTCAGAAAGTAATGAAATTTAGTACAGAACAAATGGAAGGAATGGGAACTTGAACAAAAAATTAGAGACATTTTCGTTGCCAGAGAGAGTATTTTTCGATTGAATTACCATTAAGTATACGACAGATTACAATTTTATCGCAAATATGTTCATCATGATGGCCATAATTTTGGGCAGTATTCTTCAATTCATCGCCAGTTTCCATGCAGAATCTGCTAGTATAACCACACTATCCATTACTGTTGCTTGCTGCAATGCAATCTGCAAAGTCAAATGCGGATTTTCGGGTTAAAAAATTTAACAGTTATGAGTATTCAACAAATTGTCCGAATAAAAGTTCGACTCGTATGTCCTGAGGACCTCAAATATTCTGAATCAACCTCAAAGTGAGTAACAAACTATGAGAATTGAGGTCGAATGTCGAAATCATTTGAAACAATCTCTGGATAATCTGAAGCTCTTAAAAATAGTAAAGAAGGAAACACTTGAATTTTTAGACATTTGATGGAGGTATGTCCATTTCATCTACCATAGAACGGGCAGTGGTACTAACATGCGCATTGGACGTTTTTTTTTCTTTCCAACTAAAGAGCAACATTTTTTGGCTGACAATGCTCTTTAGCAATCCCATTCAAAGGCCAAAATATTCTTAGAGAAACAACAGCTTGCAGAATCGACACTTTGGTAAAACAATTTAATTAATAAAACTCGATCGGTAAAAGTAACCTTCTGGTTAGCAATAGTAAGGACACTGATAACCAATTTCCGGGATTGTAATATAAGCGGATCCTACATATTATAAAAATGCTGCGTGACGTGGACAAAACTTTGCAGTTTTGTTTTTGTTTCTTTGCAGCTGTTAGCGGTTTTGATAAATTTCGTAAGGGAACTCGATTGCCTGCAGTAAAAATACATTTTGCTGCTCGAATGTTTTGTTCTTGTGTTGACTGTCAAAGTGATTTTTTTTAAGTTTCAGCAATGAGTTGAAATATGATCAATGACATTTGTGCTGTAATTCAATGAATTTTTAATTTTAAATAAAGTTTGCAATTTATTTTAGAGATTGTGTAATTTAACGAGTAAGAGTTATTGTGTTAAAGTGGCATATGATTCAAAACATTAGGAAATCTAAATAAATTTGAAAGAGAGAAATACAGTCGTAAATGGGTATTTATTAAAAAAAAAAAACAGTCTTTGACGACTAAATTTTAAAATTTGCTTTATTCTTCCTAAGAGGCTGCCATCTTTTCATTATTTTTCACTAAATTTCATAACCTTCGGAGCAAAAGTTTCTCCTGTAGACGATTTAAAACAGGGTCGATTAAATGTTATAACGCTGTATATAATTCTATATGCAAGGAAGTAGAAGCTTAGTATTAAAATATGCAACTAAACTCCACGTTTTCTTGTGTTAGGTTTAGCTGTTGGGATATATTTCCAGCTGCTTACTGAAGTTACCAAACAGCTGCTTTTAATTGAACTAATTTGATACCAACAGCTTAATGGGTGAAGGACATATTAAGGCATTCTAATAGCCACAGCGTAGTTACCTTCTGGGAGGATATTTTACAAAAATCGTGAGCCATATCCATTTGTCGAAAGGGGCGAAACATGAAAAACTCGCAAGCGCACATCTCGACAGAACTGTATACAGAAGGTAAAATTATAATATTTATCTTCATTGTTCAATAGTGATTGGCTTCGAACCAGGGACTTTATGTTTCAAAGAACGCTGTACCGTCTCTAAATCAAGGTAAGTCCTGTTTTGAACTAGGAGTTGATAAGGAAAATACATGATTGAAGTCTATTAAACATTTAAAGCTCATAGGGCTTCCAAAGACGACTTTCTTTGGCTAACTATCGGTATCGAATTAGTTACCTTAACAATATGACATTGACATCTTTCTTTAGAATACTATGTGACCTCTATGCTCCTTAAGCAATGCTGCACCATGCTGATTTTCACTAATACCATACTTATCACTATACCACTGCGCTCTTCAGAGTGGGTTCGATGTCAAGCAATGTTAAGTGAGAGATGGATATTACGCTTCTACTTTCTACATGCACGTGTATCGAGATGAATGCGTGGGTTTTTTTCTTGTAAGATATGAAAATAACCCATTATTTGTGATAAACCCACCCAGAAATACACTGACGGGTGTTTGACTGCCTCGTGAAGTAAGGTAGTCCAATAAAATATAAAACCGAAAATAATATTAGATAAATTTATTCTGGACCAAAAAATTTTTGGAATGTGATAATTATAAAAATCGGAAGCCTCATACAAAACAATTATGGCTATCAAATATTTGTAAGAATTTTCATGTTACTTTCTGATAATTCCTGCAGACATTGTAATAGTCATTATTTAAACTTGGTAACACAATATGGTGAATCTATGTTTTATCAATAAAAAGTAAAGACTTCTACTGCACTTTACGAATTTCGGGATCGAGAGCACCCTCATCGTAAATCAAAGTCAGTTAAAGATGTTCAAGTCAATCAGTATAGTTGAAAAATACTGATAAATAATGTCTTTAATTGGGAAGATTCCTTAATGTTGCTGTACAAATGTTTCTACATGTCCAGATAGCTTATCTAGAAGCAGTACAGCATACTAAATATCTCAAATAAAAAGCATTCTTTACAGCAATATTCAAAAACATTGCCTGTTTCCTTATACAAAATCCACCACATTCAACAGGTTATAGATACAGCTCACATTTGAAATTTATTTTCTCAACGGAATAGATTGCTTATATGTCATGAGTTTCCCCTCCAAATCCTGTGTGACGCCTCTTCGAGGCTGAGGGGTGCCCTTGGGGTAGGGTCACCAAGGTTACTTCAAATACCATTCTTTCATTAAGTTATTTATTTCAACGAATGCTCACTATGTCATCGATCTAACCTTTCAAATTTCGAGTGGTAAATATTTATAAATTTGTTCTTCTGCTACTTTTTAAGTTATAATGCATACCAAAAGGACTATCAAATCGAAAATTTTCTCAACAGTGAAAATGATTTTTGTTATTCAAGATGATAGCAAAGTTGTTTCTTCATCGAACCCAGTGGTCATTTTTATTTCCCAAGTAAATAATTTGATTACGCATAGTCTATGGTTGAATTTTGGCAGTATCTCTTATCTCAACAGTTCATTAGTATGGAGTCATGATCCATTCAATAATTTGCAAATTAAAATAAAGAGATTTAATTCATTTCACACAGTTGTCGTACAGTCATATTAGAAGCTTTGAATCGACCTTTGAATATAAAATTTTTTTGTGAAATTTTGAAAGATTATTATTTTTTGCTACTTTCATTCCGAATTTTCATGAAATTATGTATGACTAACCTTGAAAATATCTGTATGATGATATTTTGAGTTGTGTGAAACATAATATTTTGAATTATTAGAATGTTTTCATTCTGAGAAAAAGTATGGCTGACCTTAAGTACATCTGATTTTTCAATAATATTAAGATTGTGCTGATTTTTCAATAACATCAAGATCTCTAATCATAATAAATTTCTACTTACATTGATCATAAATATTTAAAATAATATGTAACTTTCTGAATCTAAAAACGAAAGTATTTTAATATTTTTACGATACATCCATATTACTTCCATGCAAAAAAATTCGATTGATAACAATGGACCTTACATCGGTTGATAGACTTTGCATTCTCCAATGATTTCATACCTTGATTAAAACAGCAACGCAAATGGTTTAGAAATTAGCAAAAAAACTATATTATAGCTACTAAATATTTATGAATATATAATTATTACTGGGGCCATTGTGGCTTAGTTGGTTCGGGAGTCGTTCTCGTTCGGAAGGAAGTGAGTTCGAATAGCGATCCAACCGAAGATTCCTCATATTCATTAATGACAGCTGAGGAACGTAAAGTATGCCATGGTCTCATTGTCCTCCATGTAAAGTGATACCTCTACAGGTGGCAAGATAAAAACGGGGATATTTTGCTTCGTCCCAGATTCTAAATTGCGAAGACCCACGCACTTATAGGGGTCATGGTGCCCCACTGTATAAAAGTGCCCTCAGTCCCGCCCCTTCAAGTACTGAAAGGTAGAAATCATTGCAGTTGAACATTGGAAAACAGCAAGCTATAATTATTACTTATTATATAAGGTTAAAAAGTAATTTATTGATGTATTGCAGTGTGTACAAAAAGTAATATATCTGGTGTAGAAAATAATATTACTAATATGGATTGAGGCATTAGGAAAATTTTAAAATGCGGTACTTTACAGAAATTTCTCCTAAAAGTGTGTAAAGTATAAATACGAGTAAAATACTTCTTGAGATAAAATATAAATTCATTCTATTTATCTTTGCATGAAGCTACTAAATATAATTTTTGTATTTTGATTAAAACTTATCAAAAATGTGTGTGTGTGTGTTTCACATCAATTAATAAAAAACTCAGTTAAATTAGTTTTAAGAAAGTTTTTTCCACTTCAAAGATCCAATTAAAAATCAAAAATTCTCCTTTGTTGAATACAATTTTATAATTTGATGCCGATTATCTTCCAAAAATTTTTTTCATGAGTTATAAATTCTAGAATATCAATAGATGTTTTTGGTATATATTCAATTAATTTTCATATGAACTCGAATTCTATATTCTATTATTTCACTTGACTCTACAATTTAAAATTATTATGGGAAAAGAATGTTTTCTGTTAATTTGAAATTCTAGATGCTTATAAAAATAATTGATCTAATTAAAATTTAGAGGGGGGGCGACAGATTTGTCTTCACTTATAGACAATTATTAACCCCATTATTTTGCATTTAAAAAGCATGTTTGAAATTCTTATCCTCGGAAAACTTAAGCATTTTGCTTTTGCAAATACACTTTATAAATAGTTTTAATTTTTTTAAATCTATAAATGCTTATATTGATCTATTATATCCTATGTAAATAAGGTTTTATTATTCCATTTGCTGATAATTCATCCGTAAACTAAACCTTTCATCACCATGCTTTTTTGGCATAAATTTTTTCCTAAAGTTTCCGGGTATATTTTTTTTACATAATATAACGTAATTTCAACAGTTAAGTATTGCATTTGTTTTTATTTTTGTTTATTGAGTTTGTTTTGATTTAAAATACATTTTTTCTTCAATAGTTGAACTAAAGTTTTTTCATGTTTCTAATAAATGGATGTCGAATTCATCGATTATATTTAGCCGCTCAGACTACTTTTTGAACACTTTAAAAAATTTTAAAAATAAATAAATATAAAACAATATAGTTCTTGAAAATTTCCGGTAAGTTTTAAAGATTATAATATAGGAACTTCGTCTATTTTACGTATAATTTATTATTCGCAATTTTCTATTAGACTATTTTAATCGTTATCAATATCTCTCTTTATTTTGCATTCTGCAGCATTATTAATTCTATCTATAACAAAACTATTAAATAACAAGTTAATTTAACTATTTTGTTTACAATATAACCTTTTATAAACTTAATTTCGAATTAATTTACGAATTTAATGAACGATTATATCATTGTATCACTGTCAGAATACATGCATTCAAAAAATATATAAAAAATAACCCAAGTAGATTATTATATCATATAAAAATAATATTATTATATTATATTAAATAGTTTTTTAAAAATGTACTTTTTAAAATTAATATAATTTTTACTTGGCGTGTAAGATTTGTTTGAAAGCTTTCGTATTTCTTTCCCACTTAAAAGCTTTTCTATTGTAAATTAGCTTTCAGTTAAACTTTTAAATTATTGTTTGATTTTTTTAAAAGTTTGTCATACATTAAACTCTTACAAAGTAAATCACCGTTTCCTTTTCAAATTTATTAAATTCAGACATTTAATTTTTACTTCTATTTGAAATTTTAATTTTTTACAAGTATATAGTTGCTTATTTCTGCACACCGAAGTCAATAAACACAATCAAATTCTTCAAAAGTTTAAACTACTGCCATGTGACGAGGTGGACATCTGAGCTGGCGTGATTCATCCTTAGCTTCTTTATCAACAGACTGATTAGCCACTACAATAATTTAATGGTTAAGTACGGTGGTCTTTTTTTTGTATAAGGTAATGGACTCATTTCATCTTCTGAAGAAAAGAACGACGTGTTTATCAAACACGCTTCTGCGTTTCCAGTTTTGAAGTAAAAATGAAATTTGGGCAAAAATATTAGAATTAACATGTATGAATTTCAAACACATGCAATAAAACAAGTGAAATTTGAATCATGTAAAATAGGAATCATACTAGTTCATGTTTTACACAAATCAGTTTCATTATTTGCAGTGGCAATGTATGAATGCTTATAGTGATTGTGAAAATATTTCTCTTAAATGTAACTATTAAAATAAAAATTAAAAAACATTTAAAAAAAAGATTCTACCTTAATATTTGAGATTGATTTTGCTTAAGTTCTGTAGTCACTGTTTACATCGATGACCTACAGTTTAAAGGGGACTATATACCATTGCAAACATTCACGTCCCAGACTCCAATCGAACCTACGAACTGCTGAACCGAAGTCCAGACCACTAACTATTCAACTATCAGCGTGGCTTAATATTCAGAAATTAGTTAATTAATTTAATCAATTTAATTTTTCAAATTATTAACTATGAAGAATGTCTAAATCAGAATTTTTCTAAGGGGTAATATTCAAGTTATGTAATGAATTGAATACCTTTCTTATAAATTTTTTCCGAATATTTCGTAAGAACTCTTGCAATAAAAACATGCAAACGAGAATTCTAAAACTAAATCATTCCTTTTAAATTCATGAAATTTGATGTATCCTTTCTTTCTTAAATATTTCTTACTTTGCTTTTTTACACAAAATAGTATAATTTTATTGGAAGAAAGAAATGAGTGACAAAATCTTGCAAAAATATCCATCGGGAGAATATTTTAACTATTAAAAGAAAAATCATTTCAATAATTTTAAAAATTAGGAAAAATAACTTTAAAATGATATGTTCATTTATATAATGGTATTTACTTAAAAAGCATTAAACATGATTTTCTCTAATACCATCCCAAAATCAAAAATGCTCTTTTGAGCTCGTGTTAGAGGAAAATAATTAAAAAAAAATAATAAAATGAACCCAGTTGTGTAATGATAACACAAATTTAATAAAATGTGTTTTTAAAAAAATTTCATCGAAGTAATTTTTCCAAAAATTTAAATTCAAACAACTCTTTAAAAGCGAAGTTCACGGTTTGTTTTCATATTACGGTTCAGTGATTATTGTGCAATGAAGGCTGGACTCTTTTAAGAAAAACGTGCTTCTACGCACATTCTCGATTAAAATTTCGACCTTTGTGGAAATGAAGAAGCAAGTTTCGAGAAGGAGGAAAACTCTTTCATCCGTATCCGAACACCGTAGCAGAAACGCGGCAACGTTAAACAATAGCTGGAGGAGGACGTTAATTATCAACAAGCTTCTCCTACGCTCTGTAGAACGATCAGGAGCTCTCGCAGCGTTAAGTTTTGCAAGTCTTACAGTAACTGATTATTTTCATCGTGTAGAAATATCATGTTGTTAAGACATAACGTGCCCCTTTAGTCATTAGATTTATTAGAATAAATGAATACAAAAGTTTTTGTTTATTCGCAAAATTTATCATATCTTCTACATAAATTATTTTTCTTACTCTGCAATGAAAAAAAATTCATTTTATCATGTGATAACGTGCAATTATATATATATATATATATATATATATATACATATGTATATGTATGCATATATATATAAATATATATACATATGTGTATATATATATATATATACATATATATATATGTATATATATATACATATGTATATATATATACATATGTATATGTATACATACATATATATATATATATATATATATATATATATATATATATATATATATATATATATATATATATATATATATATATTTTAAATTATTGACCTATTGTTGCAGTAATTCTTAACCTTTTTTTTATCATATCAGATTATTTCAAAATTTGGTGGCAAACAAAGAAAACGAAAAATTTAAAAGTTGTTTACTCATCTATAATAAACTATGTTTGTGATAATAATAGTTTAGTTTATGATAATAATTTTGAATGTAAAGTAAAATAATATAATATATAATTACCAAAATAATAATACGTTTATTATTTTACTCGTAATAAAAAATATTATAATTTATGCTATATAAATTTATGAAGTTCGCCGGTGCACAAAAGAACCACGACACTTTTGAAAGAATCACTGTATTACTAAATCGATTTGAAAGTAACATTATAATAAAATTGATATAGTGGACTACCTTTCTCCATTACGATTAGATGGTTTATCGCTCAATGACCATTTTTTTAAACTTACGATTAGATGGTTTATCGCTCAATGACCATGTTTTAAACACGAGAGGTAACTCAACCAAGACCTAATGACTAAAGGGGAATCTAAACTACTGAAAACATCGATCTTGTTTATTCGGCGCTAAGGCAAGGCATACTGCACATTATTCCTCCAGACAGTTCGGTTCTTGACTTTAATTTTCCAGTTGGAATCTTTAAAGTTTTAAGGTCACTTTTAAGGCATCACCAAGTGACATTTTTCTTGGTCCACCCCTTAGTTTATTGTCCATGGATTTCCTATATAAAATCTTAACCATTCGGTCATCAGGAAATATCACAATGGGCCCAACCCATGAAAATATCTGTGCCTTGATGAAACTTACTATATTTTTATTACTGATAAGCGATTTTAAATTCATCATTATTTAGTTCTAATTCTCCAACAATTATTATTTAACTGTAAATAAATATCCATACCCGAAATGAAAGTTGATCCATAAACTGTTGGGATTGAGGCCAGACCATTCAGTTGGCAATTTAGCTTTTCCTATGTAAACGAGATTATTCATTTGTGCTTGTTACAATGGTAACTGGATGTTTAATATTGTACCTTTCGCTCAACAATTTGAGAGTTCAACTTCTTACCTTGGATATCGATGTTCTTAGTGATTAAAAATCCATTTTAATTCTCCAGAGCCCTCGCTTACTGTAAGTGTCTGTCGTGTGACAAAAGAACATCATCAAGAAACGAACTTGATAAGAATCTTAAAGAATTCGAAAATAATACTGTTTCTTGATAACAGAAAAATCTTTTGCAATGTAGGAAAATTTTGTGGATGTGCTCCGAATAAGTGCTCAAATGCTCTTGATGTATTTAGGTTCATTCTCCATTTCATACGAACGGAATAAACGACTGACAGTAAAGGATTTCTCTAACTATCTGAATGCAACATGAGAGCAATTTCTAGGTGCATTGTTATTGGTGTGGTAATACTCTTATGCAAACGGGAATACCTTACTTACCATGACTGACCTGTGTTTTTTATGAGAGATGACACTATATATTGCAGTGACTCTAGCTAAACTAAACTCTGTGGCACAACAGCCCATGTAGGCCAAGGCCTACAGTGCCCATTTCAGTTTACATAGCAGAGAGAACCTGAGGTGCGAAGCATGTGTCCCGATTAGGTGGTCAGCCTAACACGAAACCTCCTATGTTTAGTTCTCAAGCATGTTTGGTACTCAATTTATCGACCCACTGAAGGGATGAAAGTTAGTGACTCTGTTTCGGTGTTTTAAGCAATCCCCTGACACAAATGCTTTTTCCACTTGAAAGCCATATCTAAACATTCCAAGTCATCAATACCAACAGAAATTTAATTTGCATGTGTCATTTACTTTTGATACATACCATTGGTACAGTGCATTACAGCTCTGAGTGAAGCATCGATTAATAAAATTTACATATATTGCTGAGAATCTGTATCTTATCCTATTTGCTTACCTCAGATCTTGCTCCTTATCACCGTCAGATGCTAATTTAAAACTCAAATCACTCTTTCTTCTAATTTTTCATATTCCTATGACCTAAAAGCGTTGCTAATTTATGCTCCCAGTGATGCACGAGTATCACTGATGCTGCTGTGAAAATGTCTGTGCCTCTTATACATGCGATGATTATTCTCTGTGCACATAAATATTCTTTGTGGTGGATCATCAAATTTAGATTTCTAAATGACAAATTGCGCTTTGACCCATCTACGATCATGACATTCGCAATAATCTGTATTATTTTTAGTTTAGTATTAACACACAATATTATCAACAACAATTAATCATGCATTGATTGAAGGAACTACCAGAACTGATTCTAAATAAGTAACGTCATGATGTTTAAATATATAAGCTTCGGGGATAAGGCGAACTATGTACTTGAAAAATTGTGAAAACTTTTCTTGATTAATGGCATTCAAACTATTTTTTCTTTTATTCCTCAAATATATTTAACTAGATATGACAGTCGTAGACTGTTTTCGTGAGAAATATATTCTTATTTTAGTTAAACTTTTATATATTCGTTTTAATTGTGATGAATATGGTAGTCTATATGCCTGGCTTAAATGCAATTATCTGTTAATATTTCAATTACCTTTCAGTATTTATGAATAAACATTATGCATTTTTCAACGAACTAATTAAGTCTTATGCATTAGGATTATTATAATTTCTGTAATACAAACTTGAGCTTCGGATGTATAGATATTTGGTAGTCCATGCTTTTTACCAAATAGTATAACTTCATATCCATATATAATCGTTTTCACATTATTTACATTATATATTTTGTTCCGCATCAATAATTAGAAATGATTCATCTGTTTAAAATATTATCAACAATTTTATTTGCAAGAAATGTTATACACAGTGATCCCTCGTATTTCGCGGTTAATAAAGAGCAGAACCTTCCACCAGAGCTGAAAAATATCGAAGTAGGATTTGTCCCTGAGAATATTCGTGTATGCGAGTACACGAATGTTTTAAATATATAAACAGCATTATACTTTACACATATCAGACAAAAATCACCACAGTATACGTATTTACTTAAACGTGTCAATGTTATTTAATAAGGTTTATTACATAACCTGATACAAACATTAATTAACATTGCTTTCTGAGAGAGGCGATGCGTCTTGTGTTGGTGGCGGAGGAGAGGCTCTTGCTTGACTCGTAGAAGCCTTAGGCTCACTCGAAGACTCTTCTGATGGAAGCATTAACGGTAGAGCCGGGGCTTTGCCTTGGAGAGAAATAGGGTGATGGGTAGTTTTTCTTACAGAAAATGGTCTATTAGAAATATGGTCTCTGTTTTTTCTTTTCCTTCAAAATTTGTCTGTACAAGGACATGGGTTATGTCCATCAACGCGATTGCTGAACTTGACAGCTCGAACCATATTGTCATCAATGTCTTGTGCAAATTGTTGCACCGCTCTTGCCATGTTGCACAATTGTTATAGATTCTCCAAGGTAAGGCCATGCTTTCAGTTTCTTCTTCGTCTTCGTTCCCCTTCGTTTTCTTCCTCACTTGCAGACTTTCTCATCTCAAGGAGGTCTCCATCGGTCAGTGTGTTCGAGTAACAATCGATAAGGGCGTTGATGTTTTCTTTTGTCGTGTCGACAAATCCTTCATTCCTTATGAAGTGAACCAGCCTCTCTCTCTCATGGGTCGTATGGGTACTCTCATGGGTCGATGTCGCACCAGAAACCAATCGCGCGCCTTCATGAGAAGCCGTGGTATGTACTCTTGAGACAACTCATTACTTTGTTTGACATGCATATATCCTTCTTTCTCGCGCATCAGCATGAAACAACGCTCCTTTCCACAATGTGGCTGTCGACATGGTATTTTTTCATTTCTATTTTTTTGATGAATATTCTGAAAAAACCCGCGAAGCACTGAAGCCGCAAAACATGAAGCGCAAAGTGGAAAGGTAACACTGTATGTTTCTATTTAATGAAATATAGCATACAATGATTCTTAGTAAAGTTTAATGACTAAACTTTGATTAATAATTAAGAAATTAAAGAAAGAATTTAAGTCAAACCCATAATCTAGAAAATCTGACCTTCCGTAAAATTCGATTAATGGGACGTTGTGTCCATTGTATTAGGGTGCAGAAATAACAAATATAGGAAAATTTAAGCAATGCTCTTATTAATATGTATATATATTTATAAAAGCATTGCTTGTGCGTGTGTGTGTGTATTATATATAAAATTTGTGGTTGTTTATTTTAATAATTTGACTCTTTGCATGAAATGCTTCTATCTTTACTACAAATAATTTTTATTATTACAAACCATAATGAAAATGATTGTTATGATCACTTATAATGGCTTATATTAATGTTATTAATTTAAAAAAAAAAAGAAAAAAGAGTAGTATACAGATGCTTTACAATTTATTCTATTTATATAATAAAATATATATTTTTTTCGAAACTAATCTTGACATTTTTATAAAATAATTTGCTTCCATTTTCTTAAAAAATATTTATATTATTTATACATTAAAATATAAATTATCATACATAATTTTTAAAAATTAAAAAAAATTTTTTTAAAAAAAAGTACATGTAATTTACGATATTTTAGACAGGTGATTTTAAAACATAAAAAAATTTATCTATTTGAAAATCTATTTAATAACTTTACTTTTATGAACTTCATTGGGAAAATGAAACTGGCATTGCAGTGGAGATAGTTGTAATTCTTATCAAAGTGATATATGACATTGCATGCACATCATCCGATACTACTTCCAAATAAACTTCCGATATAATATATTTACTGCTTTTATACAGCGGATAATAAATAAAAATGTACAGTAATGGTAGGAATTATAGTTCACGTTGTTAAGATTAAAGATGGATCATTCACCGGAACATGAAATGTTTGAAACTGTCACAATTTCAAATATTGTGGTGTACATTCCATTCTCGCTAAATAGAACGTTTTCTTAGGGTGGATTTCTCATATTAGTATAGAAGAATTCTTCTTCCATATCTGTGAAATGTGAAAATAGTAATAGATTCTTTGTTCAAGTGCATGTCATGTATTAATACAAATATTATTATTTTTAAATTGTACTCTGTGATTATTTTCAAAATATAGGTTTTTTTTTAAAATAAAACATTTTTTAAATGTGGTTGCTCTTTTACGAATATATTAACAAAAACATTTATAAAAATTTGCCTTTTAAATAAATTCTTACATTTTTGCAAAATTCATTTTTGAGCATTTTGAGCAAAAACTCAATTTTGAAAATTCATACTTTCAAAAAGTTTGAGTTTGAAATGGTAAAATATATATTTTGTAAATGAACACACAACAACGAACTTAGCTTAACTTTGCCTTAGCATTTGGCAATTTGCTCCAAACATGGAGAAAAATAGATGTTTGAAAACTTTTTGATTAAATTCTTTTCATGCAATCTTGCTTCATAACTTTTATACATTTTGCGACATTTTTATTTACATTGTAGAATGTTTTAGCACACATATCATTATTGAACGTGGTAAAAAAATTTGGAACATCTCAAATAATGTATTCCTTTTAGTTCAGACATCCATTTGTGGGGACAAGAATCGAAAACTTTTAATAGTTCGCATTTAGAAGAAATGATGATATTTCAGCATTTACTTTAAGCTTCAAAATATCTTAAAATATCACTATTACTTTATTTTAGTAATAACACTAATCTTATTAAGATGTAATTATTTGATCTTAAAGATAAAAAAACAAGTCCATCCATCGTTTTTAAGTCATTCTTAATAATCAGTCCTCATTTAATTTGATATTTTTGTAAGAGTGAAAATAAATTTTTTGGCATCTATAATTTTCCTTTTTCTAGATAGAAACGTAAATTTACTTCTCTTCATATATTGCAGTACTAAAAAAACGTGGAGTGTATTTTACTGGGTCAGTGTTGACCTCAATCTTAAATTCATTGCGATGCATTTTCCTTTCGCGATCGTGAACGAGATAGCCCCGAAAATCCAAATAAAAATAACTTAAAATATCATGCGTCCTTCGTGATGTTTTCAAAACAGGACACAGAAGACTAAAGTTATAAGAGGCGTTTATTTAACTATGAAGATTGGATAGATATTGAAATAACAAACGAATGATTTGGATCCATTGATGATAAATTTTAATTGCTGTACTATTTATAAAATTTAAATTGAAGCTGTGCTATTTTTACTTGAATTTTATGAAAAATGATTCCGCTTGTAATAAACAATATTCCATCTTCGTATTTATAAAATTTATTTTATTGTTATAGCTTTTGTTGTTTCATTAGATATTTTTTACAACGGCATTTTGAATCGTTAGAAGCAGTAAGAACATATTTTATAAATTTGACATTGTAGACTTTTTAATTTCAATCTAATTTTCAGTGGCATTGGGTTATTTTCCTTTTATGATTTGGAGATGAGATGAACAGAGAATTTTGTTGAATCCAAATTCTATAGGCATTTCGTTTTTTGTAAAATTTTCTAATCTTATTCATAAAATTAAAAAATAAATTCCCTTTAATATGTTAACATGAAATAAATAAATAAATAATATATATATATATATATATATATATATATATATATATATATATATATATATATATATATATATATATATATATATAAATATGAAGTTATAGAAAATTATAAAAAATAGGATAAATGCAAATATAAAATTATTATAAGGAAGCACAGTTTCCCAACGTACAGCCAACATTTCTTTATAAATTAAACTCTAAATATGAAATAATCTAAATATGATTATGTTACTATAATAAAAAACCAAAAATATGCATGAAAAGTATTGAAAAACTAGATTATTTAATAAGACGATTGTAATAACTGAAAATTTTTTTCGAAAAGTGCTTCTGAACAACGTTATCACAACTAATCCATAACCGATATCTAAATATACAATGACATACAGAACTATCATTTGGGAATATTATCACAGATTACTATTAAGCAGTATTTTTATGTTGATCATTTTAAATTAAAAGTTTAGCTGAAATTATATGCTTTGTATGTTTTTTTTAATAAAAAGATATTATACCTAAACCGAGAGAGAAATTTTGTTAAACACTAATAATATTCTTATTGGAAGTTTTGAATTAAAACGAAAAGTTTTCAGCTAAGAGGAAAAATTCAAATATTATGAATGAATGAAATATGACTAATATGAAAAATATGACTTAAGTTTCAAACTTTCATGATTCATTGGATTCAGTAATCCTCAATGTGTACAATAATTCTATAATTCGTTCTCATTTTTACTTGAATAGTTTTTATGAATTTTACTCGAAATTATATTTTGCAAATGTTTTTTCTGTTATTTGTGTATTCGTTAACCCATTCCTATTCGATAAGATTTAACAACATTCTGATTTTTGCAAATAATAATCATTTTCTTGTTGGTGTGATATCTAAAATAAAATTAAACATTTGTCAATTTCAAAGTTACTATTTTTCTCCTAATAGACTATAGTGGCACTATTTTCTTTTCAGAAATAATTACTGGATAATTGAATGATAAATCTTGGTATACTATTGCTCTTAATTTATGATAATTCAAATCCTACGTCTAGTATAATAGCACATTTGAATAGCTATATTTTCCTCCAAAAGTAAATAAAACTAAGCAATTTAGTTTTTTAATTTGTTTTTACAGATAGTTCTAGAATTGATGACAACTCTAATAGTTATTCGCGGGAATCTATTGATCTATATTATTCTTTTTAACCGATTTTGAAAATCGAATGATTTTTTAAGTTTATATTGCTAAATTGATAATTATTATTTCTTCTTAATTAATCGTTCTTAAGAGAAAGTGCAAGAATGTGTGTATGAAGACACACAAATGGATGTATATTCACTAATTATCTTGAATTTTGCTAATTATCTTGAATTTTGATCTCATGATGCATGGTTTTTATAGGAACGAAATGAAGATGAGTTTCAAAATGTTTCTTGATTTTTCCATTTTCAAATAACTAAGTAAATCTATAAAAAAATTTCTAAAAAATTAATATCTAAATTTATTGATTCCTTAATATCGTTTTAACAGGTTGATTTGGTGGCACATTTCATTTAAAGCTAAATGATATGGTATAATTGAGGCAAGCGACGAATATTAGATATAAAATAATATATTTTTATTCTAAATCCTAAAGTAATAACATATTCTTTGTTTAAATTATTTCAGTGTAAAAATTAATGGAAACTAATTAAAGAGAACAAGAACCGGACGCACAAATTCTCTTAATTTGTCTTCAAAATAACCCACACTTACTGACAGTTCTTACAAAGACATTGGCAAGAATCTATTGTTGAGATATTTGGTATTGAAAATATTGTCATACATTGTAGGTTAACGGAATGATTGGAGGAAATTTTGCATTCGTCTTCAAATAGAACAAATGCAAATCGATCTTCAGTTACCATGTAACCCAATCGTACCAGCAATTCTATTGATTGAGACTAACCGAAACATTACCCTTTCATTGCGAGAGAGTTTGGATTAGTTGTACAGACATTTTCATCTTACAGTGTCATGCTTATTCTATCATGTGTTTTTTCAGGTTAGTCATTTTCTCAATTTGCATATGAATGGATGTTATTATACCATTCAGTCATTTGTTATACGATTTCATACATTATCTTTGTTTCAGTAGTCGCGTCTAATTCATCTTAAAAAAAAACACGTGAGCTTTGTATCACTTTTCCATGTTTGTTTGAGTTCATAATCATTATTGCATTTACCTTTGGAAGATTTGACTGCCATTTTTTTTAGAAACGAGACACAAGTGTACAGTATTTCTTTGTCAGATATTCACTTAACTTGTCAGGTTCAAATTTGATTGTGCCATACAAAATTTTCTTTCAAATTAAAGTCCGTAATTCTTTTATCAGTATAGATATTTATAATAATGAAATAAATTATAACTTATAAAATAATCTTAAGTAAAGTAAATGAATGTAACTAAGCTCTTATATTTTTTCCCAATTTTCAGCTTTTACTGTGAAATAACGATGGGAAATACGGAAACTAAATTCAGCTAACGATATTCGGAGTTATTTAGCAACGGTTTTGAAGCTAGATTATTTCCCATTACCTAATATTGATTGTTTATTACTAGTTTTAATTTTTAAAATCCGTTGTGTGTGTGTGTGTGACTGCAAATGATTCTAGCAAGAAAAGTGTAACCAACAGTATTAAATTTTTCCTTATATAGACATAAAAATGAAGCCCGGTGGCTTAGTGCTTCCATGACACGTTCCACGCTCCCATGACACAGGTCCGAGGTTCGATCCTCCGGCTGGGCAAGGTTGACTCAGCCTTTCATCCCTTGAATGGGTCGATTAACTGATTACCAAGCATGCTTGGGAACTAAACACTGGAGGTTTCGCGTTAGGCTGACCACCTGCCTAATCGGGACATATGCTTCGCACCCCAGGCCCTCGGTCATGAAAACAGTCATGGGCACTGTAGGCCTTGGCCCACATGGGCTGTCGTGCCATGGAGTTTAGTTTAGTTTAGTTAGACATAAAAATAATGGAAGATATTTATCACATTTTTGAGAGTAATTGGGATAATTTTATTTTTCAGTTTTTGAAGTTGGAGATCACTGTGACATTTAAATATTATAGCTTATATTTTTAATGAGCCTTTTTTATATTAGGCTATTCAGTTAAATGCACCTCTAAATGAAGACTGAATATTTAGCCCCAAAAATATAACTTTGTTGACATAATTAAGAAATAATATTGATATAATTAAGATGGATTGCCCTTGCCACACAACAAAAATTGCTAAACCTTTAGTTCTGTGCAAAAATAAATTGTATGATCAAAAAGAACTCCTTTTACTTTATAATATATAGTTTTGATATTCTAAGTAAAAATATAGAAATATAAAGAATAATACGCTTCAATTATCTATTTGATGTGATATTTTTTAAAAGATTAAAAAAACTTTAAAATCACAAAACTACTAGATTTTTTAATAAGCACCAAAGAGTTGATTGAAACAAATTGTACACTGGGTTTTTCTGTGGAAATTTCAATATTTTTAGAAAGTTTTTAAGTTTATGTTGTCTTTTGTTTTTGAGCACTTTTTTCCACTTCATATACATATTTCTCCATTCCTCTAATATACCTTATGTGGCAAAATAAAGCAACAATAAAAAACTCAATAAGCCTTATTTATGGCAAAAAAGAAAAGAAATCCTAAAATTTTTATCATTATAATGTGATTATTAAATGCTTAAATATTTTCAGACATTCAAGAGCACGTTTAAATAAATCATATTGACACATGTAAATTCTATAAAGTATTACTTTCGAAGCAAAACCTTAACTAATGAAGGAAACTTAAGGAACAATGAAAAGTTTAATGGATGATTCTTTCCCCACAAAAGACTGCTCGCATGAAGGAAAGAAGTTAGGCTGTTTATAATATCACTCCCTGTAATATATTTATTTCCATTCATTCTAACTGTCATTCGTTATGGCTTACTGGAAAAGATTATCTACCACAATAGTTCAACCTTAATGATCGATGTTCTTCGAGTCCCATAGTCTTAAGATAACTTTCTTAAACAAGTATTTCAGATAATGTTTGGATGTGACCAACTTTTATTTTAAAACTAGCAAGTCATTTTAACATTTATTGAAAAAATGAATTAGAAATATACTGAAAATGTATCGGAAAAAATATATTGATCGATCTTGGTTTTGAAAATTTATGGAAATTGTGTGTACATCTATAATATGTTTTTGAATTAATGCAGCTGAGCTATTTATTTATTTTCAGATACAAACGATCTTCTTTCAATACTGATGTTTCCCGTGATTCAATGGCTAGGAGAAATGTAAATGAGATGTCCGGTGGCTTAGTGGTAGCGTTTCACGCTGCCAAGGCACAGGTCCGAGGTTCGATCCTCGGGCTGGGCAAGATTGACTTAGCCTTTCATTTCTTCAGTGGGTCGATGAACTGAGTATCAAACGCATGTTTGGGAACTAAAGACCGGGGTTTTCACATTAGGCTGACCACCTAATCGGGACATATACTTAGCATTTCAAGGCCTATCGGTCAGGAAAACAGAGCCTTGGCCTACATGGGTTATCGGGGCACAAAGTTTTTTAGGCGAGATGTAGTTTTACACAATTTTGCTATTCCTGATATTCTATAAACTAATAAATGAGTTTTATAATACTAAATAAACACTTTATATGGAAGAAAAAAGAAATTATGGATATTTATCAGGAAAAATCCTTTCAGCGTATAAACCAAAAGCTTATTAAAAAGTTCCAATTAAATAGTATTAAATCTACTTTTTGTTTACAAAATTCTTCATTTTGATGGAATTTATTCCTGTGTTTAAAAATAAAGTTATAAATAACTTCCTTGTATGTGTATTATCCTTTGCTATACTTGTGAGCCTAATTAAGCTTAATGAAACATTTGTAACCCACAATTAAAGGATGAAAGTCCTGGAATAAACCAATAATATCGCACTGAAATGCTCTTCAAATTAATTATTTGCATCGTTATGTCTTTCCTTTTGAATTACGTGGACATTTGGAGAAGATACTGATTTCTGAAACTGCGTTATGATAGCCGAACAACTAAAAGATATTGTAAAAGATGCTTTCTGAGTATTGCTTTTTAGGAATATATTTTCACAGAGCGTGAGATTTTGTCACTCGATAGATAGTAAGAGAAAAATCGCAAAAACTGCCAAGCACATATTTTAATATTTATACACCTTAAAATTAAAACACAAGGTTTACCTTGAACATGTAGTTGGATTGAACTTTAAAATTATTTAGGAAAAATTAATAGAGTGTTAAGCACTAGGTCATGTAAGTCCTATGTGAGCATTTGATTACCAAAAAAGTCATTAAATGTTTTAGTCCATTTTAGATTGTATTTTAATTGCTCTTTAAGCAGATCAAATGTAAAAATTCACGGTTACTTATTAAAGGCTTTCCTAAAAATATTTAAAAGTCATTTATTATATCTGAAAAAATCTATAAAAACATTTATATCTATTCTAATCTATAAACATTATTATATCTGTAAAACATTTGTGCTTAAACATTTAACTGTACAAATATCATAAGTGCTAATGCCAAATTGTTAAAATAAACTTTTATGTAAATTTCTAGTTAAATTTTCATGTGGCCAAAACATCAATGAAAAAATTGCAATAATATTTCAAATCGAAGTGTTTATTATCGCTATGTATTCATTTAATCTGGTTGTCATACATAAAGATTTGATCACTTTAAAAATTAAAATGTGGGTCAAAACATAGGAAAGTACTTTGTTGTTGATAGAGTAAAATAAAGAAAATTAAATAAATATAAGGATTATAAAATTATAAAAATACGAGTAAATATTTCTTAAAAGAAGATAAACAAAATACTCTTTAAAAAGTGTATACAAATGAATACAAAAAAATCAACCCGAATTTCTTAAGCATATTAGAAAATTTAAACAGTAATTTGTATCTTGAAAAGCATTAGTCTTAGATAAATTTCTTTAAAACTGTTCTTTTCTTCCATAATACTATAGAACAAAGTGTTAACAGCATTATTATTCACACTTCTAATAAGTCATCTGTAAAAATAAGGAAGAGAAAACAAATCTTCATGTAGTTAGGTATGCTAAATTATACTTAAACAGAGGAAAAAGGATCGAAATAAGAAGATATTTGGTGAAAATAACTCATGAAATTTATCTTCCAATTTTTTATGTTTTTAAATTTCAGTCCCAATATAATATTGTAAAATAGGTTTAATAAATAAAAATTACAAATAATCAATATACTGCAATTTAAGTTTTTTTTAAAATTTTTAATAATTGTATTTATTAATATAAATACAATTATTAAAAAGAAATATTAGTTACAGTTAAAAAGAAATATAGAAAGTAATATTAGTTACAGTGCTTAAAATTCAGTAAGTTTCCCCAACTTTCTCATATTAAAAATGGATGTGGTTTTGTTTAATAAGATCTAATATTAAATATTATTAAATTAAATATTAACAAGGTCTATCAGACTGTCATTTCTATCAGATCGTATTTATATTTAATTGCGACATACTTTTATTGGATAAGTATGAAGCATCACTAACTTTGAAATTAATTCGGAAAATTGCACCTTTACGCAACTGTTTGAATAATGCATTTTTTAAAATTAAAAATAAAATATGTATATCTGGTGTTTACTCTTCATTATTCTTACATATTAGTTAGCATTTTCTGTATCCAGTAAGTTTTAACAGTTTTTTATTGTCTATTAAGAGTGATAATCATTAAAAAACAATAATTAAAATATTAATTTTTCCTTGAGCATAATTTTATAAGCTAATAATTAATCAATTTATAGTAATTATAATGATTTTGTTCTTGGATAATTATTTTCTCTAAGCCGCTTAAACATGAGAAAACAGTTAACTATTTTATTAATATGGGCCATTTTGGAGCACTAGATGAAATATAGATTATCTTTATATAATTATGATTTTTTAACATAAAGCATTATCTTTATCTATACAGAACTGTTTACAACTCTGCTTGTTTCGAAGCAATTTTTTTTCTTTTTTGAATTAAAATTCAATAACTCTAGCTATCAAAATTTATAAATTAAACTTCCAAAATTTCCCAATTAAAATGAGGATAGGAAATGCTCATGAGTTAAAATTGAAAAACAAATAATATTATTGTTCTTTGCTGCCTTAATTTTTTGCAGACACAAATTACAAAATATTATAGAAGAAAATAATTTTAGGAATGGCTTAATTTATAATATATTGCCTTCACATGATGATAAATCAATAAACATATTTGATTATTAGTATATGAATCTCTGAATGACTACATTTTAGGAACAAAAGTATAATAAAGATTAAAATTAAATCCTGTTTTCTCTGGAGAAATTCTTAATTTTCAAAGATTTGTGTAAAATTTTTTATAACATAACATTCTAAAATTAATTTCTGAAATATACAACTTTCATGAAGAATTTTATTTAGGACTTCTTTACAATTTTTTTCCTAGAATTTCTTTTAATTTTTTTTTTAATTGAATGCAATTTTAGTATCATATTTTTAATTTTACAGAGCTGTATTTCCTAAGATACTGAGTTCTATTCAATATGATCTTGAGTAAAAGTCTCAAAAATTACTTATTGAATTCAAACATTAACTTAGCTTCAAAAAAGAAAGCTATATTTTATTGTTTGTGTATATCATACAAATATTATTTGTGTAAAACATTTTTAACCATAATATAATAAATCT
Source organism: Latrodectus hesperus (assembly GCA_037975125.1). NCBI lineage: Eukaryota > Metazoa > Arthropoda > Arachnida > Araneae > Theridiidae > Latrodectus > Latrodectus hesperus. The sequence goes on from CM075850.1 coordinate 42,993,022, forward strand.
GTATATGTGTTATAAAAAGAATGTGCGAGAATAATTTACACACCAAAGAAGAATCTTTTTACTACACAATAATATTACGCTGTAAGAAATTAGGCTTAAATTATAAATATATTTTATTTAAGATGAACAAAAACTGAAGTTGAAAAGTAGCCCCCGTAAAAAAATGTAATTGTTTTTATATTTATGTAACAAAAGACGTTGGTTAATGAAAATATTTGATGACTTTTAGAAAACGTGTGCAATTCTTTTAAGTTTAATTTTTTTTTCATTGCTTTTGCATAGAGCGCTTATTCTGGCTAAATATTCTTTTCCCTCATGGTGAAGTCTTTCGCTAAGCAGTAAAATATTCATGGGGTGAATGCAAAATTACTTAAAAAATTAAGATGAATTAAAAACATGTTTCATAGATTATATAAAAAAATATTTCAAAATAAAATACATTATATTTTCCAAAAATGTAAGTTTAAAAAATCAAGAAAACTCTTAGAAACAGGAATCAAATGAAACTCAATGAATTTATAAATCTTATGACTTTTCCCTTTTTATTTTTTATAACAATACTTCTTCAATTATTAGTTGTTCTACCAGCATGCTACCTTATATCAAGCCCTGAGTTAGGCTCTACCAGTTAAATACTAGATGCAACCGGATGGTGATTTTGAAGCAGGGACTAAGCAGAAAACCGCCAATACTTGGCCTGCCATACCAGAGGTATCATTTCACTTGGAGGATATTGCGACCACGATCTATTTAACGAGCTCCAGTTGCCTTTAGCAAACACGATGTATGTTTGGTTATGCCGGAATCGAACTCGTTACCTTCCGACAATGAAAACGACGCCCTAACCAATAAAGCCACCACTGCCAAGCAAGTATTCGTTGTAGCTGTTAAAATTAATACTAAAAATTAGCACCGTAAATGTGTTAAAAAATCTAATACAATAAAAGTTTTCACAGTAAAAATATATTTCAGAAATATTAAATGGTTTTTTCCTATGAGTAAGATTTATATTTTGCATGTATAATGAGCGGCCTACACCACTATATTAATTAAACATATTTTCGTAAAATGAAAATAATTTTTATATGCAATTGCTAATGTAATTATAAAAAAATTAATTTTCTCCTGAGCTTTACTAAAAGTTTTTCACATATAAATTACAAAATCAATTTCATAATAAAAATAAATAATAGCGAGTTAAATATTAATTTTATTTGGCAATACTTTCCATCAGTCTCTAAAGATGTAAACTTCACTTTCTAAAAGGATTTGATAAGTTATTCGTTATTGGAGGCGATGTTTCAAAATCTTTTATTTATTATTACCATATAACAGTAAATTTTAATATTTACAATAATAAAATCCACCCTAATGACATCTGCAAGCGGAAAAAGAACATAAATGTTATACAAGTCTTAAAAAACTAAATTTTGCACAAAATTTATTGCAAGAAAGGAAAAGAATAAACAAATAATAGAGCAATTCCTGTATACGTTTTTTCATTTTAACAATGAGAGCTGGTTCTTGGTATAATAATTAGATTTTTTGCCTTCTTTCGAAAGCTTTCTGTTGAGTAAATAGAATCCAGTGACGTTCGATCTCTTCCTTCTTCGATCGTTTCTGGAATATGGCAGTAACCGATGGAACAATGGATTATATAGCAATATAAATTACTACAGCCGACCTCAAAACAACTTGACTCAGCTCGTGGTGGACAGAGACAGCTAATGGCAGAAACAAAAACAAATAGAAAAGCATTTGGATTATTAAGAAAGAGAATTTGCTTCTTTTAGCTTTTTTGTTAATTATAGTTTTGGGCTAAGATGCTTAAAAATAGGAGAGGTAATTATGCTCATTGAAAATGTATAAAAAATTATTTTATTATTTGTATGCTTTCAGCTTCTTACTTAATTGCTTTCAATACAGCCTGTTTTGTAGTGAAAAGAATACAGGTTCAAGTAAAAAAAATGGTTGGTAGTCGTGTATTTCATAAAATTTGCCAGAAATTAATTGTAAGAAAAGCTGTTACATGCTAATTAATAATGCTTTTAATAATTTTTTTAACTATTTATTTTTAATTTTTATTTTATAAAAACTATTAATTGAGTTATATATTAATTAAATATTCGGTCTTTTATTCACTTTTATTTCATTTTGTCTGATCATATGTCTCAGCTGATGCTTTCGATTCAGCAGTTCGTTAATTTGATTTTTAGTCCGGGTTTGGGTGTATGCGGAGATTCATTTTCAACAGATCGCGATCGCATTAGTCTTTATCGTCAATAAAATGATCGAAAAACAAATAGCCGATATGCCTAGACAATAAGAAGTCCAACATGGTTCCTCTTCGTTGTATCACTCTACAGGTTCCATGCTTAATCATCCGGATTGTGAAGTATAGGTTCAATCTTACAATCTTTAGGAATCAACAAAAATGGAAATCAAGAACATTTGGCAGTTAAAACATTTTTTTCCTCTTTCTTATTATTTATATTACTTATTATTTAGTTAAGTGTTCATTTAAAAAAATGCTTAAATTCTTTTCTTTCCAGACTAGATAGTTTCAGATACATAAGGATATTTCTGACAATTGTTTCAAGAAAATGCTTTCCGTAACAGTTTATGTTTTTAAATTCCATATGAGAAAATGTTTAATAATTGCAGTTTAGATATTTCAATTTTATAGGGCATTATTTCAGTTTTAACTGTGTATAATGACAAATTTACTTGTAAGTTTTTTTTTGCTTGACTCATTGGTATCGTTTAAATTAAAATTTTTAAAAAATATTTTTTCTAAGCCAATGCATTAATATCAGCTTAGAAAGTATACATTTTTATAAAATGCAATAAAAAAATTTTAATATTAATTTTTAGTAAGTACGTAGTTTTATTTACAGAATATATAACTAAAAATTTTTTGTATATAGAAAATATAGCCTGACGATTCAATGAACAAAATTTTAGTATGTATTCAAGAAAAGATATTGCATATTTTTAACAAAATGAAAGCGCGAAAAAGATTGTAGAAGAATTTCCCAGTAAAATTTTGTTAGGAAAAATCTAGTTGACAACATTTATTTTGATTGGTATGATTATTTTTTCATTAAAAGGAAATGATTATTTTTTCATTAAAGCATAAAAAATTATTTTTTCATTAAAAGGATAATAATTGAAAAAAAAAATTATGCTCAGTTAAATTTAACTACTAATCCAAATAATTTAAGAATTAGCTTAAAGAATTTTAAAAGAAATGTGTCGCCGGATTACTAATAAATTTATTCAGATTTCCAATACTATAACGTCATTATATATTAATTATAATGATATAATGCGGCTACATTTTAGATTTTTTTCTTTTCTCATTTTAAGATTAAATCGAAAATTTTAAATTATATTTACTACGCGTATAAGAATATATATCAAGGTTTTATTTTTAATGAACAATTTTGTTTCGTTTCTGTAAAACTAATCATTTAAAAAATTTGATTTATCTCTTTTAGTTATCTCTTTAGTCAAACAGATAAAAAAAAATAATAATAATGTAACTAATTCTTATGAATTTTATATCTTTTCCGAAATTTGTGGTTTTGTATACCCTAATGTAGGAATAAAGCATAATTTTTCATGCAAAGTAATCAACTGAATGACTATGAATAAATAATAATGAATACAGAGGAGATATACACACCGAAGAATAGGATTTCGTTAGCTGTTACCATAGTAAAACGAGAATTGTTTCAAGTTTTACCTTTATGTTAGATTACCTATTTTTAATTATTAAGGATACGGCGTTTATGGTTTAAGTATGATATTTTTATAAATTTCATTGAATTTATCAACCATTTTTTTGCATCGAAATTTCTCGTTATGACGTATACATTTATACTGGGAAACAGGCAATTAAATTTAGACGTATACAAAAGACCTGATGAATATACTCAAGAAGCTAACGAATTAAAATAAATTTATGTACTTTTTCAGTAAATTTCAGGAAAATTTATTTCCCATCGATCAGATTTTTACTTTTTTTACCTTAAAATTTAAGAAATGTTGCTCAGGGAAAGAGAGGAATGTTTTTATTTCTCCATGATCAAACTCGTTATCTGGTAAATTAGTTTTGCATTTGTCTCATTTAATTTATTTTCAGGCAAAATTTAAAAAAAATTAAAATAAAAATATGAATCAAAACTTTAAATCGTCCTTACCGATTGAAATTTAATCACGATGTGTTTGTTTTTTCCTATTTTATTGTCAACGTGCGAATGGCTTGATGCAATTTGAAATGGCTTGTTGAACATGGTTGGGATACTCACGAAATAAATTATGTATTCGAGAATTGCTTCGACAATTTTTGGATTCGAATGAGTTGAGGCCGCAGAGACATGGATATCACTTGTTCGAAGCTCTCAGACGATGGTTAAATGGCATGTATCAACGTGCTCGAGGATCGAATCAGTTTGAACTGGCTTGTGGAGCCATTCTAAACAGACTTGACGGATTACGATTGAGACATTCATGGAACAATCAATGTTTTACGAATATTACTCAACAATTTTTGAATTTGAAATCGAACAGTTGATGCAGCCGGGTCACCACCCGATATGGACTTCATTTGTCCGAAGCCATTCATCAATGGTTAAATAATTTGCATCATCGTGCGCACGGCACGAATTCATTCGAAATAGTTTGAAACCGTAGTAATGGCGTTCACGCATCACAGTCGATGCTTTCCAGTTACATGCATTTGAACAATTTCAAATCGAACGATCTTAATCCGCCTATTTATTACCCAAACTGAATGGCATTTGCCCAAAGTCAGTGGATCCTGATTAAACGGCTTGTGTCAACATAGAGGTGGCAAAATCAAACTTGAAAGAAATTATCCTAAGAGAAACAGAATAAAGTAATGTAGACATTCAGCCTAACCAAATATAAACTAAACTGCATTATCTAAACTAAACAACCACTTCATTGTAAATAACTTTTTATTTTCTTATCAGAAATTTTTTGGCAAATTCATTTCATATGTAAATCATGTATTTTCGAGACAAAATTAAAAGAAATTGAACCAGAGTAATAATAACATTTCATTTTCCTTAGAAGTTTATAAGTTAATCAACTATAATGATCAATAATTATTAAGGAGTGCTCATATAAAGTGAAAATTTTTGATACTCTAACTTAATGCTTATTAATGCCTAAATATAATAATCAATTCACTTTGCCTCATCTCAAATTATTACCATCCCGAGGTATCACACATCATGGATAAAGTCTAATTTTCTATTAAAATTATCAGCTTAAGCAGGAATTTTGCTTTTAAATAATCTTTAGAAATTATTTATTTTAATAACTATAACCTAAATTCTTTTCTTGGGTTGTAAGGACATGTATAATTTCGTATATACTGTGTCTTTAGTTGAAAGTTACTGATTTAAATCCTTATATGTTGCAAAAAAGATTGTGAAACAATGGAAATGGAACTTAAAAAATAATTTTTAGTATGTTGGAAACAAATAAAAATAGTATCTTTATAATATTTTAATAAAAAATATTCAAATTATAATTTTAAATTTCAGATGGCTTAATCTGAAATGTAACATTATTACTCAGTGATCTTAGGAATAAATAAAGAGCTTTCCACTTTTTCCTTTTTAGTTGCATTGTGAATAATTTTAAATCCGCGCTTATCATATTGTAAGTACTTAAACTTTGTAATTTGGAAATTATGGAGAATGTATTTAATAGCAGTAAGAATAATCTTTGTATTATTTTAGCTACTTAATATTTAAAAAAAAACGTTTCCTGTATTTCTATTCGAAATTCGAAAACTTGTTCTGCAGACTCAATGTGTATAAACTGTTGAATTGTGATTACAATTTAAATTCATGATTTGTTCACCTTCAATTTTCTTACAGTCTACCTGACACAGTTTTAATGCATTATATGTGTAAACTGCAGTGAACAGGAAAAATAAAATTTATTTGAACTATTTTGTAATTGAAATATATTTTACGAAATGCTAGTCTAACCAATATTAATTTGCATCAGCATTTTAATAAATACATTTTAACCATTTTTTAAGTAACAAGAGCACTGAACTATTGCTTATAAAACAGTTGACAAACCATTAATTGCTTTTTTAGTCATTTTTAAAAAATTAACAAGCATTTAAAAATAGCAGTTCTGTACATATCGATTTTTTAAAACTTTTTTTAGCACTATTTTAACTATAAATTAAATAATTCTTATTTTTGAATAATTTCTGTATGGTTTCAGCTTCTCAGCGACATTCTAAAACAAACAATTATCGAACATTTTTATGTAATTAGATAAAAGTAAAATGTAAGCGAGACGGGCAGATTTTCTTTGCAGAAATATTAATATTTTGGTAAATCAATTTTTGAAGTCTTTAGTGCTGTGATATTTGTTGATTTTAAAATGAATTGAACTTTTTAAAATGATGTGCATGTTGATCTGGTTTTAGGGCTAAAAATTTCCACAGACGCAATGTTGTGTTGGTATCAATGTTGGTTCATTTATAACTAAACTCCGTAAGTTCATTTATTACTGACATCAAATGGGGAGAAGTGATAAGCAAATACGAGTAACTAATTTGATACAAATTATTATTATTAATTTATCTCCCATCTTCACTTGATAATAATAATTTTTATAAATCTAACTGCAAATATTAATTAATTAACATTTTTAATTTGAAATTTTTTTATAATTTGAATTTTCATAACTCCCATTTGTATTTCTTAATACAAAGAATTCTAACAGTACACAATATATTGGCAATATATTTAATAACTTTTCAAAATTACATTAATAATTTACTTATTCATTATCATGCGATACAAAAAATAAATGTGAACCTAAATAATACTCTAACACATTAACAGCTGAAAAGAAAACATATTCTTCACAATGCAAAACAAAAAATAAAAAAGACATAATTATTTAAAACATGAGGAAAACGATACTATGCTCATAAAGTTAAATTTAGAAACATGCTGTTTATTGGATAATCTAAAGTGTTTTTGAACATAGTTGCAATATTTTTCCACAGTGCGTCTAAGCATTGGTACATTGGAAAATTGCTTTTGGGAACTATGCCATATTAGAGGTAACACGTCGCTATGGAATTGATTGATCATTTCGCTGGTATGCATTTTACCTCGAATTATTTCAAAAGTGATATGAAATCAAAACAAATGAAAATGCTCTGGTCAACGAAAATAACCAAGTGTCAAACGAGAATGCAGCATTGATATAGGAATCGCAAAATAAACATGACCCTTGTCAAAATTGAGACAGTTGTTTAGTGAAATACGATTGCTTAAAAACGATGAAGAGCTGTACCTTTCTTTAGATGATTCCAAATTCAATTTGATGGCAGTTGTATTCTTGTGTGTGTTTGAAGAATTTCAGATCAACATCTCAGTCTTTCCTTTAATGAGATGTATTACAATGTGTATATGCTAGAATATTAATATAAATTTCCTGATTTTTGATTACCTTCAATTCAAGAAAAAAGAAATAGGTTAGAAATCCTATTCAAACATCCCGTGATCTCCAATTATCCATGTCTTCTTTCATGGCAATATTTTTAAGAATTGTTTTCTATGACTACATTTTTAAGAATTGTTTTTCATCGCACACTTTTTGGGAGTCAATTTTTGATAGAATAATGCTTCAGTAAAAGTATCTCTAAAAATACCTGAGACAAAGTAAATTCCTTCCATGTTCCCTCTTAAGTTAACTGAAATACCATTATGAAATCAAAATATCATTAAATTTAAAGTTTTGAAATACTATTTGATAATCTAAATTCGACATCATATATGTTTCGCAGATATAAAGACCAATTTGAACCACTTTTGTTCAAAAATTTTAGGGTTTCACAAGAAATTGTATACCTTCCCTAATATTAAATAATAAATACTTAATTTAAAAAAGCTTTTTTTGAATTTTAATTATTTATATTGATAGTGCAAGATGATAAAAATTTTCGCTCAATTTTGGTAGTGCGTCTTGTCTCTATGATATCCTTTTTAAGAAGTATTATCGTTATACCATATATTAAGTACCTAATTTTACGAGTAAATTCCTTGAAAAAAAATGACGTAGAGATACGCCTATATATAAGAAATAAGACAATTGAGAATTTTTTCTATATCTTCAATTGCCCAGATAATAGAGCATAACAAAGTAAATAAGCATTTTTACTTTTTTGTATACTCACCGAAGTTGTATTTCTAGACACTGGCTTAGTTGGGGAAAAAGTGCACAAGTCTTACATATTTTTATATATTCCTTGCATTTTTTAACGAAATGGTTTTTCTAGACTTAAATACTAAAAAGTTCGAATTCTTTTGCATTTTAATTCTGTAAATGCTTTCATATTCCTCATTTACTCTCTTCTACTTAATTTTTTGATTGCGTAAATTAAAAACAGTCTAATGCGAGCAACGACAATTATGTTTCAATAATAGTAAATTACGATACATTTATCAATAAGAAATTAAAAGAGCATGAATTATACTCGATAAATATTGCAGAAAATATAAGCGGTATTTCATAGTCTAATATAAAGACCGAAATTGTGAAATATTTGTTTCGGCGATCGATTCACTATTAGGTTTAATTGAATTTACGGAAACGTTTTGGAGTCCATTGATTCTTGTTCTTTCAATGTTTTCAGTTTTCTTATATTTGTTTAAAAACCCATTGGCATGACGATGCATTGAATGTGGATATGGTTTGCTGTGATTAGACTGTATAGCTTAGATGTAGCAATTTATTGACTTTTTGGATAAACGATAATGATCATATTTATTTCGATTCTAATCACAGAATTAAAATTTTACTTGAAGGCATATGTAAAATTGCAACTCTTCAAGTAAGCTGCAACTTTTCATTACGAAGAAAGAGGGAATTCTTCTGCTGTGACTTATCATTTGAGTACCAGTCAAGATACAAGATGAGAAAATTTTTTTCCCCTGTCGGTACTTTAATTAATGCCAAGATGTTATTCGTGTAGTTAAAAAAGAGACACATTTCCGGATTGAAGAAATAATCTGCCAGACATCTATATATATATATACATATATATAGCATTTTTTAATTTAGTTAATTTTAATATTACTCTTCAAATCATAAGATTGTAGAGATAAGAGGAAATCTCTAGGTTTTGTAGAAGCTGCAAATTTAAATTGATAAGAATTTCAGTACCTCACCTATTATACCCGCTAAAAATTCTTTGAATTACAGCTTTCATCACGCGACATTTAAATATGTTGCATTCATTTCATTCTTTCAGGAATTATACGCAAATATCCCTTGTTTTTATTTCCTTGTATATAAAAATAAGCTAAGAAATATTACCTATGATGTTTTCGGTTTACTTGATCGTCTGTCGACTTGTTGCTTAATTTCGCAAGAAAAGAAAAATTTGTTAAAAGAAAAAATATCGAATATGTTAGTTATATTTTTTAACATCAAATTATGATAACCAAACCTTAATAATAATTATGGTATATTTAACGTAATTTTTTACTTGGATTAATTATAATTTATTTCTTAGAGTCTGAATAGTGAAAATGTAAATGAAAATTTGTTAATAATTTTCAAAGTACATTTTAATATTTTTAACACTTGAACTTAGATTGCTAAATGTCTTATTCGAGTGATTTGCAGCAACAAATTAGCAGAAACACTAGTTTCGAAAATCAATAAATAATTTAATTTCATACATATACTCAATTTCATAAATGAAATGGGTTTTAAAAAAAAATCTTTCATTTCCGGTGAGAAAAATTTAAAAAGTGGTTATATTTAAAACATGAACCGAAAATTATATAAATTATTTGAAGTAATTTTAAATGTCTTTCAAAGAAAGAAAATTTAAAAGTTTTGAGTAATACCAAAATAATTTTGAGTGATAACACAGTATTTTTCATATTGAAAATCATTAATCAGTTAAATAAAAAAAATACAAAAAAATTAAGTATACACTATTAAAAGACTGAAAATTAAAAAAAAATTCGAAACTTTCGAAAAACCTTATCAAAAGCTGTGATAAAACGATTCATATTATTTTCTTATTACAAAAGATAAAGCTTTCATAACTAGAATTTAACCAAGTTTTCATCGATGAGTCATACATAAGAGAAAGAGTTCATTGTATTATTTTTTTCCTGTAGAGGGCAGCACTATATATTCAAAATCAATGTTGAGACGTAACGGTGTACTTTTTTTTTGTATAGGTAGAGGTACGGGGCACACACACAAGTCGAAAAGAGAAGGTTACAATCATCCAATCAGAAAACTAGACCTTGGTTAGCGCGCCGACAACGAAGTGTACGAAGTCTGAAAATGAAGTCTCCTTTCCGTTAGTTGTTTTTAAAAATAAATACTATCTATCTACATAGAAGATTTTATTGCGGTTTTTCTATTTGCCAGTTGCATGAGAGAAGCTGAAATTAAAATAACATAAGTTACTGAGAGTAAAAATATTTCTTCAACTGTAATGTTGACTTCACTTGAGAAGCGCAAATAATGCATTTTTCGCTGTCCTAATTTGCAGTCTTAAAGCTCGTTTCTTATAAAAAAGTTTTTTTTTAATTGCTGTTTCTTTAAAATTGCTTTTTCTTGTCTTTCTCACTTTGCAAATTCTCCTCAATATTAAACTGCTGCATATTCTCTTTTAATGAGATTTATATGCTCAATTTCGTTTAAAATTTAAAAAAAATATCTTAATAAAATTGTATATTATTTTCTAACAACAAAATTTTGTTATACAGGTAGTTTTAAAACTAATATTTAATATAATAAAATGCGTACCATTTATTTTACAGTTAAGGGCATTTTTAGACAGCAACAGGTTTTAATTAAATTAATTTTTATTCAGATTAATTTAATAGTTGATTTTCCTGATTCTTTTGAATTACTATTGAGAATGCATAAGTACTGATAAACCTAAAGCTTTTTCTGAATGTTATCCATAGTTAAAACAATAATTTAACTTGGAAAAAAAACTTTTCAGATATGATATTAAAGGGGAAAATTTAAGTCTTGAGTTAGCTCTTTAATTTATAATTTTTGGATGGAAGAAAATTCACGTTTGAAAACTATAAATTAATTCGCATCGTACTTAGAAACTTAAAATTATTTTCGCAATTTTTTTTTTTTTACTTAACTACTTACTTTTTGGTTTTCTTTTAGCCTACATAAGAATAAGGAATAACTAATGAAGAACAAAAGAAATCTTGATGAAAACGTTAATTTTAAAATATGAACATTTACCATTTGCTGTTAATAAACGCTTATATTACCATAACTATTGTGCTATACAGAAAACCAATAGTATCAAATATTATTAGAGGGTCATTTTTTATTTTATTCTTTTCTGCGAATAATTTCTTTGCCTGTAAATAAAAGCTTTTGACAAGGTGGGAAGATAATTAAAGAAAGTTACATATAAATCATTTGCTTCTATGAATTTAAAAGTAGCAAAAAGAAGTTTCACTGAAAAAGATTATAGGGAAAGGACTTTAACTTGGAACAAAAAAAAGAAAGAACATTTATATGAATAATTATAATATGAAGTGTTTCACTAAGGCCAGGCCTCTTAATTAGCATTACGGAATCTGGTTCTAATTTTCATAGCGAGTTCTCTGGGAGTAAATCTTTTCACGTTTGGGTCTTTCTCTTTTACTTTTTTTTTTTTAAAAAAAAAAAGCTATCTTAAAAGTAGGAAAAAATGTATTCATTGAAGAATAAATATTCATTAGTTAATTGATTAAACATTTTTAATACTTGAAAATTAATGAGGCAAAATGTAACGTTTTACTGAAGAAAAGATAATCTTAAATTTCTTTATTCATTCCATCAAACAAATTTCACCTTAAGATAAGATTTGCAATATGTGAAACGATGTAAATTTTACAATAGTTGCAATTGTAATATTCTCTATTAACGAAAATATTATAATTATCTTAAAACATTTCGAAATTTTCAAATATTTTTTTCAACTGATTAATTTTTTTAAAATTAATAATAAACTGAGAGAACAATTCAAGACAAGTATGTTCAACATAATGAAAAAAGAGACTACAAAATGTAAGTTACATTATTTTTGAATTTTGATACTATTATATTTCCGTCACTCTAGATGGAAATGGTTATAAGCGCAAGAAGTAATAATTTATCGATATTCAGTGTTGAAGGAATTGATTATCAGAAAAATTACATTGAAAAATTCATTTATGTATGTTTGAAATTTATTCATCAATTTTTATATCTACATGGTATTTTGATGAAAAATTGGATAAAGTATGCTGTAATCAGTGATACTTACTGATTTTGTTAGTAAACGAAATTTTCTACCATTATATTTTAAAAAATCGGTCGTACTTTCAAATAGAACAGAATCCAATGAGTGTCCCATTACTATAATCTAAACACCATTAGGAGGAGAGGGCTAATTCGATGAACACCATACCATTCTATTCGTATTTAACCTATTTTATTCCTTGATAAATCAAGACAACCAGCACTATATACACAGAGGACTTGTCTATTTAAGTTAAGATATGAATTCATTGACATAAAACATTTTTTTGCTTTTCGAGTAAAACATTAAAAGCTTAAAATTAACATCTTTAGTGGAAATAATTTGCTTTAAGTCAGTGTTTCCCAAAGTGGGGTACACGTACCCCTGGCATACAACTGAGGCGAAAGTCAAAAGCATTAAAATTGTTAACTATATTAAAAAAATCGGCCTATGAATGCACGACTTTTTTCGCAAATATGTGAAGAAATGGAAGGTAGTCATATCTAGCTTCTTTTTCATATCAATGTTCGTTGACTATCTCCTGGAAAGATTCTGAATCCATTGTTTGAGTTTAGACATGAACTTCAGTGTCCCCTTAATGATAGATTTGAGTTGAAAAATTGTTTACATAACTAAAAATGGCTTTGTAAACTAGAATGTTTAGCAGATATATTCCCTGTTTTAAATTACTTCAACTTATCTTTACAAGGCAAAGAAATCTCTTTGTTTCACGTTCAAGATAAAGTGAACGCTGCCATTGCAAGATTGAATTTATGACAAAAGAGAATTGTTAGTGGAGAAATAGACTCGTTTCCTTCTTTTCATGAGTTTATACAAATTCGATTGCTAAAATTAATGATGCTCTGAAACGCATAATGCACATTACATGTGGAGAGCTTGCAAGTGGACTTGAAAAGCTATTTCCCCGATTTAAGCAAAAATATTGAATGAATAAGAGATCCATTAATACGACATCCATGCCTGAAGATTTGAAAATTAAACATAGGAAGAGTATCTTAACATTATTCTGGTTACAAATACAACATGTGTAACTGGTTTTAACAGAAAAAGTTCCGAAATACATCTTGCCTTTTTCAACTTCATAGTTATGTACTTTTGCTTTTCTCTTAAGTTGCTTTTTCTACAAGTTGATTTTCAGCATTTGTAGAGATTAAGTCGGAAGGAAAAAAGAAACAACCTACTAAACGTGGAACCGCATCTGAGATTAAAATTAACAAACATGGAACCAAATTATGAGATTTTTATTCACATTTTATTATGAATAATTTTATTTACTTTTCTTTATTATTTTGTGTATGTCACAAAAAATATTTAAAAAATCTATATTTATGATTGTTATTAAAATACATCCATTTTTTTTGAGAGGGGTACTCAGCTTTATGAAAATTATAGAACATATATGTCAAAAGTTTGGGAAACACCGTGCTTTAGTGGTAAAGACAGCACTCTTCAAAACGAAAGGTCTTAGATTCGATTCCTGCCATTGTTGTATAACTGGAGATGCATATTGCGTTTCTGCCTCCTGCTTGCAAGTCTATTGGGGTAGGCGCTTTCCTTACGAAAAAAACTATGAAAAACTATTTTTATCTATGAAAAAAAAAAACCCGCAGAGATGAATTTAAGTGGTGTATATTAAAATGTCTTTCAACAGCCAAAGGCCGATAGGATGTCCATAACGTTAAATCAAAATGGCATACATTCATGAAATCTTTATAGAGGTCTATACAACAGTTATACTATGAATTTTTTATTTCAATATGTTTTTTCGAATCACTAAAAATTTTCCAAAACGATCTTCATACGAAATTTACTTTTTGATTTATCTTGACTTCTTCGAAAATTTGGTATAAAACTAAAATTAGACTCTCTGGTTTAAGAAAATCAAGCACCAAGCCTCCTGTATATCACATTTACTCGTTTTACTACGCATCTTAGGGCCGTGGTAGCCTAGTGGTTGGGGCATTAGCCTTCCGTTCGGAAGAGCGGGGTTCGATTCCCAATGTCTTCAAAGACCCACCGAGTACATGCGATATACGTGCTCGTTAAATCTGTGATATCGAAAGTCCTGTTGTCAGTCATTGAGCAGTTACCATGGGTGTGATGGTCTGGAGAAAATTTCCTCCCCCTTCAGATCAATGTCAAATTTGAGCGAGTGGATTCTCTGGTGGTGCCATCTATCGGTGGATTTGAAGATCAAAATCGTACTTTTACTTTCGTGGTGCTCTGATTAAACGAAAGACGCTCCCTACTGACTTAAATTCACATAGCCAAGGCATAAAGAGCTTGTTTTGTCTAAGTGTCATAAGTAACAACAATTGCGCTATTTACGTGTTCTCAAACCAAACAATTCCGTAAATCAACCAATACCCACTTTTCTGATCTTCTCGACAGTTATTTCAGCGATTTTCAACTGAATGTTATCATACCCTATGGCAGGCATGTTTACTTGATATCTAATATTTCATTGAGATAATCGAAACTTTAGCTGTAAATCAGAAATTTCGTGTTCAAGAACAAAAAATTCACCAGCACTATAGTATGCCACTGTTTTAAAATGTCGTAATTACTTCTTATTGTCTTAAAATAAACTTGAGAATACTTACACAGTTTTTAAAAGCAAAATATAAAAAATAATACCAATTAATTTTAATTAACTATTTCTTCGTGATGGGACGCATTTCTTATACAAATGAAATATTAAATATTGTGTCAATAATAAATGCTGAAATGTTGGCATAGGCGGTACTATAGGAAGAAATCTATATATATATATATCTTCTTCCAACAATACCGTCTAAATCCAAATTTCAGCACTAACTATTATTAATACCATATTAATATTTAATTTGTAAATGAAATTACTAGTGAAAGGAAACTATACAAATGAAATATTAGATATGGTGTGTTAATCATAGTTAGTGCTGAAATGTTGACTTACGCGGTATTGTTGAAAAAAGATATATATCATTTCTCATCAATTATCCAGATGATTACCAAGTAGGAAGAAAGGATTAAATTTGTTCTGAAAAATTCAGGAGACTCTAAATAAGAAACTTTTTCTACTATCAACCTTTCTTTTGTCAATTTTTATAAAAAAATTCTAAAAGAGAGAATTTTAATTCAAATATTGTTTTAAATAATATTTAAAAGGAGAATTATTATGTATTTATCTATTTTAATTAAAAAAAAAACAATTGGGGATAATGAAAATCAAATCAATTTTTTAAATTTTCTCAATACATTCAAAATATATATTAAGAAATTGTATTCAAAAGTATGACAGTCTAATAATTTTCCTATTTATAAATTTTTTTAAATTATGTTTTCTAGGTATATCAACTACAGTGGTTTTCAGTGTTTATTTATGTAATTTTTTTGGACATTTGAGTACCCAGCCATTAGTTTTGATGTCACACTAAAGTACTTAAGAGCACAACAGAATTATAAAATATTAGTGTTGTATATTCGTCAATATACTTCTCATTTTAGAATTACAGAGAATGGAAACAAAAGAGTCTTTTTTTTCGAACTTTAAAAAGATGGTCTTTAGTAGTGAGCAACCACAATGCGAAAAATCGAACTGTGTCAGCTCAGAAGACAACCCCTTTAAGTGATGGAGAATCGGCTGAAGGCATTGTAATCGAGTTAACAAGTTCGTGCAGAACGACAAATTAATTGCAGCCCAGGTTAGAAAAGCAGCTAATTGTTGCCGCCAGATCCAATAAAAAAATCCATTGTTTGATCGCCATTTAACTATGATAGCTGGAAACGGATTTAAAACAAGTTGACCTTTCAAAAACCACAGGACCTGATGGGCTTATGATCACTAACTTTGAAGTTTGTGAGAAACATCTCATACTTGATATTTTTAATCACTCCTGGAAAATCGGTAGATTACCGAAAAATTGGAAAAGTGCTACTGTAATACCTATCAGGAAACCTAATAAACCAGCTAGAATCCAGGACAGTTATCGACCTATTGCACTGATCAACTTTGTTTGCAAGGTCCTTGAAAAAATGCTGTTAAATCGTATTAACTTTCATCTAGCTACTAATAATCTTCTACCCAGCGAACAATATGGATTCAGGAAGGGACATGGAACACAAGATCAAATTTTATACTTTACCCAACATGTGCGTGATGCCCATAATTAAGAACCGACCAACCACACAATTGCCGTCTTATTAGACCTGAATAAAGCATTTAACAAAGTATGGAGGAACAAGTTGGTCAATAAATTATACGAAAAATTTAATATTGATGGACGAGCACTTTCGTGGATAGCCGACTTCCTTAAAAACAGACTCCTTAAAGTCAACCGTAATGGCTTACGATCAAGACTATCGTTCTAGACAGGGTGTGCCTCAGGGATCCGTACTCAGCCCAACCCTGTTTTCTCTCTTCATTTCTGGAATAGAATCTGTTATTTCTAATGATTTCAAGATAGAGTTTTTTGCTGATGAAATTGTTCTTTGGTATAGTGGCTCTAACGCTGATGTCATGGAGACAAGCTTAAATCACACTATTCGGTGTATACTGGAGTTTACTCGTGATCATAAACTTCACTTCAATCCTGATAAATCTACTACAGGATTCTTTACGACAAATAGGAAGCTGTTTAAATATAGGCCTAATATTATTATGAAATCTCAACCTTTAATTTGTGAAAGATATCCCAGGTATCTTGACTTTACTCTCGATCCTGAGGTCTCATGCAACAAACATATCTACTCACTTGTGATCCGAGCCAAGAAGCGACTTAATATTATGAAATATATTTCTGGGTGCGATTGGGGTGCAGATGCCAGAACACTAAGCACAATATACATTTCTTTGATTCGCCCAGTCCTCGAATCTGGTTTTCAAGTATACCATGTTGCATCAGTTACCAATCTACAAAAACTTGAGAGAGTACAGCTCAGTGCGGCACGCATCATTACAGGGCTCCGTAGGAGTACACCAACAAAAATTGTTCTTTATGAAGCAGACTTACAGCCGCTGCAGGAAAGATGTATCCCAAATCTGATGAAGTACTTCAGTAAACTTTATAGCTACCGTGACCAACATCGAACCGCTAACTTCCTGTGTGACTGGAAGAATGACCAGAGGCTGAAAAAGCATAGTCTCCTTGGACATGCAGAAGAAGTTGGATGTTTTAAAATCTGTTTCCGCTAACTCTCTCTAATTCCTATTGCTTCCCCTCTTGACTCTTTGCCAGGAGTGTTCTTCCATACAGAATTACTGGTACACACAAATAAATCGTATCAACATCCTGAATTCTTAAAACAAGCTGCACTAGAGGTCATCAATAACATCCTCTATGAAGCTGTACAAATTTATACTGATGGTAATAAGGATGAAGATGGTCACATTGTAAGCGGAGTGTTTCTTAAAACTGAAACTAAAAATTTTTTTCGAAAACAACGCAATGCTGATTTCAATTCCGTCTTTTATGCAGAACTTACAGCCATTGATATGGCTCTGGACTTTTCCTTCAACAAACAGTTAAATGGCGAGATTTGGATTCTAGTTGACAGTCATTGCGTTATTCAGTACCTTGAAAACTGGAGGAATGTTGTGGACCAGAGAGGAATTTATGTTTTCAAAAAGCTCAAAGCATTATCTGAGTACTCCATTATTCATTTTCAATGGATTCCATCACATGTCGATCTTAAATATAACGATATCGCCGATGGCCTTGCTAAAGATGGATCACAGCTGCCTCTTGGTTCTGCTGGTCCGCTGACTTTCCAAGAAATCTTCTCTTGGAGCAATTCTCTTGTCAATTCATCTTGGAAAATTCCGCCGTCTCATCCTAGGTACTGTGGCTTTGATCCTGGGGGATCTTTGAGTTTTGACGGTGAAAGACGTGATCAGACTGCCTTGTCCAGGCTCAGATCCGGCCATCTTCGGACTCTACGGTTCTCCCAGGGAAAACAGGTCTTTCTCACCTTCGTGCAATACTAACGAAGCCAGTCCCGAATACCTACTGAACTGCATTGGCTTTCCAAAGCGTGAACTTTTATACAGCCCTGGAGCTGTCCTCGATTCTTTGAAGGTGAAGGATGTCATGGAACTGGTCTGATTCAGACCAGGGGATAAGAAAGAATTAGAAGAAGATAAAGGTTTATCAGTTCAAATTATATGGTCAGGTCATTATTATTAAGTAAAAGCTGAGTAATTTTGTATTGATCAAAGGAATTTGAAAGAATTGATTTTCTCCTCAGTGAATGAATTATTCCCAAAATACAAAATGATGATTTACAACTTTTCAACTGTCTTGGAACGCGTAAGTGTCCGATTCTGCAGAGAAAAAAGTTATTCCAAAAGAAATTTAGAAGAAACATTATGTAAAAAGAGAGTTCTGTGCTGTAAATCTCTTCTCGAAAATTTGTTTGTTAGCTTTTTATCCTTTAAATTTTTTATGATTTTTCGATACCATCCTAATTACTCTTAAATCTTGGCTGAAACTCATTATATTTCCAAAGAATCATGATATGTACTGAAATATATGACTGCATTCACATGACGAAATTATAAATATTTTGTTCGAATACATTACATAATAGATCCTTTTGAGTTGTTGGCGATAATTTCGGATGCAGCTGTAGAATAAAGTCGGAAACCGTCTTTTAGAACGATCTTAAAGAACCAGCACCAATTAATATAAATGCCTTTTCTATCGGATTACTGTTTGTAAATCGTTTCTAACATGATCTAAAGAAACCAATTACAATCATAATATATATAAATGCCTTTTCTATTAAATTAGAACACAGAAGACTGAAAAAAATCTATCTGTTACTCACTATGGTTGAACGACAATTATCAATTTTTACAGGTTAAATTTACTTATTTTTTAATTCTTAAAAAATTTCTATCAGTTAGAAAAATGATCAAATTTTACATAAATTATAAATCAATATTTGTGACCGCTAATGAAGGGTTCAAATTATTAGATCTACCGGAAAGTTCTGTTCATTTTTAGAATAAAACAAAAGAAAAAAAATTTCATACTTTGAGTAAACTTTATTGAATAATATAATTGCCATCATTATTTGTGACTTCTTGCTAGAGTGATGGCAATTTGTATATCCCATTTTTAAAAAATGTCTTATCTCCTCCAGAGGTCAAAAATTGAACCAGTGCTTGTCTGATATCTTTTTCATTCTTGAATTTTTTGCCTTGCAATAAATTTTTAAAGGACAGAAACAAGTAACTTGAAGAGTGATAAGTTTGGGGAATATGATGTATGAGATAGAATTTCCCAGCCTAGTTTTGCAATTTTTCGACGAACTCTTTTCTTGGCCACTTTCTTAGATTGTTTTTTCTTGGAACATCACTAGTCTCTTTTCTTGGACTGCTCTCTTTAAATAATCCTGTTGCTGACAATACTTTTCCGAAGTGAGCTTTTCTTTCAGTTTTTAGTACTCATAATGTATTGGTCCTCAAATGTTTCACCAAATACACAACAATCTCTTATTCAGAGCCAAATTTTTATCAGAGAGTTGAAAGGGTTAAGTTTTCCACAATATACCCTTTTTCTTACTATGTTTTTGTGGGTACTTTTCATCCCCAGTTATCATCCGGTTTAAGCAGGATTCGATTTTGTTCCGAACAATCAGAGACAGGCATACGATGACTCGATCATTGAAATTCTTCTAACTTAATTCATGTGGCACTCATTTTGAATATTTCTACACCAATCCTATCTTCCTAATATGGCCCAATATAGTTTGCTGAGCTAACTTAAGCTTTCTGGGAAAAGCTTTCATTTTTGTTGTCAGAAAAAGATCGTGCTCTAACATGACTTTGACAACATCGTCATTAATCAACGGGCAGAAGTTTCCGGTAAACCTAATATAATTTGCTGTAAAAAATTCCTGTATTATAAATCACACAAATATCATATTAATGAAATACGTTTTAATATTTTGCAATTAAATATAGCAGAATTACTTTTTTAACGAAGTCTTAACATTTAAGGGATAAATAGCTACAGTTCTGAAAGTGTTTCCTAATAACATTATATAAAAATAAAGATTTCTTATGATATATAAAAATATCTTTAATTCCTATTACGAAATGGCTATTCCTTAATAATGAGCTTTTTTTTAGTATTCTACTTTTATATTTTCCATATTTTAGAAAAAATTAGTTTTTGCTAAGTGATTTCGAGCGAAAGGAATAACTCCTGAACAATTTAACTTTAATTATCTATTTTAGTTGAGCCATAACACAATATGTTTCAGAAAAGCAATAGAATAGTGTATGATTTAATGTTTACATACAAATGCAGCAACATTTATTAAGAATTAGTTCACATATTTATTATAGAGATTACAAGGAATGAAAAATATGACAAACCATACTACAGTGCACTGGAAAATAATAATTCTATCACAGAATTAAAATAATCTAAAATTTAGAATTTTTAAAGCAAAACAAATATAATAAATTTGCATTTTCTAAAGCCATGGCTGGATTTTGGGCGCAAGGTTTAAAAAAGGACAAGCTGTGCTGAAACAGATTTTTATGAAAGCAATAGATATATCTTTAAAAAAAAAAATCTGCTTTATTTCCTAGTTATGAATTTTCTTAATTTTAATACAATTAATTTTTTAACAAAATTTTAAAACCGCGGATTTATTTTTTTATTAAATTGACACAGGTGCCGTATAATCCATGACGCTAAATTCTGAGATTGGCGATTTTTCTTATGTATCTGGCAACCTCGTTTTTGTTACGTCATACATATAAGAATCACCTATAAGAATCATGCAGAAAATTCTATTTTGGTAACCTTGGTATTCACGTCATCGGCACGTCACGATACGTCATCTTGGCAACATTTCTTCATCGCCAAAAAAATTCAGAATTTGGAATCATGGATTATACGGCACCTGTGCCATTAAATTTTTCATTTAAATACATAGTTAAAATTTTAAACTTAAAATATTATTTAAAAAGTTTATAGTATTAGCTGTGAAATAATTTCACAACTATTTAAAATCTCCAATTAAATTAATAATTTAACTAATTTTAATTAATTATTAATTTAATTAATTAATTTTAACTAGTCTATTAATTTAACTAATTTTAATGAATTTTTTCACACTATATCAGTTTATATATATCTAAATATATTAAAAATAACATATTAAATAGATCTATTTTAAAACTATTTCCCCCAATTTATAAAAAATAATCAACTGCGCAAAACACTACAGAAAATAATTGAAGGAAATAAATTTATTTTTAGAGTTCGAAGAAATGAGAGAAGGCACAGGCGTTCTATCTAAAAATAGAACTCTAATCAATATATTTTTCATGCTGATGTGTTTGCACATTACTACGGAGATTTTGAATTTATTCTCAAGTATAAAATAAATTAATTTAATGTAATCAGAAAACACCTTACTTAGCAGTAATTTGCTTTTTAGTACAGAATGTAAACTATAGAAAATAATTATATATATATTTTAAAAATGAAATCAGAACTAAGCATAAGAAAATATATATATAGCAGTGCTTCGGTAGATATTGAGAACACACAATGAGTTTTTAATATCTATTAAAGTTTGTTCTAGTGAAAAAAAAAATTAAAACTAACAGTAAATTTTCCTGTATATATTATTATCTAAATCTGTACATCTAATCTAAATCTTCATATCTATTATTAAAGTTTTCTTCAGGTTTTTTATGAACTGAATTTTATAGAAAGCGATATCACCAAACTGGACGAAGCATTACGAGGTATTTTTATGATTAAATTACACGCTCTGTCACCGTATTACGGATCATCAAATAGCTGACTACAGTTATAAATCGAGCTGGCAGCCGAATGATAAGCGCTCTTGCCTTCGGTTAAACTGTTCGTGGGTTCGAATCCCACCTTGGGCATGGATTTTTGTAGTGGTTTAAAATCCACTATAAACTCGTAGGTTTCTCTCTAATTAGCCCTCGTGTGCAAAAAATGACCGCTGTGCAACAAACAAATAAAACCAGTTGTAAAGCCTTTACATGCCGAATATTTTTGCTTTCAGAGAAGGCGTTTCATAGAAATGGGTCATATTCACGAGTCCCAAGAGAAAAAACCCTAAAAATTTCAAAACACACACCATGACAATCATGCATGCAAAAACAGAAACTCAATATCCGTCTCCTATTACTCAATAGAGATTAGAATGAAGCTTATGGCCGTGGTAGCCTAATGGTTAGGGTATCGGCCTTCCATCCGGAAGGGTGGGGTTCGATTCCCAATGCCGCCAAAGACCCACCAAGTACATGCGATATACGTGCTCGTGGAATCGAAAGTCCTGTGGTCGGTCGTTGAGCAGTTACCATGGGAGCAATGGTCTGGAAAAATTTACTCCCCCTTCAGATCAATGCCAAAATTGAGGGAGTAGATCCTCTGGTGCTGCCATCTATCGGAGGATTTGAAGAGCAAAAGTCGTACTTTCACCTTCATGGTGCTCTGATTAAACGAAAGACGCTCCCAATTGACTTAAATTCGCATAGCCAAGGCATAGCGAGCTTGGCTAGTCCAAGTGTCATTAGTAACAACAACAGAATGAAGCTTGGGATAGTCTGCTTCAGAGAGGGTTTATTCCTATTACTGTGCCACTGCGCACGAGCCGCTTCGCTTTGAATCCACGTAACGAATAGCCTCACAGATGAAGGATAACGTAAAATATTTAAAATGTCTTGTAATACTTTTTGGAAGGACTTCATGGATTTAGTTCGTATGTTGCAAGAAAGAAAAAAAAAAAAAGAATCTGGAAAACTCCAAAGCACTTATCTTAAAAGACGTTTCTGAATATAATATTTCTCTTTTGATGTTCAACTTTTGCAACAACTTTTTGGATGAAATCCAACTTATAAACATCCATTGCCGAGCGCGCAATCAGACTATTAGTCGAGGGTGTGAACTTTAATCACTTAATATGCATAATTTTAACTAAGAATATTCTGAAGGCTTCCATATTATGAAGATTTTGTTGGTGATAATTAAATGGTAGGAATCAATTTTTGCACTGACATATTAATGTTCATTAACAATACTTTTTATAATCGGAATAGGATTCCATTCTAACCTTGCACTAGGAATTCGGATTTATCATTAAATAGATTGATTCCCTACTATATGTTATAGTAGCACTTCATATACATGTAAATAGAAGCCGTGGTGACCTGATTGGTTAGGGATTCGATCTCATTATTAGACAGTAGTTAGTTCGAATCCCGATATAATGGAAGAACCGCTTGATAATAGAGAGTTATTCCCTAAAGACGGTTGGGGCACGTTAAACAGGACATGGTCACAATGTCCTCCATGTGAAATGATACCTCTGGGGATGGCAGGTCAAGTATTGGGAGGTCTTCCGCTTTTAAATTACAAAGATCAGCAGCAGCTTCCACCTGACTAGTAGAGTCCAACTCTGGGCTAGGTGTAAAGAAGTATGCGGTGCACACGTATGTAAATATGCGACAGCACAAGCAAAAGAAGAGTTTTGAATGCGCCACCTATTTATTATCGGTATTTTTCCTTCGCATTTTTCGTTAAGTAACTTCCACAGCTATATTGATGTGTAATACAAAAGAAAATTTATCATAAGAAATGCTGAAGACACAAACTTCAAATTTCCGAAATGCAGTATCCATTTATTTTATCAATTGTTAAATGACATTTTACCCAAACTATTTTTTCTTATATTTCTTTACTTTTACCATAAATTTTTCAACTCATACTTGAAACGTTTATCTAGAATAGTGCCTAAGAACTACCGTCTCCAGAGTTGAAGTATATAAAAACTAATGTTATCATACAAGAGTATAAAAACTTAGTTCACTGGATTTACACAAAAATTATGCGAATAAATAAAAAATGATCTAGCAAGAGATCAAAATCATTAAAACATCGGTTATTTGAGTTACAGTATCTTTTGTTGACTATATTGAGTTGACAATTTATATTTTAATCACTCCATTTCAATTTTATTAAAACACTTTTCTCCCATTTTGATGCATCTTATATTATTCTCTGTATTCAAAGAAATACCTTATATATTATTCTACATTCCTTGAGAAAAGACAGATACTTCATGCATAATGCTAATTATATTTTCGAATGTATACATAAACGCATTTTCATGTGGAGATATTATTTGGAAAGATATTTGAATCATAAAATCATCGATTTAATATTAAGCATTATTTCGAGGAAATTCTTAATCGAAACAAATGAAAAGCAAATATTTTAATGTTGATTTAGTATTTATAAAATTTATTACTTCAATAAAAAAAGTATTTTTCTATTTCAAATTTAGAACAAAAAATATTAAAAACTGATTTTTTCATTTCGTTTAAGGACTTATCAAAGAATCATTGATAGAACAGCATTGTATAAAATATAAAAAGAGGAAAGATCTTTTCTTTTCTATTGTATTTTTAGTTAAAAATTCATTCTTATTTTAATTTTCAACTATATTATTCTAAAATTTACAAAGGTAATACAACGAAGCCCACTCTGTTAAAAATTTTAATTCAGTAAAATTTATAAATTCTGTAAGATTTTCCTTAAAAATAAATATTGGTAAACTTTTTATTTGATATTAGTAAATTTTTTTTTTTGCACTGAAACTAAATTTTTTGTCTATGAAAAATATTGAAAATAGAGAAATGTAATTTTTATATGATCAATTCTACTATTTCAACACGTTTGATGAATATCGGTTTTTCTAAATTCGAATCATCAGAATTCACGAAGTTGGGATAATATATAAATGAGTAAAAGAGGCCAAGAGCAAACTACATCGTAAGACACCTTTCCTCTGACTCATCATTTATAAAATCAGCGTAAAATTAAAAATGTATTTATCAATATATTTATATTCTGAGCTTTTACTTAAATTAGGAAATGCAATGTCGCAAATTCTACACTATAACAGAAAAATGTGCAAATCGAACTAGTGGCTAGTTCATATCCAAATTATTATTGAAAAACCAGACCCGATTCATTTTGACAGGTCAGAACTAATTTTATAGAAAAATACATGAATAAAAATTTAGTTTAAAAATTTACCTATTTGTTTTACACAAATCAGTTAGAATAAACATTTTAATTGATGAAAAATACTATACCAGTAAAAGTACGTAAGCGAAATTTAGTTTCAGAATTTCATTTTATAAATCGCTGTATATAGGATATTTTACTCTTATATGTTAAGAACATTTTATAATTTCATGCATATTGCAATCAGTTTCGGTAATTTTTTGTCTTTTTTTTGCAGAAAACATTACTGATTTTGCAAGTTTGCATCGACGCGCGTCATAAGAGGAAACAAATTAGCATTCACTGAACGTCCAAATAATAAGAATGAGAACACAATAGCCCATTGTTCCATTTAACGGGAAGAAAAATGGCTACGAAGGAGGAAGTGAGAACAGTCGTACGAAAGTACGACTGCTTGTCCTCACGAGTTTATTTTCTGTTTTCAAACTGAATGACTTCTTTTCAGTAGCCATACAGAATAATACATACTCTGGGTAGTAAGAAAAATCGGACCCTACCATATTTGAATGATAAATTTAACTAATTTGAATATTTCAGATTTTTTTTAAAGCATGTTATTAATTTTTTTAGCAAAATGAGTTAATATAGATTAAAATTGTGAATACACTAAAATAAAATTTTATTTTTCAAAATAACATACTTAACGCAGATATTATTTCTTTATCAATAAAATGAAAAGTATTAATTTAATTCAGCAAAATTAAATTTTTAATTAAAATCTTAAGACTCAAAAATAGATAAAATTTAAAACCTCCCTGTAACGTTCGCGATATTTAATATTACACCAACAAATAGTTTTAAGCATATATTTTAATGATCGTATACAAACATAGCATGCTGGTGAGACCCGGACTATACCTTAAGTTTAATGGGTTTAGAATAAAATCACCCATCCCCAAGCGCCTCGTAATTTTAAACCACGGTCAGGTGAGAAGATCACACCAGAGTTGGCACCCTCCACATCACAACAGTGAAAGGAGTAGATTAATATGGACATATCTCGAACCTAGGGAGCTCCAGCAAACCAGTGAGAGCGAATGTGGTCCCCCTCCCAATCATCCCGCTGCAAATGTTGCTTCACTTTGCTGAAGTGGCGTGAAGCTACTGAGCCACTGGAGCTCTAATGATCATAAAGCAAATGAGCAAAAATTTGGCGTATAATAAGAGAATTAAATTGAATTTAAAAAAGAGAGATTATATATTCTTATAATCTTATAAACAATACGTCATAGATTACAAATTGTGTATAGTGAGTGTCATAGACCACATATTTGCTAAACAGGAAGTCAAAAACGCATTCTGGGAAACTCTGAATTAATTTTTAATCATATTTCGTAATTTTGAAACAAAGTTGAGTGAACTATAAAACATTATGTTCCTTACAGTCAACGGGCTCGTGGATCTTGTCTGACTCCGTCAGACAGTGAGGATAAGAAACAACAACGTTATGAGTAATGCTTTTTCGTAACTTCTACATCATGCGCTAGAGAAAGATATCAACGACTAGCAATAGAACAGAAATTATTAAATGGGTAATTTAGCTGAATGGAGAACTGAGTTTTTCACATTTAATTATGAGAATGATGATTTTAAGAACCAGTTACCGAAGCCCATTTTAATACAAAAGCACTAAACACAATTCCTAAGAACTACAGTGCCCTTATGCTGCTAAATATTTTATGAATACTGTTTGTATTTTTCAGAAAATAATGACACGCAAAAAAAATGCAATATGTAACCTTTTAGGTAAAAATGGCTTAAAATCAGCATTTGTTTCGGTTAATTTCATCGACATCTATAAAATTCCCTTACTAGTCCAGAAATAATTTTCAAGGGCCAGTAAGCATAAAACAATTTCTACACAAATTGATCGATAATACTAAGAACAACTCTGTGTCAATAGCTTATCGCTCCCAAATTTTCTTTAGAAATAGTACATAACTATGCGGTACTAAATTCGAGTAATAAATTTATAAAAACCTACATTCTTCCAAAAAATAAATGGACCAGGAATATTTTGTAATATGATAAAAATTGACCTAGGAACAGTTTGGTTTGGTTTATTTTCGCTCAACAGTCATTTTTGGCACACGAGGTCTAATTAGACTTCGTGTGCAAAGTTTTCCAAACCGGTTTAAAGTGGAGTCCGAACCACTACAAACATCCATGCCCAAGGTGGATTCGAATCCACGAACTGTTGAACCGAAGGCAAGAGTGCTAACCACTCGGCTGCGAGCTTGGCTAGGTGACAGAAAAGGTGACAACAGAATAAAAAAAAATATAATTGTAATAAAATAAATTATTGAATGATGGCCGTACATAAGCTGTAAATAAACATTTTTGTTACATTTAAATTATAGTTGATGTTATAAGATGGATAAAATTGAAAATGCGCTCAAATGCTTTTTTTTTTAAATATGAAAACGAAAACAATTGCATTTTTTTAGATTTTCTTATTTTAAATTTACAGTAAATATTAAAATCTAATTATCAAATTTTTGTAAAATTTTGACGAAGCAAAAAAATTAACTTCAGTACAAAAAAGACATAGCAAAATAACCACCACACAGCTTCAACAAAGCACAAAACAAACCTCCACCAGAAAATTAGCGCTGTTTGCAAATTTTCGTGAAAGATATATGCAACAAAGGGAGAGTAGGATTAGATAATATTCGATTAAAGCTGCCACTGTATGTTGATAGTCCATGCAGAAATCCCTTAAAATTTTAGCTGTTTCCTCATAACCCGACTAATTATTTATAAGTACGTAAAATTTGTCACTTTTATAAATTTTATATCAAAAATAAAGAATTTACTCCAATATTTCAAATATAAGTTAGAGATAAAATTTCTTACAACTACTTTAAGAAAGGAAAAACATATCGATTGAATGCTCAAAACAATCTGTTGCATCTAATTTAAACGATTGACCAAAATAATAATTGACTTTATTGAAATGTGTCAGAAAATAGTTTTCCACTTGAAACTTACCCTTAATTAGAAATTAGAACATAATCAATCGAAAATGTGATTTATGTTATAAAAACTAATGAGATGAGAATAAACTGTCTCAGTAAATTTGATATAATGTAATCATTTACATACTAATTAGTTTTCATTACCAGTTGGTTCAGAAAAAATAAAATATTTTAAAAGATCATAGAAAGAGGGGTACAGTAAATCTTAATAATCATTAAAAATCTTCTCGAAGAATCTACCAATTTTTAACCTTCTGAAGCCACGTGGCATAAGAAAATTTTATGCAGGTGACATTTCTTATTGACTTATTTTTCATAAATGATGATAAATTATTAATGTAGTATAAGGTTTCGCCCTAGATCTCTTGGTTGTTCTTTCTTATATTTATGTAATATTGATGACTTCTAAAATTATTTGAGGTTTTTCAGTATTGTTTCCTGCGATTACAGACTGTTATATCTATACTATGTTGGACATAATGTTGAATAATTCATATTATATAAATTTAAATTGATAATACTAATGGTTAGATAGATTCAAAACGTTTTAGGGCCGTTTTGTCAATGGGCTCCCAACTGTATGACTTTTAACACGTGAAGATTATCAATACGGTTGTCAATTCCGCGCTAGCTACGGACAAGCATACCAGCATCCATAGAGGCTAAGCAGTCGAAATCCTAGAATACAAGTCATCAACATTCGACGTTTTCTTCCAATAACATAACTATTCTTGTAACTGTTCTGCTTGTAAACCTTTATGAATACCTCCCCCCCCCCCAAATAAACCCAGTGGCGTTATGTCTTAAAGATAGATTGGATGGCCCAATCCATCTTTCTGAAAAGTAGCAATTCAGAGAACTACGAAGAATAATAACCCAATAAGGTGGTGCATTATCCTGTGGCAGAAGTTCTTCAGGTTGTGGAAACGCGAAATTTTCTAACATGTCTAAATAAATAAATGCATCTTTTCAGTGAGAAAAGAAAGACCAAAAAGCAGTCACTAAGTTCACACCACATATTAAACTTTGGAGTCCCTTTGTATCTCACGATTCATGGAAGTTTTCAGATCCCCATATGCGTACATTATTGCGATTTACTATGCCAGAAATATGCATCGTTTTGAAGTCAATAATCAATCCATTATTTTAAATTAATACAAGGTGATTCAAAATTGTTTTTACAAACTAAGAGGGGTGATAGTACCCATCCAGTCGAGCAATAACTACATAGGAATATAGGGTCGCATTCCACTCTGAGAGGCAGAAAATAGGAATTCCCACATAACAGTGCTTTCCCAACACTTCCAACAGTGTTGGGTAAGCGAATGAATAATGCGAAATGTTTCAGTCATATTTATTGATTACATTAGTGAAAACCTCACAGCAAATGCTCAAAATGCAGCCCTAGTGTGTTGTTGCACAATTGACACCGGAAAAGGAACGACTGGCGCATCCTCTCGAAGATTCCTGGTGCCATGTTAATTTTGTCACCGGCAATAATGTTCTTAGCCACGAGATCTTCAGTTAAGTCCAAAGGAGTCTCGTATACTAAAAATTTCATGTGTTCCCAGAAGAAAAAATCCAGTGGGTTAAGGTCCGGTGAGCGAGGAAGCCAAGTCACAGATCCGCTACGTCCAATCCATCGTGCGGGATATGTGGCATTCAAAAAGTTACAGACCATGATGGAAAAATGTGTTTTGGTCCCATCGTGCATTAACCACATGTCTCACAGAATGGGGAGTAGAACAGCCTGCAATAGTTTGGAAACCACTTGTTTCAAGAAGATACGGTATGTTGCGCCGGTAAAACAGTCTGGCATGATGTAAGGGCCTACCAGGTAATCACCAAGGATACCTGCCCAGATGTTCAGGGAAAATTTCTGCTGGTGTCAACGAGGGGTTTACAGTGGGCATTGTTGTCAGACCAAACGTGTTGATTGCGTTTTTAAAGGACGTCTACTCTGATTGGCTTTTTCTGGTAACCAAGAAGAGCAAAATACGGCTTCTTCTCTGTGGAAATTTGCATACGGTAAATTTGTGATAGATTCTGGATTTGTTTCCACTTTCTTCTTTTCTGCCTCTCAGAGTGGAATGCGACCCTATGTAATTATTGTTTATATGAATGGGTAATATCATTCCTTTTAATTTGTAAAAGCAATTTAGAACCATCCTATATATTTATTAACAATTAAATAAAACACAAATATATCACAGCGATGATGTAGCTTAAGTGTTGTCGTAACTGAGCTCTCGTTTCTTTTTGTACACGTTGACAAGTCTGATGTCTCGTTTTTACAAAATAAAATGCACAAATTAAAGTTAGTTTTCGATTACGAGTTGGCCATAAATAAAAGCAAGTATCGTGGAGAACATGCAATTGAGAAATTCACCATCATCCTCGTTAGTATGTTACTTGGAAAGTTCATTTCAACAGGCACATTCATGCGGTTCCAAGACTTGAACAATTTGAATTTTGTAAGTACACACGTTCTTAAACATTTCCTCAAAGCCTTGTGCTTAGCGAAAGAGGCTCATGCAATTCTTTTGTCGCTAAGCTCACAGATATCTTAGAACTTTACAAAAATGCTTGACACGCTCAATGTCACCATTAGTTAAAAAAAGGAATGTCTTATAAGCCGCATCTAATCGCTAGGAAGTTTATAGTGCTTTATTATTTATTTTGCTGAACCACCATAACGCCTGTTATGTTATCACTCCCAATTTCCGATCGAAAAAATATCTCATAGAATAAAACTCGAATCAGCAAAAATAAGCATAACATTGCATCCTTATCAAAAATAAAGCAATTAATAACGCACGCAGATGGTATTTACAAAAATGAGAAAAACGTAAAATTAATGAGGCGGACAGATATTTACCAAGAAATGATATTCAAATGGTGGAACTTTCACTATAAACGAATTTATACACATTGTGTTTTAAAAAAGCTTAAGAACGAAAATATAATTTTAAACGCTTCTAAAACATAGCTTATAGTAATAATGATTAATCATTCATTATACATCAGAAAAATGAGAATAAAATTAATTTCCGCAAAAAATTTTCAAAATGCATAAGTCATTGTATTTAATTCACGTGTTAAGAGAAAACAATAATATTTAGCTGAAATTAAGTTTAATTAATGTATATAACAATAAAAATTAGTTTATAAGATACAGCCACAAATCGAATACATTAAATTATTCAATAGTAATTCAAGTAAGTTAAAATTTATGATTGGATAAAATATATTTTATATTGATAATGTAATATTCAATAAAATTGTCATGCTATAACTAGAATTCCAAAATTTGCATCAGCTAAATTTCAATAGGAATAGCAAATATAATACTAATGCATATTTATTGAATGACCTTTAAAAAGCTATTTTCAATGTCAGCGGTTGTACTTGTCATTTATTATAATCAAATTTTTTACAGTTCCTTTATAAATGCTATGGTTCCAAAATGATTGTATAAAATTCTGTTCAAAGGTCATAGTTATAAAATAAAAAACAGAGAATTACAGCTTATTTTTTTAGAAATTGAGCAAATTTTATATCTATGCATTGTAAAATTTTTATAAATTCTAATGGAATTCGCAAAAGAATATTCATCTTTAATTTTCATATTAAATTTTATAATAAACTGAAATCTATACGAATTACCCATTTTTAAAATTAGAGGTATACCCATTTCATTAGAGGTATTTCCATCTAGTTCATTAACTAGGTGTAACTTGACTGTTATTAAATTATGAATTCAGTTATATCACTAAATAATTAATTAGTCCAAAAATGAGGAAAATAAATATAAATAATGCTTGGTTTTCTTTTTCATTGAAATTATATGTTTGGCAGTAAAACAATTTAAAGGTCAGACTCTCATGTAAAATAGAAGAATTATGAATATCAAGTAATGAAATGAATTTTTTGTTCTACATAATTCTAAAATAATTTTTTGATTGAAATTCATCCAACTTTTTAATAAAATTTTTTTAATTATTCACAAAGCATAATTTATAATACTTGGTAGGGTAATTTTAAGCAGATTTAAAATAAAGAAAACATTTTCTAAAATTATAATATAGGAATACTAGTAAGTAGAGCAAACAAATTTAAGTAATGAAAATAAATTTTTTGAACATAAGAAAATAAAAATTAAGTCAACAAATAATTAAATAAGGGCTTTTAAGCAATTTAAGGCTTAAAATAGATTTCAGAAATATTTATAGAATGGATAGGTTACACATAAATTCAAAACTTTTTAACATAATTTATAATGCATTAAGATAAATTGCAACACAAATAGAGCATTTAATTGTATTCCTAACGCACACAATAGTCTGTAATGGGATTCTGCATTTGAAGAAATATTTTGTGTAAATTATGTCTATGTTAAAGAATTCAGTAACATGATTGGAAAAAAAGTTTTAGCAGAAAATTAGAAATTGTACGAATAAACAGAGCTCAACTTAGCCTTACTGGGACCAAGAACAAAAACATCTTTGGGGACCCCTTTCTATATTCTGCTTCACAACAAATTTTCTATTTGATTTAGGATCCCGAGACAAATATCCTATTTGATCCTGAATTAAGTCAGGCTCTGCTAATAAAATTTATGTCAATAAAATAATTCACTTCAAGTTGGGAAGAAAAGTATGCAAAATCGCTGATTAATGTAAAAAGAAATTTTTTTATGAAAGAATTCAATAATTCTGAAAAGAAATTCAATAATTTTTAAATCTATAAGTTAGTTAGGAACATTGTCATGGCTAAAGCACTTATTATGTCTCACTGAACTAATAAATTTATAAATAAACCTTAGTTATCTAGCTTTCTAATAGCAAACATTTATAAAATTTAAAGTAATACACATGGAATTGAGAGAAGTACAAAACCTCAATCTGAGATGTATTGGTAAGCTAAATCAATAATGATACTGTTATTTGTTCCGATACTTATAAAGCATAATTCCACATGTTGATAACAAGATGTAAATAATGGTTAGTCAAGTAAACTATGGTATATGCAAAAACTTCTTTGCTACAGATTATGTTACAGCAAAATAAATGTTTTACTATACTAACATTTTTTAAAATGTTCCGGGAAACAATATTGCTGGCATATTAGTTCCTTAAATATCTATTCACTAATTAAACTAGATTGTAGTGGTGAAATAATTATCTAAAGACATAAGATACTGAGAAAGATATAAGGACAATTCAGGTAAATAGTAATCTATGAAGAATTAGAATAGAGAAATAGAAGCACTTATTAAAGGCCAAGACAAAGTGAAATTTATCATGGCACAACGCTTATCTTGGCTTAACCACATCGGAAGACAAACTGATAATCATATGGTAAAATTCTTATACTAGAAGCCATGTACAACAGACCAAGGAGAAGACCAAAAAGATGGCTGAATGACCTTAACTCTTTGAAGATTTGAGACAGAGTCGTCTGGAAAGACAACTCTGTAACAGACTAAGGCCCACCCCAGGCTGTAAAGTCAGTCAAGATGAAAAATTATTTAAAGAAAAACAAAATATTTATGCAAACAACGTATAAGCAACAAATCACTTACAGAAATTTATGTTTAAAAAAATGCAATTTATACTTAAATTTTTAACAAAATATAAGCTAATTTTGAGTTTTATGCTAAATTATTAGAAAACGTTTTCTTGAAAAAAAAAAACGATCCTATTTGATACAACATAACAGTAGTTTTAATCATTTTTGCAAAATTTTGTTCAATATTTAGAAAAATATTCTTTTTCAGAAAAGTTATCACTACATTTTTTTATTACTTCAGTAATCACAACCAAGCCAAACTTAATTTTTATAATAAGTTTCGACTTCATATTAAAGGAAAATTTCCTTGTAATCCACTGTTATAAAGATTTTTGCATAAAAAATATATTGTCAACTTTCAACCGATTTATTTCCAAATTGATACCTGATAATGAAAAAATTCGTTTAATTGTAAAATTTAGAATTTGTGGAAAAAAGCAAAAAATTATAATTTATTATACCGTATTTTTGATAAAGCAGTTATAATACAAAAAATAACATGCAGTGAAAAATTCAACAAAATAAGTAAAGTTCTTTTATGGACAAAATTTGTACACAAAATTTTATTTTCTCTATAATTCATATTTATAACTGAACAAATACTATCTAAATGGAACAATATCTATAAGGTACTTTAAATAAATTTTTTGAGAATGTATTCTCATAAAATCAATGAAAAACCTGAAACATTTTATGTATATATAATTCCTATACATATATATAAAATTGTGTGTATAGTGAATAAAATATTCTGATTCATTCAATTTTAATGAAAAATTTTCCATTAAATATACAGAATATGATTAATTTTTATCTTACAACCAGAAGCAAACTTTAACATTTTAAAAAGTGTTAGTACTTACATGAATAACAATCATCACAAATCAAACATTTCATCTACATTCGGACCATAATTTTATTTTGATTTTTATTTGCTTGGTATACATTTATATTTGAATATATACCAAGGAAATAAAAGTCAAAAATTATTTATTTGTAATTATTCACAATTATAAATAAATATTTAATGATAGTTATGGATGAAAGCAAACTAATAGACCATAATATAAAAAAATAGAAAATTAATAAACAAAACTATTTTTAATTAAAAATACAGGCCTACATTTCCTAAAACATTTTTGATCAAATGTTGATTGAAATTTACATTCTTAAAACAAATTATTTCACACACAACAGAAATTTAAGGCATAAAGATCTATATATACAAATAAAGATATCACATATAGAACAGCCATACAAAGCAATCAATTACAGTTAATAATGATTACATTTCTCAGCAAAATTCACTAAATTAATATAAATATAAAACTGCATTAGCATAAAAGCAAAAAAAAAAGTTATTTAAATTGAGCAATAATTTTCTTTGGATATAAATATAAAATATAATTGAATATTATGATTACTAGACGTAAGATATGAATGAAACATTTAAGAAAACTAATTTTACACATATAGATAGCATTGAATATACATGCATACAATGGTGAGAAACATATTTATTTTCCGTTCAGATTTGGAAAAACATTGAACAGAATTGATATCTGAGAACCCAAATCTTAGAAAGTTTTTCTTTCTTAACATTTTTTCAATTCAAAATTAAAATATTCTAAATGTAATAATGACAAAATATAAATATTAGTTGATTAAATTAATTTAGTTTATACAAAGCAATATTTGTCAAATTCCATATATATGATGGTAATGTTAACATGTAAAGTATCACATATATGTAGTCAGTGCTACACTGAGAATCTACTTGAACTTTTAATACCTGGTAATGGTTGGTTTGGTTTAATGGCGCAAGGTCCAGATAAAGACAAGCTGTACCAAATTTAATACCTGGTAATAGCCTATATGGAAATCATAACTCAAATCATTTGAATCAATAACTGAAAATAATCTGCAGACATAAAATGACTGCAAAATTTTGAAAAGCTTAATAATTTTATCCAAGCAAATGAGTGATTTTTTAATTAGCTTAAGGAATTTATTCGTTGCTAAATTATTAATTTTACATGAGATAGGCTCTACATTTAAAAAATTATATTCTTATATTAAGTAATTTTAATTTCAATTAAAAAGATGATTTTAAATAAACATACAGTTTTTGTTTTTCAGTATTTTAAAAAGAATTCAAGTAAATTTTGTTTTCTTCTCATCTTTATCACACACATTTTGCACATGTATCATTATTTATATTAAATATACTACCTTTCATAATACCTGCTGTATTTCATGATTATAAAATCTGCTAACGAAATCGAAGTAAGAGACTTATACTATCACATAGAATAGATATTATTCAGATTTTATTTTATTTGCAGAAATTCAAAAAATATCTTTAATAATAAAAATATTAATAAACAAAGGAAGAAATGAAAACAAACTAAGTAAAGTGATTATACAGTACAATAAATTACTATCTCGTACAAAGGATAAACTTGTTTTTAATTTAATGTATAAATTTTTTTAACAGACTACATAGAAAAATGACTTCTCCTAGTAATTTTTACAAACTTGAACCATTTCATTTTTTGTTCTTTTATTAAAATATATAATTTTATTAATTTTTGTACAGTAAAAAATTTGATTAAAGGTGAGAATTCTTGTTAGATTGTAAAAACTTTATTTTCCATAATGCACATGTATTCCATATGCACATGTATTAGATGTGATGCAAATAAAAAATCTGGATTTTTGTGTCATTATCATAAATAAAATTCATTAAATTAGTATTGAATATCATCACAAAATATATTTTTTATCACTTATTTTAAATTGAAATTTTGCAATATAATCCATGCCAATTCTCTCAAAATGATAATTTCCAACTGCAGTTACTTTAAAAGGTAAAATAGCTATATGTTTTATACAATTCTAACAGGCACATTTTGACATGGCAAACTGAAATAACAGTACAAAATGCATTCAAATATTAAGTAGTCAAAATACTTTGAAATGTTCTACAGATATCAAATATTTGTTCAAAATATATTTTTTTTGTAATTAAAATGCTTTTCACATAATAATTAAAAAATAAATATTTAAAAATATTCATATCATGAGAAAACAAATCAAAATGATTAGGATAAATATATATATTTCAATTTTAGTTAATAACTATTACAATGAAATTTACATATTATTAATATTTGATTTTCCATTTCAGGTGTCTTTTAAAATTTTATTTATTAAGAGACCTATATGATTTGCAGCAAACTGAAAACTATGATAAGCAACATTTAAGATGCAAACACAGGGTTTATATTAAAGTTCAAAATTCATTTAGAAACATAAATAATATATTTTCGGAAAAATTTTACTAGTATTTTATCTTACATCAAGTAAACTAACATTTTTATAAAATATATTCATTTTAAATTTAAAAAAATTAATACCTTCAGGATAAAATTGTTTTATTTTTTCCCTAATTAAGGCATTAACAGTAAATTTAAAATCTTTTTATCATAGAAAAATATAGATGTAAGTCAGCAAGATACAATATTCTTTGAATCAAATGCAAAAATTTTTTTCATGTGTATTTTGCATATAAATATATACATACAAAGTAACATAATATTGTTAAGAATTATTTAAATTGTTTCTTTAACACACTACAAGAAGAGTTAAAATTTCAAGCTCTTGTTTGCTTAACAACAAATATTTTTTTTTATTATTAATACTTCTCATGTTATTTGTACCATCACTTTCAATTTCTTATACATTTAATAACATTTTAAAAACAACCCAGAGAAAAATTTATGAATAATAAACTTGTGGCCACAGGTTATTTATTACAGAAATAAGCAAAGCAATCTTGTGATGAAATTTGGTGAAAAATTGTTTGAGTAATTATTGCAACTTAAAAACAGTGTATTAGTAAAAAATTAAATTTTTGAAAATAAAAATGCTGCCTGAAAATATAAAATACAAAAATGTTTACAATACATTTGATAAGAAATTTAGAAGCACTTAGAAAAGTGTACAATAAACTACATTACATTGAGAAAAATATGAATATAGAAGGACAGTAAATATGCACCAAATATTTCGTCCCTTTTCTTATAATATATTACAAGTATTAAAGAAATCACATTCAAAATTCATTGTTGTAAGAGGTTTTTAATGAGAACAAATAAATGAAGACCATTTTCAATGGATATTTTATAAATCACAATATTAATTATACCACATATAAAAGGCATGGTGATATAATTAAAGAAAATCTACAACAGCCTTGATAAGATAATAAATATCTATTTCAATTTCTTTTAGAAAATTAAATGCATATATATAATTTACACAGGCATAATAACATAAAAATTAACTATTTGTATGATAAATTACTTATTAGATCATAACTTTAAAATATTGCTTATATTATGCCAATTTAACATGTTTCCTCAATCAAAATAAGTTTATAGAATATAATTAAAGGGCAGATTGTAAGTTTCTTTTAGAAAACACTGTTTACATAGAAATAATATTCTCTACGACGTTTAAATCATTGTGAAAAGAGTTAATTATTTAAATATTATACTATACAAATTACACAAAAAAGTATACTGAAATCTTCATTCATCAATATCAATTTTTCTATTATAACTATTGTAAGAACATTTTTAGAGACTTTAGTTTCTGTAATGGTGATTAATCTGAGTTCACATTTGACAGAAAATGATTCATAATATAAATAAATTTTTAAAAGTTTCCACAACAATTTAATATATTTAGTAAGTACTAATATATGAAGAATATTATTCCTTCACTGTTAAAAAATTAAATTTGTAAATGTATTTTTTTCTTTTAGCAATTTATCAATATATGAAAAAATTAATTTCACAACTTATCAAATTCACGTAAAAATATTTTAAATTATAAAAAATTGTTTAATTTACCAATACACATTATAATGATCATAGGAAGCATTTTTAACATTTGTAAAATAAAAATTAATGTTTGCAATTTATATCCTCAAAATAATACTAAAATAAATGCATTTGATATTTACAATTAAATTCAAGTTTTCTTCTTTTATTTAAGAATTTAATTTTATTTCATTAAGTATTATGAAAAATATATACAAAAATTAAATTATGCTTGAAAAAACTATTCTTTGAAAGCTTTTAAAATTTTTTAAGTGAAGCAATTTTTTAAATTATCAAAAGAAATAATATGGGAAGTTGGATTATATTTTAATATGAAAATTAATCTAAAATTAAAGGGATATGATGATAAATTATTGTCTTGAAATTAGAATTTTTTATACAGAAAATATAATATTAACAAAAACATTCTCAAAATAAAAAATGTGGTGAATGGCAAGAAAAATAAATAAAGTTTCACACTACTCCAATCTGATATGCATTTATACTCAGTTAAAGAAGAAAAAAAAAAAATAGCTAAGTCAGTACCCGCATATATCAACTTCTGTAGCCATAATTAGGGCTGGATGTCAGTAATGGATTGATAAGAAGTTCTCTATTGTATTTATTTGGATTAGATATACTCTGCAAGTTGTATGTCTGATAAGGATGAGAAGGTGAGGGAAGTTTAGCCTCATATGATTGTTTTGGCACAGAACTTGCACCAGATGTCATGTCTATAGTAAACTCTTGGGCTTCAGAGGTAGGAGAATGTGAAGATGATAAAGAAGGAGGCAAAGGTATTGTAGCAAACACACCAGGTGACTGCTTAGGTTCATAAGTTCTAGAACTACTAGTACTAGAGCCACTGGATGAATAAGAACTCTTCGAAGAAGAGTTGGCGCTTAGGGTTGTAATGGGGACTCCACTAGAGACAGAATCAGTCACTGTTGCAGTTATTGGGTAAGAATCACTTTTAGAGGGATATTTTAAGAATGGATCAGTTAAAATTTGCCTTGTTCCTGTACTCCAGGCCCACTCATCTTTGAAAACCTAATTCAAATAATCAGTGAATCAATACGGTTTCAAACATGGAATAAGAAATATTAACATAGAAATATTAACATTTGAAATATATGAATTTATAATTTTTAAATACAAATAAAACTATTTTACGCTTGTTTGCACTTTAAATATTAACTGTGTTAGTAAAAATATTAAATGTACTTCAGACTATCATGCAATTCAACATTGGAAATTTTGTTCAATATTTGAATTTTACTTGCATCAAGTTCATACAGACAATCACAGTAGCCATGCAAAAATCTACAATGAATCAACTAGTCTTTTTAAATCTTTTATTGAGAAAAAATCATTCTTAAATCTTAATATAATGCAAATGGCATCATACTTAAGCAGTAAAAATAATTTTTTAAACTTAAGCAACATTAATATCATATGAAAATATAAAAATTATATAAAAAATCATAAACGATTAAAATCTAAGAACCATAATTTAAAATTAAATAAAAAGTATGAAATTTATAGCTCTCAAAAATGAAAACAGATTTTGATAGGGTAACTCATCCAGCATATATATGAAACTGAAAAGATCACTATTGAAAAAATATAATGATAATATATAAAAAATTTTGAAAATAGATTAAAATATAATATACAGTAAATAGTTTATCACATTTCACACCATGGATTTAAATCATTTACAAACAGGAATTATTGCATAAAAAGTAGAAAATTAATTAAAAATCAACATTCAATAACAGTAAGATTGATAATGGTATGAGATATGTGAAAATGGAACATAATTTATTGGTAACCAGTATATTCCATCATTTTAGACAAAAAGAATGAACAAATGTTTTTATACCTTTTCTCAAATCAGAAAACATAATCGATGGTAAAAGTATATTCAATGTAGCCTTAGCAGCTGCACTGTCATTATTATAAGGTTAAGTATTGGAGTCATCTGCTTGATTTTAAAATACGAAGATTACAATCTAACAGCTTCCACCGAACTGGTAATGTCAAACTCAAAGATTAGGTACAGGGAAGTATGTTAGTGCTCACTCTTTTTTCCAACAAGACCAACATATTTGGTTTCTATCAAAACAAAATTTCGTATCCTTTGCCAGCAAGGGAAGCCAATGTTCTGAAAACTCTGGACAATGCAGGATGGCATTGAAAACTATTGTTTCTCAAAGAATAAAAAACATTCAGGCATACAAAATTTATAATATTTACTGGTGCTGAAGAAAATGAAAAATTGCTATAACTTCAGCAGTGAAGATGGGTGTAAGTTGAACGAAAGGCAAAGTTATATATAAACACTCCACAGTCAACATGCTCTCCTGTTTCAAAATAAACTGTGCATATAGGTATATACAAACCAAACTGATAGCAATGAGATGAATATAGATGTTAAAAACAGTAAGTGTCTGATTTTCTATACTAAGCAAAAATTGATAAAAGTAATTCTTAAAAGCAAGAATTACAATTTAATTTCAAAAAATATTTTCCTATTCAAGATTCTTACTAAGGCGTAAGAACCAATTGCTTAATTAGCTCAATATGAATATTAAACAAGTCAGAAAACTACATAGGCACAAATGAGAAAAGACAAAATGCTAGATGGATGAGCCTTATTTATCATTTAAAAGCAGAATGAATATTCTTTGAAAGTAAGATAGGATAAGGGTAAGATATGATTTTACACTAGTAATTGAGAGACAGCTACATTTATCACAGGTCTATATGCAATTATTGGCATATCACATAGATTCTGGAAAGCTGAGGAGCAGAATCCAGAGGATAACCTCAAAGCAAAGTGGTGAACAATAAACAATTTATGAAAAGCAAATGATTAGGCAAACGCATAAACAGTAGTCCATACAAGTCAATGATTGGAAGACTCGGAATTGTGACATGCAATCTGCACCTGAAAACCTATTTAAAAACAAAATAAGGATTTTAAGCGATCTCTCAAACTCCTGCAGATGTAAAACATACAGTAGAAATGTTAATTTTTAATCGAAAATAGCTCTTAGAAATTTTACCTCATGTATAGGAGTGTTGTTAATATGGATCACAGTGTCATTAGGAAAGCTAATCTTCTTACAGAAATGGAAACATTTGTTCTTGCTGAGAGATAAAGCATGGCCATTC
Source organism: Latrodectus hesperus (assembly GCA_037975125.1). NCBI lineage: Eukaryota > Metazoa > Arthropoda > Arachnida > Araneae > Theridiidae > Latrodectus > Latrodectus hesperus. The sequence goes on from CM075850.1 coordinate 43,035,080, forward strand.
TCTACATATCATGCAGCTATAAGTATGTTAGACTCTTGACAAGAAGTTTGCAGTTCATTAATAATAAACCAAATACAGAAGGTGATAACTGACAGAAAATGTTATTAATGTGTAACATTTAAAATGCAACCTTGAAGAACATTCTCAGATTAGATAAAAGTATAGCAGAAAGTTGTTCCTTTAAACAAATAATAAAAATACAGGAATATAAAAAATGAAGGAATATCAGAAGATTAATGTTATGTACAGTCATTTGCTTTCTCTTTGTTGAAAAAAATGGGGAAACCAGATGATTCTTCCGTATGAGAACATTGCAAATTTGGATTTTCAAACATGTATGGTTATCAAGAGTGGATCTCTCTTTGTGGAAACCATTCTGAGTGTCAGAAATACATTACTTTTTCAGAGACATATATGATTATCATATTTTCAAGTGTCTTACATAAGCAACTCACTATAGAAATTGATTAAAAATTCTCTGAGTATGAAGAATTTCTATCAGGTTTCAAAACTGGAATTATATAATTTTGTTTCAAAAGCTTGGAAACAAATTTTAAATTCAGATACTAATGAAAAAGTTAAGTAAGTTCAATAGGGAGTCAGGATTTAAATCTTAAACCATGAGGTAGTTAATTTTACCTGTTAAAAGACTGGTGTTATTGGCTTGTTTATTGTAATGGTTTTTTTCAATTCCAGCATGTTATACATCGTAATAAGGTAAAACCTGTCTATGATAAGAATAAATAAGTGGTTACTCAGAAAGACTCCTTATCCTTTAAAGCAAAGGAATATAAGAGTTAAATTTTGAAACATTAACAAAAGTTTCACTAAGGATGTTCATGATGCCCTTAGGAGAAGTGTATAAAACAACTATAGTTTTTGAAGTTAGGATGTAAACATTTTGATAAATTATTTTTTGCTTTTCTCCATAATTTTTTATTGGATGCAAGATGTAATTGAAGGTAAACAGTGAGACAGATTCTAGTTCAATGATGAACTCTCAGAGCCAATGCTTTGGTTTTTTTTAAAGCAACAAGATTCTACATAGTAGGGTATCGTTGAATTATCTGTCATAACTTACTGTTTCTTGTAAGTGTTTTGACATTCAACATTCGAACAAGGTTTGCAATGTCTACGTGGTGTAAAGAAACACTTAAAAATTTCTCAATCAGTAGCACTTATGATTATTTTCATGATCTTATGAACACCTTCATTGATAATTTCAATCCAAACCTTTTCATTATTAATAAATGTCAGTTGCGTAAATATCATCTAATCTGCCTGACTATGCACATAAATAGATGTTTTTGCATATTTTTAACTCCAATCTGGGTAAGAAAATTTAGTAAAATAGATGACACATGAAAATGATTGCTATTTCCAGATCATTGCCCAACTGATAAATTTAACAATGGCAGCAGTAATGGAGAACAAATGGGCAGATCAAACAAATGAAACGTTTTTATGGGTAAGTGTACTTAACAAACATATATCAAAACTCAACAGTTCTATCAGTTGACCACGAGAATTTGCATGTCCACCATAAATTACAGCCATTAAAGTCATCAAGCAACAAAAATGGATTGAGCAGCAGACATAATAATGCATCTAGTTCTTCTTGACAGATAATATCATGTAGAGGCAAATAAAAACTAGACTATAATCAAAGATATAACAGTGAATTTACCAAGTCACACCTTTTAAAGTTGAAATATTAACAAAAAATATTTGTAGGTTGTCTATTTAGGCCTTAAAGTGTATAACAGAGAAAATTTTGTAAAGATTGCACTTAGAGTTTCGATTTTGTGGGTGCTCCATCACATGAAACACTGCGCTGCAAGGGTCGTAAAAAGCAAGCATTGCAGTGAAGCAGGTATACACTTTAATCTTTTTGCATATGAATGAAGAAACAATGCATTACACTTGTGTAGCAGATTTAGGGTGGTCCAGGGTGCACCACAAGGAGGCCTGCTACTCTACACACACACACACACACAAAAAAGATTTCTGTACAATTTTTTTAGTTACCCAACTAAAATTTTGGGGCTGCATACAGAAGCCTGGTTGAGATAAATAATCGCCATCATTTTGGCATTTGACACAACATTAACAGACTGAGATTGATCAAGTGGTTTAGGAACATATTTCTCTGTATCACTATCACTATCCTCATTTCCGATTCACTAACAGAAGACAATTTTTGAAGCATTTTTACTGCTTCAAAAGAACTAAGACCTCTAAGTGCCATTTATTTGCAACTAACAAATTTAAAAAATTAACTAGAAATTAAAATTATATTAGCAAAGAAAGTAAACTAAAAATATATGAATTCAAAAAATATATATATAATATTATGAAATTAATAGCAGCTAAAAGGAAAATCAAGAGTATAAAAATAATGCTTCTGTAACTAGAGATGATTCAAACTCATATAATCCTATACCCCACTGATGCTTACCAATTCAAGAGGGCAAAAAGGGTGTAGAAATATCACCTATACAAGTAATCCTTTTTTATAAATTCTTAAACATTAGTTCATTCCACCCCAAAAAAGAGTAAAAAATAAACATAGCTGTTTCCCTCATCATTGAGTTCAAGATTAATCACGCTCTGAATCATGTAAAGGAAAAGAGCCATTGCAGCGCAGTGTTCCAGGGGATGGAACACCTTATTTTATCAGACACTCATGTGTATACTATATGCATAAATTTTTAAATAATACAGAATAAATAGGTCAAGGTACAAGCAACAAAATAACAGAAATTTCTTTTCAAACTGTTATTTTTGTATGAGAAAAAAATTAGGAAATATTCCTTCAAAATAAAGTGATTTAAATAATCTATCATAATTAAAAATTATCAATCATCTTATGTGTGGTGCTGCCATCTATTATCAAAAAAGAAAGTTTAAAGAACATTTTAACCAAATTTCATTAATTTATCGCTAAATGCAACGGTTTGGTAAAAAATTAAACTTTGGTGTTCCATTACCTGGAACACTGAACTGCAAAGGGTTAAGTGGGTAGACAAGACTGGAAAAACTATTTAATATAAATATACAAATGCCTCCATAACTACACTTTCACCAACACAATTTTTCCTAAAGCATTTGAATCCGTAGATAGAAATGTTGGTAGACTTTAATAAGGTTTCTTAAAGTGCTACAAATACAGGGTTAAACTGAAATTACAGATTTGATGTTTTCAAGATAAGAATCCAAACCAGGGCAGTCTGTGGAAAAAAAAAAAAAACACTCGTTTTCTGGATTTGCAAAATGAGTCTTTTTCTTAATTTCTCATAGGAAATATCATCCCCTGAAGAATCTAGAATTTCAGTGTCTGTTTATAGGGCTAGTAAGACTTAATAGTTAGATAAGGTGACTTATAAAAGCCCAGTGTCACAGATTTTAGTTTAATAGAATTCATAGCTTCTGTTATAGATGGAAGCTCTTGAATAGTTGGCAATGCAATAGATTTTGACATTTATCCAGAGGTTAAGTATAATCATGCAAAGAGAAATGACAGAATATCAATTTGTGTACTGGATGATTTAACAATTTTTTAAGTACATGATATGTAGTGATAAATTTCCCAATACCCATTGCAAACAATTTTGAGATTAAGAGGAGAGGAGAGGTCACCATGAGAGTTGACACTAGTCACTTTTACTGCACAGTTTAAACTGTCCTGGCTAACTACTATTCAATGAATACAAATCATTTTGCCTCAGCAAACAGTCTTCCAGTATTCAAAATGCTGGATCTTAAAATATCACATGGATTCAGAATAGATGGGAGATAAATTTCCATAAGCTGCTTTAATAAATTGCAGAAGTCTTATGGCACAAAAGTCAGAATGAAATGTTTAGTATCAATGAATTAGCTACCTTTTTTGATTCTAATCTGTTTAACAGCACAGATTTTTTTCAGATCAAAAGATTTTCTAGTATTTCATTCATTGGCAAATTCGACAAATTTCTTACAAAAATTACATTGTGTAAAAAGTATGAAGTTACCATGAGGTGAGACTTTTGTTTTGATATTAGCACACCTGTTATTGAAGGTATCAGCTTGAGTTACATTCGAAACATCCACCAGCAAGTCATTACAATGTACCTTGAGAATACTCTTCACTTCCCCAACAATGCTTAACATTCCTTTTTGAATTAGAAAAGTGAATATATTTTCAAAAGTTTCTTTCTTTCTTTTGATAATAAAGAACAAACAATTAATTTCTAAGAAAATTTGCTGCAGTGGGAGATATAAAAATTTATTGTAAATATATACAATAAAGAAATATGGAAATTGATGGCACTACGAACCCAACAAGGGGATGCAGGCTAGCTGAACCAAAACTATCAATGTTTAATCGGAAATTATCATGACAAGGTAACATAAAATAAGTATAAGATGATTATAACTTTTTCAAGAATTAGTGAGAAAATGACCAACATTACAAAAATTTCATTACCTGAATAGTTATATCTGTGACAAGTGAAGATAGTTTATTCAACAGATGGGACAATACAATTTGCTCATTGGCATCTCTACGCACTCGGACATGCATAGTTCCAACCTATAACAATAAAAATAATAATTAAAGTATTACATATTAAAAATAAAATATTACTAAAAATTATTTTAAAATGCCTAAACACTAAATTTACTTTTGACGATTACTAAACCTATTCAGTTTTTTAATAAACTTACATTGAAGCAATTTTTCTTGATATAAATGAGAAAACACATGGCATATTGAGAGACTTTTTTTAAATCTTTCTCTTATAAATATATTATATGTGTGTTTGAGTGTGCACACAACTATACATTTTACATAATGCATATTAAAATACAGAAATAATAATTTTAAATTTTTTTGATTTTATAACACAACTATAAAACAGTTAATAAAATCAATATTATAATTGTACAGACTATTAACAGTTTGCCAACTGAAAATAATAAAGAGAAAATTAAAAATGCATGAAAAATTCTGATTACATTTTGTATTTTTGTAATATTACATTTTTGTTACATTATGTAATATTTTCATACTGAATGTCTTCCTTTTGTGAATCTTAATAATACAACCTATTAAGAGCTTGTATCTAAAAATATTCATACTTTCAAAATTTATTACATTCTTTATAATACATTCAAACATTAAATGGAACTTCAATACCTTTAAATTTTTTTAAATCTCTATTTAAAACACATTATTATGCAAATGAAATTATTGAATCTTCAGGTTATTGATTTTCAATTAATGATTTTAAAATTAAAAACATTATAATTTATGTAAAATGCAACAAAAATAATTGTAACAAAAATTGCATTATATAAAATTAGGATAATTAATATAAAATTGTAATTAATTAAACTAAAAAAATCATTCTCAAAAATTTTAATCAGGCAATCAAATTATTTTAAAATTTTAATTTCTTATAGTGTTCATTGTAATTTATTACAAAAGTAAATTTTATAATTTATATTCACATTTAATTATTACAGATTGAAATTTATTTTTTAGTTAGTTATACAAACTTATTCCAATAAAATATGGCTTTACAAGTATAACATATTACTTGCTTTGATTAAATTAAGAAACTGACTTTCTTTAATTAAGAAACCGACTGAAATTAAGAAAAAAAATTTGAACACAGTTAAAAGTAAACAAATTGTCTAAATAGAAAAAATTTCTTACTATTTTATCAAATCCTAATAACCAGAAATGTTCATTTCTAAATTCTAGCACCCCATCTAAAGTAGATGCTTCTCTTAAATATTTATCCAGAAGATCAGCAATATGAGGTGGTGTACCCTAAAATAATTATTATTTAAATAGTAGACTTAATAATAAAATTAACTTAATCATAACTGCTGATTGGTGCATATAAATAAATCATAAACAAAATGTTACAAAATTAATTTATTATTTAATAGATTCAAACATTCTAAAAATAATTACTGAATAACAAAATATTAAAAAAATATTTAATCAATAAATAATGAAAAACTAGTAAATTTGTAATATAAATTTAAGAGCAAAGAGAGAAATGTTATTTACTTTTAACAAATAAACATTAACTATAATTTTTATGTCATTCTTAATTCATGAAAAATTTAAATTTTAACAAAGTATTTAAATTTTAATTACAAACATGCATACGATCGTTGAATAAATACTGAATTTATCATTTAATTCTTATGAATTTTAATTTCCAAATTAAAATAATCTATAAAGAGTTTAAAAAGTTATATTAATGTGCATCTAGAACTCATAAATTAAAAATTCATGATGGGAAGCACTAACATTTGCTTATCGTTTATATATCTGAAAATGAAGATAGAATTCACATCTAAGAGATCTAATTATACACTAAAAACAAAACATAAACCACATAAAAAAGGATTGGATACATTTCCTGGTGTTATCCTATCAGCCAGCGAAACGGTTCCTAAGAAACGGAATCCTGGCAAAAAGGAGATCACTGGCAATCTGGCAGATGGAGGAAGTGGAGTTGTCACAAGGCAGCACACAGGCACCACAGTTGGAGAGCCAGGAGTTCTCACAAAAACACAAATATGGAATCTAAGGCATTGCATCAAAGCAAGGGAGCAGGTGGAGACTGCTCAGAAGGTGGGTGGCACCAAAAGACTTAGGTCTGAGGTGTCAACCCCTTCTCCCAGTAACACTGCCTCCAAAAAGCCCAGGGACGATCATCAACCTGGGACTTTCGCTCAGGCTGTTAAAAGCCATAAAGCAGCTATTGTAAAGGATGGTTTCCCAACCATCAAACTCAACAAGGAGGATGTTGACTCCATACAGCTGGAGATTCTGACCAGGACAGATGAGGTCCCCATAGGAAATCATCTGCCTAGGGTTCGAGGCTTCAGCTTAGTGTCTGGGGCACTAATTCTCCTATGTGATGACCTTGAAACTGTGGAATGTGGAATGGATTAAGAAATCCTTCCATGGTAACAAGAGTCTGATTGGTGGTGAGGGGCTCAGTGTTCTGGATCCCAGTGATCTACCTAAACCAGTAAAGGTGGCCTTTAAGACAAGGGACACTCATACCAAGGATCCTGCCGTCTTTCTGAAATGGCTAAATAGACAGGGAAATCTGAAATTCTCCCTGTAGAATGGAAAAATTATAATTCTCTGCTCAAAATAATACTGGTATAAATATTTATGAGTTGTCAGCTCTAAAGCTGAAAATAAATGATACTGTACCTGTAATAATATCTTCCCACTATAAGTACACAGAGGATACATAGTTACAGAAATGAAACAAGATATAAGAATTCCTGCAATGGCATCTGCACTATGATAATCACTGGAAAAAAAAAGAATTTAAAAGTACTAAGTTATAACAGATCTAGAAATAACAAGTTGAAAATATAAGATAAAATGTATTAATACTTGAAATTCTCATTGAATGTGTCAAAAATATAAACTATTTTTAAAGATATCAAAAGAAGCTCTCATTCAGTTTCACTGCATAACAAATATTTATTAATATTGTCACACACCATAAAACCAATAATATTGCTATACAGCCACAATAAAAATGAACAATACATTTCTCCATGCAAAATTAATTTAAGCTAATACAATTTAACTTTTCTTAAATGCAAATACAAGTTGAATTGTAAACTGCTAGTAAAAAACTATGAATAAAAATCTAGTACATGTATTTAAGTTTATCAACTTTTGTACATTCACTAGTTATCAATATTTATATAGTAAGAACCAGACGAGGGAAATGTTTTCCAAATTATGATGTTTATGAATGCATAAAAGTGAGGCTGAAACTATCAGTTAAAATTGTCTATGACTGTATTTTAGAATGGCCAGGTGTATGATTTAAGTTATTAATTTCATTTATGGTCAAATTATTTAAAGAAATATTTAAAGTTGGATAATTGAAATAAATAGTTTTTCATACCATTTTGACAAATGGCAGAATTAAAAAAAGGTAATATCAATATAATTGAAACGATGAAAAAATCTGGCAAATAATAACATCTATATTAATTTATCAAACATTAAAAAATGCAAAGTAAGCAATATAATGGGAAACTAAAATATCTATCAACTAAACTAAACTCAGTGGCACAACCGCATACATAGGGACCATGGCCTACAGTGCCCATATCGGCTTTTATGACTGAGTCCTGCTGTCCGAAACATATGTACAGGTCTATCGACCCAATGAAAAGGTGAAAGGCTAAATTGATCTTGACCAACCTGAGAGCTCAACCTTTGACCCGTGGCTTGAAGGCATGAAGTGCTACCACAATACCCTATCAGAGACTGACATAACCTAATTAGGGACCAAGGCAAAAACATTTTTGGGGTATCTCTCTGCTTTACAACAACAAATTTTCTTTTCAATTCGGGGGCACTGGACAACTGCATTGTATGTCTCTGACTTAGTCAGACTCTGTTTATTGGGTTTCTCAAATATCTATTATCTATATAAAAAAGATGAAGCTTTCAGAAGAAAAGGTTAACTTTAGTCTTCATTTATCATGTGACACCAGAAAAAAAAAACATACGTATACTGCAAGTCATAAATAAGGAAACACTAATATTTATTATTTTTACTATACTTTTCATCTAAATATTACTATTTTATTAATTATTGTTAATATTAATATTTTAACTTTAAAAGATATTTGTACATTTATATCTGACATGTAATTCAAAAGCAAGCATCTTGCTTGCTTTTGAATCCTTATTATCTTTTGATTGCTTATCTCAGAGTTAAGACCTTTAGCTGTCGCTAGTAAAGACTTTTTTGGCTTGAGACATTTATTGAAAACTAAATTTTATCATGAAAAACAAAGTTACTGATCTATAAGATACTTATACGTCCTGTTTTGAATTATGCTTTGGAGCCCTGGACTTTCACAGTAAAAGGGGAGAGGCTATTAGGCCTGTTTGTGTGCAGGATCTTAATAATTGTCTTCAGAGGTATAAAATAAAACGGTGTCTGGCGTAGAAGATACAACACAAAAAGCAAGATAATTCAGATTTTTTTTTATTCTTTATATTGAAATATTTTAAAAGTTATAAAATTAGACTGATTTCAAACCAATAAGCTACTTAAAATGATACATTTTAGTCAAATAAGTTATTTGTTAAACAAAATATATATTCATAACTGAAAAAAGAATTTAAAATAATGATCAATGAATTTTTGAAACCATTTACATTTTTAATGGTTAATGGTTTCCATTTTAGAGAATTAAATAAAAAACTCTTTAAAACTAGCAAAGAATAATAAAATTTTTTCCTCAAATATTTTATTAGATAATACAACTATGATTACATTTAAAACGGCTTAACACACCATAAAAAATATTTAAAATAGGTAATGATTTAAAACCCAACATTTAGTCTTTTAATAAGATAACCAAAATTATGCTTTTATTGTTTTCCTAAGTATGTCACATGTTTAAAGAAACAATGGCTATCAATAAATAAGCATAAGTACTGACTGTAATCAATGCAATAATTATACATAATAATGGAAAAATTAAATTATTATTAACTAAAGAATATCAAAATGAAGAGTATGCTTTCCCAATTTTTTTAAATGATAGAATATTATGCTAAAGAACAAAAAATTTAAAAATTATAATATTTTAGAAACATATAATCAAAATCTTGTAAAATATTTCAACTACAGCAAACTGAAGTACTATGCATTTTAACATAAAAATTATCTGGCTATTTTTATTTATTTAAGAAGACAAGGAAAATTTTAAAATAAAAATCACAATTTTTATCAAGAAAAAATACTGTCAATCATAAACCATAACACAATTTAAATTGTTAAATAGAATAAGCTTGTATAAATAAAAATTTAAAATATAATTATAATTATTTAAACAATAAAACCATTGTTGATTTTTTTTAAAGTATTTAAACTTTTAACCATAATCTAAAAATAATTATAAAGAAACTCAAATTTTAAAACACTAATGAAGGTGTTACACATCACAGTTCATTTACTCAGATAAAGAGTTATATGAAAAATTAAGAATTTTCAATTACAATTAGTATAAATATGTACAAAAAATCCTATAAACAAGCCAATCTTTTGTTTGAATTATACAGAAATTATTTTACATAAAAGTCATTTAAGAAATGATAATTTACTTACAATATATCTATAAAGAACACTGCTATAATTAAAATGCCTCCTGCAACACAGCCTAACAATGACAAAGGGTTGATTCGTGGGCAGGAACTTCCTGTTACTCCTGGAACAACATTACTTAAGCTGAAAAAAAAATTATGTATATTAATTTTATTATCACTTCAGCACAATTTTAAACAGGACAATAAAATGAAAAAATTTATGAGCTTGATACATGCACTTAGTCAATACACTTAGGATCAGCATTATCATCTCAATTGAAAATAAAATTTAAAATGATTTTAAAATATAAGGCCATATATTGAAATGATTCAAATCAATGACAAATTTTAAATAAATTAATTACACTATGTTCCCCCATTAAATTTATGAAATACTTAAAATTATAAATATTTTAAAAAATCAATAACAAAAGAAATTACAATTATAAGTTTAATTTGAATTGGACAGTAATCTAAAGTGTAATCAGTAAATTTGAATATAATTTTGGTAAATAGAATATTTGTATATAATTAATACACAAGCACCATCCATAACTTTATATTAAACCTGACAATTGTCCCCAACTAAATTATTACTAAAATTATAAACTTTTATTAGAAACTGAATGGTTTTCATAAATAAAAAAAAATATGTTGAAAACTTACTGCATCAATGAATTTTTATTAATTTCATTCTTGGAAATATTTTGAAAATTCTTAAATCCTTCAGTTTTGGTTAAAAATAAAATGCAATTTTTAAATTAAAAATTTGTAATAGGCCCAATTTGTTAAATAAGCTAATCATTTGTCATTCTTGAAATACTTTCCAAAAAATTACATGAAATTTTTATTCATATCATACATTTAACAATCATATTTTTAATGGATAGTTTCACATCTACTAAAGAATAAAATAAGATTTCCTAATCAACATGTGCATTTGTATAAAATGCTTTAAGCTCATGGAGTATTATTTTTGTTTTATGGCATTTTTCACAGGGCAATTAAATTGAAATACTTTTATCTATATACACAATACAAAAAATAGCACCTAAAATCAAGAAAAAGTTGAGTCATAACATGAAATTTAACAATTGCATAATGTTTGTGTAGATGAACCACTGAATACCAGTTTAGAACAAAAAATATCTTATTTACAAACAGGAAAAAAAATTTTTTTTTAAATTTCAGTAAGTTCAAAGCTGTCACTGCCAATTACACAAAGGATTACAAACTAAATTTAAAGAGAATGTAGTCAAATGACTAACTGAAGTCACTATGTAATAAATTACCATAAATGAAACAACTAGTTCATTGATATTCTAAGAATGTTTAAAGTTTACAATTCAAGAAGTCCAAACATGATTTACTGCAACAAAATATCCTGAACTAGCACACCATAAGATTGTATTATTCTTCATAAGCATTTTTACATGTGAAGTGCAACAGGACATGATATATACATGCACATGGATAGTAACACTGGAAATGTCATATTTGCATCTGCGAGATGTTCAATTATACTGCAACACCACTATAAGTAAATAGTCACCACAAAAGATAGTTTTCCAGCAGGTGCTATAGCAACATGGCAATCAGTGATAAATTCTGAATTGAATTGTCAATAATTACCAAATTATTTCATTGATATAACCCTAAGTGAACACAAATGAATTTAAGAGAATCAAAAATTTAAAACCAAAAATTCAAATTCATCCACATTTTCAATTATAAGATTCTTAATTTTACTCTCTATTTTCCCTCTCAATATCATCATTTTTAGTCATAATTTATCAAGAAAAATATACTTAAATGTAAAATACACAATGAAGAAAATCTAACAAATTCACTAGTTACTTAACCCTAAGTTTTTATACTAGATTTTAATTTTTATAAAATTACATTTATTACTTGTAAAAAAACATATTTGCAAGTACATATTATGTTAACAAAAAAGACTGGTAAATTTGGAGAACCACAAAACTGTAATCAGTATTATTCAAAATGATCAAAAAATGGCACTTGATTTTGTAAAAATATACAAACTCTAAGAACATTTGTCAGGGTTTTCAGACATTTTTAAAGTAATATTATTTGCCAAAAATCCTTATCATGAAAAAATCAATAAAAATCAACCAATCAGTTAAATTAAAATGCATTATTTTAGCAACTAAATAAAAAAATATTTTCTCACTTACACAATTTAGAGCTTAATTCATAAAAATCTGTTTAAATTTAATTTCAATAACTTACCTACATAAAAAGGAAAAGATTTTTTTAAGATGCAAAGAAAAATATATCTGATTAATATAACAAATTGCTCGTATCAAAACTATGCAGTAGTAAAATGGAATAACTGTAAACGAAACTTTCAAGAAATATAATACTTTATTAAAAAAGCAGAATGTAATAAATTACAAATGAATCACATTACCAATCAAAAGTTAAAAATAACAAAAAATTGTAAAACGCAGTTTTAAAATTCTGAATTATTCAGCAAAACTAAAAACATTGCTAAACTTGGAAGAAAAAGTATGAGAGAGGAATAATTATAAATTCAAGGAAAGCTTTCATACAGACATTTGTTCAACTCTGACAAATTTTATCAATTGAAAGTAACCATACCCATGAGATGAACTAAAAATTACATTTTATAATAATTTTTAACTTACTATATATAAAAACTTATATGCAAACGTACTTTTAAAACTTGCAAATAAAAGGAAGAGGATCTTTTAGCATTCAATTTTACATTTTAATGAATAATCAAGTAATTGAAAGATAATTACATTGATCATTAAAGATATTTTTAATTGCAACTTTTTCAAATTATGGGCAGTTCATTTTAAGGAAATAAATAAATTAACTTTAACAATTATTTATTAATTTTTTCTTTTGAAATCATTTGCTATCACCACTTCTACAGCTAAATGCATTTTATCATCTATACATCATTTACCTCTGATTAATAGATGACAATCGATTCTGAAGCCAGCTTGAGTCTGATGCACAAATAACGAGATTTAGCCCCTTATTTTTCATGCAATGTGTTATTACCATATGACACATAAAAGCTACAAGAACACCAGGAAACAGACGCCCTCTGTAAAAAAGAATTAACATTTTAATCTGTTTAAAATTAGTAGATAACAGCATTCAATTTTTGTAAATCTTTCATACAAGAAAAATCAGTAAGAAATTTATTATTCCTATGTGGCTAGTGGAAACTTGTATTAAATTAAATTCAGAAAACAAAATAAATAATTCTTTCAAATTAATCAAATTTTCTCCATACAATTTAAATGATGTACATGGATGTGCATATGTATAAATGTTTAATTATATAAAAATTATGAAAATATTTATGTGTGCATATTAATAACATGCCACATAAATAATGAATTAATATAATTTTACTTAGGCAAAATTTCATTAAATAAAAAGATAAAATGGAAAATAAGGAAAAATTATTTCAATTCTTACAAATAAAAAATAAGCCATTGCAGAAAAGAATGCATGCATCCAGAAGAAATACAACTATACAATTTCAAATGTAAATGCAATTTGGCAAATTAAGCAAGTAATCAGTATTATTTTATTCATTTGGCAAACTGCGTTTACATTCAAAATTGTACCAATAAGAAATGTAGAGGTATATAATATGCATATAAATTATTAAGAGTAAAATTTAAAACTGATGGTGCACAATGATGGACATCTATAACCTAATGATATGTTTAATACAAGATATTTATAGGAAAGACACATCGTAGACACATCCATAAACAACATGGGCAGTAATTTTATATTAAGAGAGGTTACATCATAAATTTTAGAGAGGACAGTCAACCCAACAAATAGGTTAAGCTTGCCTAGTAGACAAATGAATATTGTAATTCTCTGTCATTGGAACTAATGACATAATTGAAACACAGCCTGTTCTTTTTTTTTTAAATGTTCTGGATCCTTTCAAAGATACCAATACACAAAATAATCACATATTCTGAACAGCAGCTATGTGTGCATCAGCAATGACTTCCCTGATATCAATGGATACCAATAACTAAAACTAACTTCAAATATCAATGAACATAATGATAACTTTCACTATGTTACTAAATGTTCAAAATAGACAGTGTTTAATGGTAAAAAAATTCAATACAAGAAATCTCTTTTACACATTTGGTACTGATGATCACCATATGATTGTGGAGATGAGGGAATTAGTATTTAATGACAATTGTTGTCAGGAAGTATATTTCCAATACACTTATGTAAGTGCCTTGGATATGACTTCTGATTTTCATTACTTTAACCATATAAAAATATTCTTACAAATTACAAGTACAAGGAAAATATTTTTTACTGCAATTCATACTATCTATATTTGCAGTAAAATATTTGTCTGGTCTGGTTACTGAAAGAAAACTGAGCCACAATATGTTTCAGTGACTTAACAAGTCTTTGGAACATACTGTGTGGGCTATTTTAACTATACTAAAGCACTCCTAGATTTGTTCAATAGTTAGGGCATTTTGTGGTAGTGGAATATAAATTACTTATAGGACTACTTGCTTACCCAAATGTATTGTAAAAAAAGAGAGAGAGGAGAGGACCTAAAACTATTAAAACAATAGCTTTTAAAATTTTTCTTTGAACAACTTTTGCTCAAGTAGCAAAACAAAAGTATATGACAACATGCCTTCTAGTTGCATTCAAAAGATTTATTAAAATTTTGATAGATTTGGTATGTAATCAAATCATAGGCCAGCGAAGGCTTCTTGTAAAGACTTCCCACTGACCATGTTACCAACAACAGGAGGGAAAAAAAGATTCTTTGATTTATAGAAAATTATCAGAATAATGTTTATTTCAATGTTCTTATCATTTAATAATCTATAAGACATTATATACATGTTGTTTAAAAATTATAGTCTAATTCTTTGCGAGTATTACTTTTCTCTTTTACAAGGCATATTTTTAAATATTACATTCTAAAAACATTTTCAAAGAAATAAGTATTATTATTAATAAAATGTAAAGGAATTTGTATACAAATATACTTTACATACGTATGTATTTGAGTTTGTTGAATCCATCTTCCAATGCTAAAAGAAAATAAAATTTTTGTTCATAAAATATTGCACAGTACAATTTATACAGATGAAATATACAAAAGTTGAATTAAACTATACATAAGCAGGAATTGAATTACGTGTTGTATATTTAAACTTTAAAAATGTGTTGAATCAAAAACATGCTCATCTCAAAATACATTTTCTGAAATAATAGGAGACATTTCCATATGTTTGTAGAATAGCAACCAGAAAGAAAATAAATGTTTCATAAAATATGATGCAGTTTACTGATAAGCATTTCTTATGACAATTTTATCTATAAATAGTTCTTTTTCTTTAAATCTACAGCACTTTATGAGCAAAATATACCAACATATTTAAATTTTCATCAAATGCTTCACAAGAGGCATTTTGTAAAATCTTTTAGCATAGTAATGATGGCAAAAAATCAAATTTTAATATTTAAAAAAAAAAAAAAAAAAAAAAACATATAATTATTTTAGAATTGGGCTATCTTTCTGAATTTTTTTTATTTGTTAAAAATACAGTAAAATATCTACATAAAAATTTAAAAAGAAAGTTATTATTTTCTTGTTGACCAATTAATATTAAAATGCCATTTTCCCCCCTAGACTAAATACCAACTCATATTACAATCTCAATTTAGATCAGAAAAATTATATAAATTTTTAAAATTATGTTATATTTGTTTTAAAGAATTAGTAATTACCAAAAAAATTTAACATTCTAGGTTGATAAATTTTTCTTAAAGAAATTTCAATTTAAAATTATGCTAATTCATAATTTGTATATTTTTCATTTATAAACTCATTACAAAAGTTATGCACACAAATATGAAATTCAATGAACTCAATAATCAATTTTCTTCCTTCAGCATTAAAAAAAATTTACAAAATTGTATTAAGTAACTTTCTTAATGTAAGATAACTTTATCTTTTTTAAGATGTTAATGCCAAACATCATCTACAATAGTATCACATTAAAAAAAACTCGTCCATTTAAAGCAGAAGAAATTAATATGGTCCGACTAACTGTCTTTCTGTTTTTCCTACAACAAGATGGTTGCACATTTGGAAGACACCTACACAATCATATGATCATGATTAATTCTGTTCAACTGTCCAACATGGAGGAGGACTTATGATATGAACAGAAATGTCATGGTTTTCCACAGGACTTGTAAACTTGAAAGGATCAATGGGGAAAAGAGAAATTTTAGATGACTAGGTCCATCCCATGATGCAAACTGTGCAGATGGAATTTTCCAAGATGATAGTCCTCCTATCCAAGTAGCAAAACTTGTCTAATCATAGTTTGATGAACAAAGGATGAAGTTAAACATTTACCTAGGTCTGCACAGTCACTTTACTTCAATATAATAGAAGTTATGATCTATTTTAGAGCATTCAATATGAAATCATCCTCCACCCACATTTTTCCTAGAACTTTCTTAATATTTTCATGAAAAATGGTACAATATTCCTTTAAACATTACTCAACACTCATAGGAATCAATTCCTATGTGAATCTAAGCTGCACTACATGCTAAATTCAGTCCTACGCCACAATGAAGCAGGATTCTTTATAAATCTGAGATGTTTCCATTATTTTCATAACCACATTTCTGATATGTGAACAACATATAGCTTCTGTTTTATGAACAGTTCATACAATAAAATAGATAAACATTTAAGCAGTTCTCTATAAAAAGTAAATTTATAAAAACTTTGGAAAAGTTTTTCATTAGCTTTATTTTTTCTTAAATTTACTTGTTTATAATTCTTTAATTTGAAATAATTTAAGGTTATTAATATTAATCAAATAATTTTCAAATTTTTGTAATGATAAACATAAATTTGGAAAATTGAGGTTAATCACATAAAATCAATGAACACAATAACTAAAAAAATAGAATTTATATTTATGATATACATAAAACAAATGATAAAAATCAATCAACTAAAATGTAAAATAATTTTGATGGATTCATATCTGTCAAAAGTTTTAAGGAAAGCCACATTTGTACAGACCTCTTTTTAATAGTGAACCATGAACTTATTAATGAGAAAGATGTGGAAGCAAAAACTGCTAAGACTTCTAATCTTTCATATCTGCAATAAAGAAAGGAATCAACATTTTTTAATATTTTATTTTAATGCATAAAACAAACAAATCAGTTTTATTGAGTTAAAAAATCATACTAAAAGTAAATTTTAAAGGTTAAAGTTAAAAGTCATATATAACTTTGAGAGGAAATATTCTGAGGTATGTTTGCATTTTGAAACTAATTAAATAACATCTTTGTATTTTAATTTTATGATAAATTATCAATGAAAAAGAATTTTCTGTCTTTAATAATTAAATGAAATATATGATTGAATTTATACCAGTTCACAACTTTAAAAAAATGAATGAAATTAAAAATACTTTTCCAAAACCATCAATTGGTATATCCTTTATTACAAAAATATCTGGTTACAAAAAATAATCTAATCAGAAATAATTCAGCACTTTATGCAGCATCGTTTTAAAGCTATTATATTAGCACTAATGCATTTAAATGTGCCAATTAACATAATATTAAGGGTCAACTTTTTTTCAAAGAAAAATTTAAAGAGTATACAAATTTTTTCAAAGGTATTTAAACACTAATTTTATACTATGTATGTATATTTATTTCTACCTATTTTACTTCAAGTAAAAAGATGAAGGTAACTTAACACTTCTTTGCAAGTGCAATGGCCCTCATTTCATACTGAACTGATAAACAATGTATTTTTTGTTGTTGTATGCTACATAAAATCTCAAAGGAGAAACATGTTCCATGTTAAAAGTAATATGATATCTTCCCTTTATAAACATGCTGATTTTTATAGCACCATAATTGTTAGGAAATTACTTTTAATATATTGCCATACCTAATGATGTATTGCTTACTGTAGATAAACTTCAATAAATTCTACAGAGTTTTTTTGCACAAAAATTGTTTGAGTAATCTTTATTCTTGGGATTTTTTCCTATAATTTTTTCTTTAAACAAATGTAGTTATTTTACTAGATTGAATTTATACAATTTGTTCATGTTATGTATATGCTGATTTTTATAGCACCATAATTATCTGTAACTTTCTTTTCATTTTATTTTCATACCCAATTATATATTGTTAACTGTGAGTTTCATTAAATTCTATACATAATTGTTTAAATAATTGCTATTCTTGTGATTTTTTTTGTCAAGTTTTTGGAAACTAATTTTACCAGACAGTAAAAATATTTTATTCCTGTTTTTATAATTATAATTACAGGAATATATAATAACATATTTCCCTTACATGTTTAAAAGTGAATAAAAGATAGTGACATGATAACTTAAATCTTAGATGCCAATTTAAATTATTTTGCCCCAGGAAAACACAATGTTATATCTCAATAGCACAAATTGATAAAACATTAAATTAATTACTCAATAATATACAATGTAAAACTTACCCAAATGTATATTGATGATTTGGTTTCTTTTGTTCAACCCATATACTTAGAGCGCAAACTAATAAGCTAAATAAAACAAATAAAAAATAACTGCACAATTATCAAAAAATAAAAAAAAATTCTTGCTTCATAATATTAATACACATTTTACATCAATACAAACATTAAAATCAAATTGAATTATGAGATGTCGAAAATGATTTAAATTAGAAATCAAATTTGAAATAAAAATTTACTAAGAGATGTTTAAAAAGTATTTTACAACAAAACTTGTAGATGATATAAGGCAAGCAATGTATTTAAAATTTATTTTGTGCAGCTTTTGATACTGCAAAACACAGAAAGTACTGACTAATTATTATTCAATGATTGTCATTCTTCTGTTAACATATTTCTACCAAAGCATATGTAAATATGTATATTTTTGTGCATATATCTATATATTTTTAAATTTTACCATACAAATAATTAATATAGTTCAAAATAAAAGAAGTTTTTGAACAATAATAAAAGATTGCAATACATGATTGATAAGAAAGACTAAGCAAATCTAAGTAAGTGTAAAAAATCAGAATGTGCACAGAATGTTAATTGTTGTACATTCCCTTTGCATGAAAGATTTTTCTTTTTAATGCAAGAATACTAATAATTAGATGTTTCTTAACTTTTTAGCATAAGGGCCACACTTATTCCTCAGTTTAGTTCTACAAGCAAAAATATTCTTTTCCATCCAGATTTTTTTTTTTAAATTTGAGAAAACTGTTAGATGTTTATAATTTTGATACTATTATTTCAAGGACTTCAATCGTATTACTTTCTTTTTCTGTAAAAATACTTATTAAACTTATTCTAGAAATGTCTTAAACAATTTGGCCTCTGTTTGCAAGTCCATCATACTAAAATGCACTTTTGAATTAAATTATTTAATAATAGTGAAAAAATTAAAGATTTTTTTTTTGGGGGGGGGCACTTTTAGTTGTAATTTTTACCAAATAAAGTGAACAGAAACTTGCACATGATAAATAAATGTTAACTACTGTAACAGAAAACTAAATTACAATATTTATTAATATATTTAAAAGCTGGAAATAAGCAGTTCAGAAATACAGATAAGAATTTGAAGCAACAAAATTTAACAGCTAAAATTAAAATATGCATATATGAATAAAGTCTTAAAACAGTTTTGTTTCTATTGCATAACAAGAATCTAAGCAAAAACCAATACTTACCATAAAGTATCAAAAAATATCAGGTAAGTATATGAAAGAAGACCTAAAATCAAAAAAGAACACATTAAAACAACTAAAAAAATAAACAATTCTAAAATGTAAAAAACAAAGTATTCATAGAATTATAAAAAAAGAAGAAATATAACTACTTTCTTATGCTTTTGTACTTATAAAATACTCTACAATTTTAATCTAAAATAATTTTAAATAAATCATTGTTATTTTTTATATGTTTGTCACCAAACTAGACATAAGAATTGCTCATTATCTGCATTTTTACATTATTCTTTATTATTTACAATAAATACAACAGTTTGCATTGGACAATGTATAAAGTAATATAAATGTATAAAACAGCAAAAATAGTAGATGTGTTTTATTTCATTATAGCATGCTTTGCATACAAGGAATAAAGCAAACAGAATATTGCTTAAGAAAGGCATTTAATTTTGACATCATTTCCTAGTTTTTTTTTTTTTTTTTGGTAAAAATAAATTAAAGTTATAAACATTGCTTTTAATTGACTTTAGTAAAACAAATATATAGAAACATTTATTTCCTAAATACATCAAAAATTTGTTAAAAATTTTCTTTTATTTTCCATTTTATGGCATTAAATACAATTAAATTGGATAAAATTCAGATAAATAATTTTTCAAATTAATTTTTAGGAAGGATAAATTAAAGATTATAATATTAGCTTAAATTAAGATGTCACCATTTTAAATGCAAATATTAATATAATTCTTAAATGCAATTAATTACAATTAAATTTAAGTCCAAAGTTACCATATCACAAATTATGTCGCAATTAAAAGATATTCCTGTATTTGAAATCTTTACACATATTAAACATAAAACAACTCTATTCTTTGAAAGAATTTAAAAATTTCACTTCTGAAATATAATAAGGTTATAATATTCAATTATAGCAAAATGATGCACATCTAAATGTATGGCAAAGAAAATATGCATAGTTACAATGACATATTTGTGTCTTTACTCAAGGAGACAAAAATATAGTAATAACAATTAAGAAAAATAATTATAATTTTAAAATAAAATTTTTTGCTTCTAAAGTAAAAAAATAATTCCAATTTTATTATACTTCAAAAATAAAAGAAAACCTTCCATAAAATATTTTTATGTTGTAGCAGAATATTTTTTATGTTTATGTTATGTTTTTATCCTTAAGACTGTGTTTTCCCTCTGTTTTAATTTCTTTACTTCCTTCCTCTAATGCTTCTGAAATTTAAGATATAGTGAAAGAGAGAAAATGATTCAAAAAGATTAAAGATATTAACAATATTGCAAATTATAAAATGTGTGAAATATTGTGTTTTTATTTTTATTTACATTTCAATAGTGATTTAATTGGTGCATTAGTTATCCTGGACAATATGTTCCTTAGATCTTAGATCAACTGAATGCGTTTATTTAATAGTTGCTGAGTGACTGACCGACCACCATTCTCATCAGTCACTACAGTTACAGTTGATTAATTGTTTCAATATTGAAACTGCATAAATTGCAGTGTCTGCACAAACCATCCAATCTCTTGTCAACAACATGATGATTATTATGCTCAAATTTTATTCTTAATGGTGAATAATAAAAATAATAAATGACGAACTAAAATAAGGTCACTTTCTGCTAACTATTTTGCTAACTTTCTGGTGACTATTTTAAGCATTGATTTTTTTACAATCCAAATTCCTAAATTTCATGAACATTTAATGATTAATTCTTCTAATTAAAATGCATATATACAATAAATATAATTCTGTTCACTCCATTCTTTTTTGGTAAAGCAATGGACAAATAATATTTAGATAAAAAAACTAATTTTACAGTTAGATTTATAATAGCCATAAAGAGCAATAAAATAACAGAATTTAGCTAAACAGGAAATTGTTAAAAAAATGATATGCACAGTGAATAAATACTGTACTTTAAGTTTTAAAATATTTAGATTTTTTGTTAAAATTTAATTGCAGCAAAAATATGTTTTTGAGATTGTATGTCATATTAGAGATTTCAAAATTCCCACATAAAATATTCATAAAAATCTACAATTTTATGAAAAGACAATACAATTTCTCTTTAACATAAAAGTAAAAAAATTTAATAAAGAGATACTAATTAATTAAATTTGGTAATTGAATACCACAAGATAGTTTTACAAAAAAAATTAGCTTTTGATTGATATTTATGTCATTTAAGTATAATTTAAATAACACAAGTATCAATAGAGAATGTAAATATAATAAATTATTCCCTATCAGAAAATACAAAACAGTAAAGTACATTTTAAGCAATACATACCAATACTTCTTGTCACATTGCACCAATTTAAAAGAAGCAAGAGAGAAATCACATTCAATAGTGCCAACCAAATAATTCGTTGAAACTATATAAGTAAACAATTTATTAATCACTGTAACAATAAAGTAAAATGATTAAATTTCTTTAAATATTGATTTTAAACATTACAATGAATAACCCCAAGGCAACCAATTAATTTGAATATAAAAAAATAAGAGTTTATAATAAATCAAGTTTATAATTGGAAATATTGTCAAATTTATTGGGTTTTTTTTATCAGACATACCTTTAATATATTAAAAAATTTTAAATATTCACTTTTAAAGAATAGCTTTTCCAACCTAATGACACAATCACATAAAAACAGATCTTCATATAACTTCTAATTAAGTCTAAAATACATAAAATTTATCACAATAATAAAAAAATAAAATAAATTTAAGATATCATGATCCAACAAAATCAAACATTAGAGCAATTAAATTTACTAACAATAGTATATCAATGTAAGATTTACTATTTTGAATAAAAAATAATTCTGAATCAAAATATAATATAAAGAAGTTGATATAATTAAGTTACATGGTTCAAAGTAACTAGAAATATAATACAATACAGAATATACATTTCAGTAATTTTAAGATTATGCAAATCAACACTAAATATTTAAAATTATTAAGTTTTAAATAAAAGGAAAAATCCTTTGTAAAATGATTAAAAAGAAAATTCAAAATCAATTACCTGCAAAAATTCAAATAGAAATTATGAAGTAAATACAGAAATATTTTAGGAGGAATACACATGCAATTAAATTACATGCTTACATATAAATATGAATATTTATATTGTTTTCGTATATTATATTGCTTGTTTGTTGTTAAATGATCAATGAGATCTTTACAAATGAGGGTTGATTAGACACATAATTAAATTTAAATTACATTTCAAACCATTATAAAATTCTATGCTTGAAGTGAAAATTGAAACCATAAGCTTAATTTAAACCAAAAGATCGCCAACCATTCAATTGAGAGTTCAAATAATATGTTCTCTAATACACATACATTCATTACATACTTCATTTTTAGATAAATAAGATTATTATCAGTGTTTATTAACATCAAGAAAACAAGGATTAAAGATGATCTAAACTGTACAAAATATATTGAGCTGTGTTCAACTCTTAAATATTTTATTATTGTAAGCATGTTTAAATCCAGTAAGAATTTATTGAATGTAAAGTAAAAATTAATAATTTTAAGCAAAATTAATATTATACTCAAATTAATAATTATTTTATTTATTTATTTTATTATTTTTTTTTGCTTATGACTAAATCATTATATTATTAATTAGCAAGATAATAGACAAAATATTAAAGAATTGTAAACATAAATATATTTAAGTTGCAAAATTATGATAAAAATTTCTCAGGTACAGACCAATGAAAAGGAAAGTTAATTTTGAGTTACAACTTTTGTGTGTGATTTTGAATGTTTATTGAAGCATTGAAATGATAATTCATGGGATGTAATAACTGAAATCACAAATACAGAATTGAGGGTGTGATTTCATTTGGATATATCTTTCAACAATGAACAATAAACTTGAAAAGATAGCAGACTTTATTCTCTACAGTTAGAAAAATATCTTAGAATTAATAGTTTTTACATGATGTAAACCAATTTTTTTTTTTATGGAGCAAAAACCCTCTAATTTTATTTTCATCACAAAAAATTTAATTTTAAAAAAAGTTCAACAATTCTATTTTTTTTTTTAACAAATTGTCATTGCTAGCAAAGCTTCTTACTTATCCCAAGCAGAGAACTTTTCCATTAAAAATTTAGCAGCAAATACTAATCAAATGAAGAAAAAAATGAAATAAATAGTGAGTATAAATAATAGTATAGATATACTTTATTCTTCCACCACATCTCTGGCCTTTGGTTAAACAGTTTTTTGGTTCCAACCCCACCTAAGGCATGGATGTTTGCAGTGGTTCAGAATCCACTTTAAACTTTGTAAGTCCCAGTCCAACTAACCCTTGTATGCAAAAATAAAAGACCACTGAGAAACACATAAAATTAAGTAATTTATCCCAAAAGGCAAAAACTTAGGCAGTGTGATGAAGACCTTCTTTCAATAAGAAACCAAATTAAATTCCACAAAGAGCAGAAGCAGTTCAAGATCTTGAACAAGATTCTCATTTATTGCATAAAGCATTATTACAATTTGGAGATAAACTATTGTATTTTAATTACAATTAATTATTTTATTCAATAATGAAATTGATGCAGATTAATACTCTGAATCAGACTTTTATAGTAACAAGATTAAAAGTTCCTAATATATATATAATTAATAGTACATTTTTATAAAATTAATCCAAAACCTAAATAGATTTGCATTTCCTACTTTAATCTATAACTACACTTTGTGGTGCGACAGCCCATGTGGGCCAAGGCCTACAGTGCCCATAACTGTTTCATTGACCATGAGCCCTGGGGTACAAAGCATGTGTACCAGTTAAGTGGTCAGCCTAACGTGAGACCCACAGTGTTTAGTTCCCAAGCATGCTTGGTCTCATTTTATCAACCTACTGAAGAGGTGAAAGGTTGAATCGACCTTGCCCAGACAGAGGATCGAACCTTGGGAGCATGAAACGCTATTTTAATCTATACAAAAAAATTTAAAAATTGGAGTTTATAGAGCAAATACATTTCTGAAAAATTTGTATTGGCAACTCAAAGAAATTGTAACCAAAATATAGACGTTCTTAATAACAATTTTTATACAGTACAAACTTTCTTTCATTATTGGATATCAAACTGAAACAGGTTGGAGTAAAGTTTTTTTTTTAAATTTTTATATCACCACATAGATCAGAAATGAATTACAAAATTCAAAGTATTTTCCATTATATAAAATTATTTTTTTAGCTTTAATTAATAAAATGATAAATTCATTTTTCCTGTAATCATTTTTCAAATATGAATAATAAAATTTATTTTATAGTACAGATTGAAGGTATAAAATTTTACTAAACTGAAAGATGCATTCTTTAGATATAAATAAACACTCAGTTTTTCCTTCAAGAAATACAATTTAAAATAATCTTAGAAAAATAATTTAAGATTTAAAAAGTAAAAATAATTATTTTAATTATAAAAAGCTTAATACATACTCTATTATCTTTGTAGACTGGCTTAAACTCTCTAAGTAATGAAGAAAATATTGAATATGTATGTTTTCCCAAAATCTTTCTGGTAACCTTAAAAAAAAAGCAATTAGTTTTCCTTTAATTTTTAAGAATTAAATTTTTTTACAATTAATAAAAAGAATGCTTTTTAATAATACTTTTCAAGTTTCAATCTAAGTATAAATAAGAGAACATTTGCTCAAATGTGCAAGAGCACATATCTATGAATAATGAATTTCATACAAAAAAAAACATACCAAATTTCAAAATATATAAATAAATTGCTTTTAATTTTCTAACTAAGCACTTGGATTCTAAAAGAATTTTTTTTTAAATTTCAAATAATGAATTTTTACATTAATAATTAAAGGGAAAAGGTCCATATTGCAGATGATTCTAATTCAATATAATGAAGAAAAAATTTGATAGCTTTGCTTTCTAACTTTTATATACCATTTTCAATAATCAAATCTAATTTTGCATAACTAAGCTCTTTAATCATTTAGGCACTAAATCAGCTAAAATAATAACTTTTATCTATAAGGGGTTCTATACTCAAAAAGTTCTTCTAGAAATGACTTTAAACTCAAATATTTCCCATCCACAAAAATTTTTCTTTGTCAAAATAAGTTAATTAGTGCAATTTACAGAAAAGTTCAAAACATGATGGCTTTAATTTTTATATATACATCAAATTACAAATATATACATCACACTACTAATATATATGATCTTTATATCAATATATTTAAAATAAATTTTCCTGAAAATGGTATGACATCATAATGTTTTTATCTGTTTTGGCTAATAATTTAGTAATGTATTGATTTCACGATTTCGAAAAGAATAGATAAAAATCTAATGTTTAACTGTGTATTTATATTTGAGTGATTAATGTTAATCAAATAATATTCATTATGATAAATAGAAAAAATTAAGAATGAAACACAAATTACAATGCACAATTAATTAAATTTAACAGATCTAAACTGGCAGACAAATAAAATAATATAAAATTTTAATTAAAAAATTAAGATCAAACATTAAAATATTAACAGAAGAGAGCTTACTGAAAGTGATTTGGATGAATTGTTTCTAAGTCGAAGATCTGAAAGAAAAAAAAAAGGTTATATTAATTGTTTATTAAAATTTATACAATATTTCAAATAAATATTTACCGTAAAATTTTTTAATACAATATTTTGGTTGAAAGAAAAAACATTACATTCAAGTAAAATAAGAATCTGTCTTTTAATACTGAAAATTAGCTTTGAATTCTCTTTTATAAGAACATTAGAGATGCATACATAATCATATATGCATATATATATATATATATATATATATATATATATATATCAGTTTCCCACATTTAATGCTAAATGCTTTACATTAAAATTCAATATAAAGTAACTTTATATCTAACTTAAGATCAATATAACCCATATGTAGTCCAAAGTTTTATTGTACTTTTCTGTTTTAATCTTATATTACTTAGCCAAAAAATATATATAAATAAATTTTTGTACAATAAATATAAAATAAATTTAGCTATAAACATGCTTTAAAATATAGAATAAATTAATTTTATTCAAATAAAAATTTTTGAAAAAGTATCAGAAAATAAATTTTTTAATCAAATTGAACATACAGGATAAATTTAATGTACTATGAAACATGATATCAATTTCCACATTAAGGTAAATAAAGCTGATAAAACATTTACAAAGGAATTATTATTAGTATGAAAAATGAATATAAAATTATGGTAAACTCTATACAATATTGTTACACAAAATTTATGAATTAGTCCGCTTATAAAGAACAAAACATTTGCATAAAACGCAGAAAAGATGTATGCAATTATGTATGTAAAAAAGTATGTAAAGGTCTTTCCATCTACAATTGAAATTAAAAATCTTTGAAAAAACATGCAATTTTTTTTTAAATAAATCTTCTTTCGACAAAATCAGAGGAGCAAGTCGAAATAAAAAAAAAAATTAGGTACTATTCCATTATATTCCAGTAATTTATCATTGAAGCTATTGCTAAAAAGTTTCCATCAGAAAAAAACTTTGGTATTTAAATAAATTTTATCAACAAATGATAATTATTTATTTAAATAATTACTTAATAAATGATAATTGTCTACAAAATGTAAATAAAATATTTATACTATATTTTAGTAGGTTCTAAAAATATAAACCTTTTTTAAAAAATAAAGGATGTAAATATTTACGACAATATTAATTGCAATTTATTTTCTTTCCCATTACGATGGAAACTGAACCAAAAGTTTTACTGATGAGTAAATATGACAAAACTAAATGTAATATCAAACATTGTATGAGAGCTTTAATCCTTTGATTGATAAAAAAATAAGAAGGCAACAATTTAGTTGCATTTAAATGACATAAAATAATTTTTTAATATGATACAAGATAGACTATAACAAATAATTAAGACTGTTGCAAATCTATTTTATATGGATAAAATAAGGCTGTTGATAAAAATAAAAGAGTTAATTGTGTTTAGTAGTGTTTTACATTATATACAATAACTATGAGACATATTAATTGCAGTTATATAAGTATTAATTTAACATATAAAAATTAAATAATTTAATCCCAGAAATAACGGCGATAAGTTCTATTATGGTTAATAACAAATACCAAAACTTATATAAGAAAAAAATTGTTCTATGCCTACATCACACATACAAACACACTTTTTTCTAAAAAAACTTGTGAAACAATGTTTTATAAAATATATAACATTTTAGAAACAACTTAAATTACATTGATTATTATTACGCATATAATTAATATATGTTATATCTAGATGATTATCATAAAAACTCATTTGTTATAAGGGATACACATTTTCAGAAAGTACAGTTATAGTCTTGTTTTTAGAATTAAAACAATTCAATTTTTTTACCTGAAACAAATTTAAAAATTTTTAAATGTTGGAATAAAAACATAATTAAGACGTAAAAATGAAAATAAATTATAAGAATAGAATTATGTAAATAAATTATAAGAGTATTGCCTTGAAACTCGAAATCATAGAATTCATTGAATGTAATCATAAATAAGGCTATTATTTTTGTTAAAATTACGTACTTGGCATTTATGATTTCTTTTTATTTAATTTCATTTAAACGAAATAGAGGTGATTTTTATATTATTCCTTAATTGACTTAACTTGTTTACTATACAAATACTTAAATAAACTTAAATTAATTATTAAACAATTTTTGACAGTCTCGATCTACTAAGAATTAGCAATGCAAGACAAGTATAAGTATATATATATATATATATATATATATATATATATATATATATATATATATATATATATATATATATATATATATATATATACTGTAGTACTTTTGAACATGCGATTGTCAAATTCTAAGGATAAAAGGAGGCTTTGATTATATAAAATTCATTATTTGAATGTCTTAAACTTGGATCAATTGGATTTAGCTTGGGCTCTTCCATATGTTCGACATTATCATGCATTAATATAAAGTAAGCATTAATATAAATAGGGTAAGATACAATATGGAGCCTATGTAACTGATCTGTAAACCTTTGAAATATCAAATCACCATTTTGTATCATGTATTGTTCAATATATACTAAACACACTCCATATCATTCACCCACTTATTTCATAATGCAATATGATTTGATATTATGTTTAGCAATAATTTAGACAAGAACAGGAAGGTTGTGAAAACTAAGTAATGCCAAATGTTAAATTTATGATGTTTACATAATATTACATTTATCCAGTTAATTACAAATTTTAACAGACACATTGATAAACTATATAATTAAATACATATATTACATGAAAGGGTTATTGCCATCAATTTCAATTTGGTAATTAATTGATTTAAAGTTCATGATTTTCAGGAAAATTGATTAAGTTATAATTCAAATTGGGATATAACTTCTCCTGAATTTTTTGGTACCTATGTTCTGAAAATGCTTTAGTTAAAAAAGAAATTAATTTTTTTTTCAAAAATTACAAAACTATAATAAGAATATTTGGCTTCATTGCAGCTAAAAGTGGTTGCCGTTATTTGATAGGATGCAACTATGTAAAAATTTTCCTATACTATGTTTTCTTCTTTTTGAAGTCTAATAGTTTAAATAATAGTTTCTGTTATATTTTTACTGACAATCATAAAAAAAGGAATGAGTTATTCTAAAAGGATAAAATTTTGCCGATTACTTTCACTCAGAATACAATACAATATTTACACAGAAAAAAAGAATTTATGAGAAATATTATCTTGTACAAAGTTGTTAGACAATATGATAAATCATATTTAAAGAAATAAAGCACTTGATATCGATATTTTATTTAAAGGCTTGTAGTTTCTCATTACATATTATTCATACATGTGTTTCAATATTGGTACTTTAGTTACAAAAACTTCACAATTACCTTCCATTTTGACAAAAACAGGACACAATTTTGAAATTTTATGTTATAATTCTAAGATCTTAATCTCATTTTATATTGACATTGGGTCGTATGTAAAAACCGTCAATCGGTAAACCCAGGACATCCATTACCAATATCAACACGCAGGCAAAAGCAACACAACAAACATTGAAATAAATAACAATATTGTGTTGCCATAGGATAAAACTATGAAAATAATAGAAAAACAAATAGACTGTATTAAATTTAAAAAATTATTTTCACAACATGTTTTTTTATCCTTATTGGTTCACAATATTCCCAACGAAAGTAGGTAAATACAGTAACTTTATAAGTTAATTTATTAATTTTTATAATAAAGTTATGAATTCTTTTTAATTTTGGAATTTTGAATGAATCACATCATATTTATCATATCAATGTGATTTCATAAAAACAAAATCACACTATTACTTTGTGAATAGTAATTGTCAATTGCTTAAGGTATAAGCAGTTAGTTTATATTTTAAAGTAAAGCTTTGTGCATATCACAAGTATGTTGTTGACTTAGTAAGAATTTCTTAGATCATGATACTGTGAGATGTGACTTTTATTCTGTCACAGAAAAGATGAAAACTGAAATAAATATAATTTAAAAAAATATCAAAAATTGTAATATATGTAGAACCAAGGTATTAGTCTTAAGAATTATTTACAAATATTGCATTTATTAGTTTAGAATTCTATTAATTAATGAAATTTTTAAAAGTTTAAATCGCTTTTGTGTATGTTTTGTCTTGTTTTTTTTATTTTGATTTTTCTTCTATTCTTTTCTCAACGTGTTAATGACTAAAATCAATGGAAAACGGCTTCTCAAAGCATGGGTCTTTATATAAGAAATCGCTTCAAATGAACAAAATGAACTTCATCAATATATTCTCAGACATTCGAGGGTGAACTTCGCCTTGTTTGCTGCCTCTCGAAGAATGTGATTTGAAAGCAGGCAGAATGAAAAGTTGGATGTATGACGCCGTCTCAATATGACATGACGTAAATGAAACTTTATCTGACATCATTAAATCAATAAGATTTGTCATAAAGTGGCGTAATCATGATCTCAACTGAAACAACAGAAACAACCACTTTATGGCTAAAAAGAGTTTTTAATTGAATTATCACTATTATAATGAAAATCGAAGGCATAATAATAATCTTGATTGTGTTTAAATCCTAGAGTATGACATTTTGTACCTTATTCTACTATTATGAAAATCAACATTTATCACACGAATATTCATATTGATTTAAGGCAGTTATTTTTAATTAACTTATTTTTATGTAGAAAGTAGTATAACTTTTTACACGAATGGAATGGAAATACAAATTAGCAATGTCCTCCGGATGAAAATAAAAATGGTTGCATGGAATGTATGGAAACTTAAATCAGAATGTCGGTCTTTGTCTATCTTCGGATAAAAACATTTAATTTTGAAATTTTGATAATAAGTTTAAAATATAACTAACGCCGATTTAAATTCACTATAAGGCTTATTATACCGTGATGTCGTTTATTAAAAAGAGGTAACATTTTTTTCCAGCTTCAATTAAAAAGTTTCTTTTTCAAAATTGTTATCTATGTGTTACCGCTGAAAGTAAATATATTTAGGGATATAATAGGTAAATATATTTAGGAAGCAAAATAAATTTAAGGCATCAGATCATCCTATCTTTCTACTTTTTAACTATTTTTTAAAAATAACAGCATTTATTATTATTTTTCAATTAAAAAAATATTGTTTGCCTTCTTTATCAAATTCATTTTTAATTTTACCTAGATATCACAGGTCAGAAATACATTGCAATAAAGAGGGGAAAATCACAACTATAATATTTAATATTGTAGCTTCTTAATATTAATTATGTTAAAACTTAGTGTCTATGAAACAAACATTTACTGTTTAAATTGAAAATATTAAAACAACTCAAAGTTTAACACATAAACATTCTCTTAAACATCACATTTTGTGCAAACTAAGGAATTTCGAAATCAAAATAATTTAATTTCATACTAACCCAAGTAACAAAATAGCATGGCCCAATATTGGCAATCTTGCCAAGATAAACCCAATTAAGGACCTATAAATGGGCGCCACTTTTTCCAAAATATTGGGTATGCCAAAATATGCCAAGGTTGGTCCTATCATGGGAGCTAAGTTTTCCCCAGTCTACCATGATAAGCCATTATTGGTCCTAGAAAAGTAGCCAAGTTACTATCTATCTTGGGCATACCAAGATTTTGCCCAAATATAAATCCAATATGGCTGCCTACTTTTCTAAGCTGTTTTGTTGCATTTTTGTTTACAAAGAATTTTCTTATTAATTAAGATCAATGTTCCTGAACTTTAATCATTTTAAAACTTCTATTCTTGAAGTTTAATCCCGACCGTTTTATTTATTTATCAAGAAGTTTTCAAAAAAGTAGCCTTGTTGGTAAATTTAATTTTTCTTATATTTGTAATAACAAATTTTGGTTACCATGAAAAATTTTAATCTATTTAAACTTAAAATTATAATCGAAATCAAAATATTTTATGTTTTTATGATTAGATATATTATATTTACTTGCAATTGTTTGCATATTATTTACCATGAAACTACCCCAAAGCCCAAAATCCGATGATATTGTTATACATATTAATAAATTAGCTGTCTGAGCATTTATCTACTTTTATTTATTCAAATTTATTTATTTATTCTGATAAATGTATTTACAGAATATTATTCTGAAAGAACTACTGTTTCGATTTATTTGGCTTCATATATTATTTAATTGCTGAGTTAGTTATTGTTAAATTACTTATTATATATATTTTGGTTCAATGGGTAAATTTTTTTAATTTATACACAACAATTATCTGTTACTTATATATATTAAAAAACAACAACTTTAAATTTTCAACTTGTTTCATTGTGTAGGGAAATTAATATCATTTATTTAAATCAAATGTAAGTATCGAAGAATGCATTTAATAATCAGCTTTATAAGTTTTATCTAAAAAAATTGCACATTTTTATTTTATGTTTAATTGCGAAATAAAAGAACACTAGCTTTACATATCATGGAGCTTGTGAAGCATTAATTTAGATCCTTCACAACATTTATGCCAACTTTTAAGTCAGAATACAATAATTAAAAAATTCTTATACTTATGTTGGACATTGATTTGTGACCGTTTCCAGAATAGTGCTATAATTGTTCAAAAGTCTTCATCATAGAGTATTTTTCTTTCAACTATTCATTTCAATACTAATTTTTTTGTTAACAAATACTGTTGAAATGAAGCAGTTACAGTAATATAATTTAATATATGTTTATAATAAAGAAAAGAGATCATAGGCTTCTAGGTTTGGTTTGTTTGTCGCTCAACGGTCATTTTTTGCACACGAGGGCTCGTGTGCAAAAAATAGACCGGGATCTACGGATTATAGGGGATTCCGAACCACTACAAACGTCCATGCCCAAGGTGGGATTCGAACCCACGAACTGTTGAACTGAAGGCAAGAGCGTTAACCATTCGGCTGCCAGCTTTGCCAAATGCTACTAGTTGAAAGAGTCAACAGTTGATGTCATATACAACAAATTTAATCTTGACACTTTTTAAAATTAAAAAAATTACTTTAAGTTAGAAAAGAACTTCAATTACTTTTTAAATGAAATGTATTCATGTGTAAAAAAGTATTATTCTAATAATTTTTTATTGTTAAATTTATAGGTGCTGTTCCAGTCCTGACCAATTAAAGTGAAGAGGCATCAGGGTCAGTCATAGACATTTTGGCGCTATGGGCAAAACCTTAATTTTGCGCCCCCGTTTTTTTTAAGTAAATCTCATGCTACCATAACAGAAAGTCAAGAAAACATTGAAAAAAAACAACTAAAAAACACGTTATTAAAAACTCAAGCATTAGTTAACAAGATAAGCAATTTAGCACTTAGGGCAAAATAACAAAAATTAAAATGAAGTAATGCTAACTAAACTAATATCCCATATTATAAATAAATTCTAACTAACCAAAGTAATTAAAATGCCCTTTTTCTAACTTTTCTTTAGGCAAACTTACGAACCAGCGATTTCAAGTCTAATTTGTCACTAATTTGGTGTTCTATAGGTATCATTGCCAATCCATTAAGATGATTTTGCGTCTGCATCATTCTGAGATAATTTTTTTTATTTTTTGTTTTGAAAAGCTTCTTTCCCGTGAAGCCACAGTGACTGGCAATGTAAGTAGGATTCTTAATGCTATGCTGAGATTTGGTGCGAATTTAAGTGTAGCGATAAACTTATAAACTTCAATAGTGGTTTCCCTTTTTGTTAATAATGACGAAACAATGCTTATTTCATCGGCTAGTTCCAGGGCGTTAAGACCGCTTGAATTTCCATCAGTTAAAACTACTTCCAAATCTTTGCAATGAGCCAGTAACACATTTCTGGGCATGTTTTTTTAGACCAAAAATATTATACAAAAACCTGAAATAATTACTGTGAGTATATAGCAAACTATATCTGGTTTCCAAGGCATTTATTGCTTGATGTATAGTGTGAAAAAAAATCTATTTTATATTTTATTTGCGGTCTTGAATGGGTTCATCCCGGCCCTCATACAAAAACGTTCTTATTTTGCTTCTGACACGATGACGTGGTGTGGTGGTTTCGAAATTAGCTTCCACGTCAATCTCTGAAGCAAGCTCGGTTGTTTCTAAAATGATGCTTTCAAAAGTTTCACCTGATCTCAGGTTTTTAAAGAAGAGTTTGCAGTTGCTAAGTATATCAATAGCTTGTAACATATCAAAATTTTCAGTTTGTAAAAGTTTGCTGATGTGTTTAATATGACTCAAAATTTTGTACCAGATCACAACAGAGCATGCAAATTTGAACTGCTTCAAATTATTTAATAATCCGCTAGCCTCGTCTCTGATCATATTATCGATTTCTGAATCTTCATAATATGTGTGCTGTACAAAGCATCGTGAATTGGACCAATTTCAAACGCAGAGTTTTCAATGAGTTGACTCGACTTTCCCATCGCGTATCACTCAATAGTTTTAGGGTGTAAGTACCTATATATTTAAGTGATATTGCCCAACGAAAAGAAGAGGAAGAAAAAAAATATATAACTTTTGAACAATATTGAAAAAAATGGCTGCCTGAAATGAGGATTTTGTCATATCGTTTACAACCAAATTTAGCGAATGGCTGCTGCATGGAGCATAAAATGCTCTGGGTTTTATATTTCTGATTCTTCTTTGTACTCCCGATTTTTCTCCTTTTATTTTGGAACCGTTGTCATACCCTTGGCCGCGCATGTTTTCTACTTTAAGCCTATTTTCTCTAGCTCTTCTAGTAAAACCTCCGATAAATTCCTTAGCTGTTGATCTCCCAATTGGTAGAAAACCCAAAAAGTTTTCGTTGATATTAACTTGAACTTCAGACTCTGATTCCTGTATGGAGACAAATCTTACCACAAATGTCATCTGTTCTACTTTACTTGCATTGGGAGTACAGTCAAGAATCACGGAATAATACTTCGCCTTTTGAACTTGCTCATTGATGTGGTGCTTTTTGTTGTCATGCAACAATTCAATTATTTCATTTTGTATAGTTTTCCCTAGATATGTAGCTTTGATTTCTTCTTTATAATCTATCTTACAGCCAATAATTGAATTAACTTTAAAAAGTTTCCATTATTGTGTTAATACAGTTATCGCTTGTTCCTGGAAAAGCTAGAGAGCTCTCGCCTAGCATTTTAACGACTGATATAATGCGTAAAAAAACTTCAGACCAGTGATTTATCTCAGAATCAATGCGTCTCCGAGAAACTGCATCTATTGTTTCTCCTATTTTCAATCTTTGCTTCAATTCAAGCATGATTTCAAACAATCTATATGAGTTTTAGCATTTTCATGATGTGCTAAGGAGTCCCCTAAATGCTTCCAGTCTTTAAATCCCCGATTGCCAAGAGCGCTCAAGCTAGATGGTGCAGTAAAAAGTCGATATGGAAAACAGTACAAAGCGTTTTGAAATACGGAATATACCATCCATTCTCTGAAAACCTCTTCTCCATTTCTAAGCTTTTTCTTGTAATGTTTTGGAGAGAATCTTCTATGCTGATCATCAAAAGGAAAATTAAAATTATACAAAGGTGCAGCTGGACCACGCTTAACCAAAAAAAACTGTATCTGCTACACGCATGATTTCGGGCCAAAATCCGGGGTCAAAGGAGATACTTTGGACGGTAGCCTTTTTTAAATTTTTATCTGAGGTCTGCACAACTTGCAAATTTTGATAATTGGAACTGCACCGAACTGCATCACTACTCGCCAAACTCGTTTTAGATGACTTACCCAGCTCAGTAATGCTGACGGTTGCGTCCAAAGGGAAATCCATATCCGGAAAGTCAGTATCTATAGGTGCTGGGCGTTGTTCAAATGTTGGTCGGTTGTCGGAGCGTTGAAACTACCTTCTTTCAAGAAGTTCTGTAATGCATCTGACTGTTTTTGAAGCTGTGTTTGCTTTTTCTACCTCCGCTTTTTAAATTTGCTCACTGAGGGTTTTCTCTTAGCATCGGACATTTTGGTTTCTGGAACAAACTGATTAAAATAAAAAATAATGCGGATATATATATATATATATATATATATATATATATATATATATATATATATATATATATATATATATATATATATATATATATATATATATATATATATATATATATATATATATATATATATATATATATATATATATATATATATATATATATATATATATACATAAATAATTGGTGTTTTGTTTCTTGTTTGGTAGTTTTGTGTAAAATATATTTTTGTTTTTAATTTTTTTTAAATTTCTGATCAAGATAAAATATTGTATAAAACTCGTGCCAAAACTCTCTCTCTACGCTTTTTTATACTCGCCACTTCTAAGCACTTGCTGCGCTGCGCTTTAAAAACCACTTGTATAAAATAGCTTGCTTTTTGACATTTTTATAAACTACTATTTCGTTAGTTCTCAAAAGAATGGTTACACCATAACAACCAAGTCACACTATGTAGCGACGGATTTACAATTTATGTGGCCCTACGCTATATAATTTTAGGGGTCCCTACTCCCTACATTTTATTTTTATATTTGTAATATATAACTACCTAATTCTTTTAATTCGAAAGACAATCTAAAACAAACAAAATGAAAAATACACTTCTGGCCATTAAAATTGCTACACCCAGAAGGAATGGAAATAAGAGAACGATATTTATTGTACACATACATTATAGTGGAAAGAACAAGTGATTAGATTTACAGGAAATTAGGATGTATAGATCGTGAGAAATCAGTATCCAGAGTAGCCACCTCTGGCTGCAATAACAGCATTTATCCGCCTAGGCATGGAGTCAAACAGATATTGTATGGCATGTACGGGGATCTCAGTCCATGCAGCTTCAACACTATGCCACAGTGCATCGACAATAGTGGATGGTGAGTGATGGCGTGCCAATCGCTCAGCATCCATTGACCACACGTTCTCAATTGGTGACAGACCAGGAGAACGTGCTGGCCAGGGTAACAGTCGAACCTGTTCTGTATCAAGGAAGTTCAGAACAGTACGGGTAACATGCGTTCGTGCATTATCCTGTTGAAACAAAGCATTAGAGAGGCCTCGAAGATAGGGTAGAGCCACGCGCATTAACACATCGGAAATGTAACGGTTGCTGCTCAAAGTGCCGGTAATGCGAACAAGAGGTGATCGAGATGTGTATACAATGGCAACCCATAAAATCACTCCAGCAGATGGGCCAATATGGCGATGTCCAATGCAAGATGGCAATGCACGTTCTCCACGATGCCCCCAAACACGGATGCGGCCATCATGGTCCTGTATACAGAACCGAGCATCATCTGTAAAGATGATGTGATGCCATTCTCGAGTCCAGGTTCGTCGCTGATCACACCATTGAAGGCACTCCTGTCTGTGACGCAGCGTCAATGGTAGCCAAAGCCAATGTCGCCGTGCAGACAATCCATGCTACTGCAAACGTCGTCGAACTGTTCGAGCAGAAACTTGTTACTTTGCAAATGACTCCATTTCTCGACTCAGGGTTCGTGACGTGGCTATACGATCCTTTGTGACCATGCGGATAAGATGTCTGTTATCTCTGCTGTTAGTGATGGGGGTCGCTGAGATCCTGCATGACGTTCCGTATGATTGTCCTGAAACCATCGATTCCATATTCTGCTAACAGTCATGGGGTCTCGACCTA
Source organism: Latrodectus hesperus (assembly GCA_037975125.1). Taxonomy (NCBI): domain Eukaryota; kingdom Metazoa; phylum Arthropoda; class Arachnida; order Araneae; family Theridiidae; genus Latrodectus; species Latrodectus hesperus. The sequence goes on from CM075850.1 coordinate 43,073,342, forward strand.
CGCGAGCAGCAATATTGCGGTACGATAAACCGCAATCTTGGTAGGCTATAATCCTTCTGCAATCAAAGTCAGACACGTGCTGATAGTTCTTCTTCTTACACGAGGCATTACAGCAACTTTCTTTGCCGAAAACAACATTGAAACGGAAATTGAGTATGAGAAAACTGCTGTCAAATCTCTGGTTTTATACACATTGTAGATGTCGCTACTGTCACCTGCTTTGCATGAATGCGCTGAAAATCTAATCATTTGCACATCACAGCAAGTTCTACCTGTCATGCAAATTTCACGTGTGTGGTGTGCCGCTTTCCTGGTGTAGCAATTTTAATGGCCAGTAGTGTAATTAGAAACGTTTTTCTAATTTCTTAAAAATCATTTCTTTTTGAGTAATTCAAGTTTTTTTATTTTTCACTTATTTTATAAAAAAATTCCTAAAGATTTTCTTTTGTTTTTTCATTAATTTAGTCTATATTTAATTTTTACTGCCACCAATATATATATATATATATATATATATATATATATATATATATATATATATATATATATATATAGCCAGTGAAGGTATTGATTTAGTGGGCCCAAGGTAATTATTTACATTAAGACTAAGTCGGTAAAGAATATAATAATTTTTAAGTAATTTAGTTTTAGCAGATCTAAACATAAAATCCATACAACAAAAAAGATTTTCTGTCTTTATATCATTTTAATGTGATATTGTTTATTGTTTAACAGCACTCAGTTGCGGATGTGTGCTCAAAAGAACTAAAATCTATCGTAAAGTTATATGTGTAGCATTAAAGTATTTGAAAATTGATCTAAACATCGGAATAAAATGAATTTTTTTAACATGGAAGAATAAAGTAATTATGTTCATCACCAGGTGTTAAACCGTCAGAGCATAAAGTTGTTGAAGCCTTGCAGAAGCGAATCTATATAAATGAGATCATTGTCAAGCGATTAAAGATTTTTTCCAGATGGATGAAACATTTTATCAGATAAATTCTCAAATATGATTGTTTTTTCAAGCTGATATTAATAATTATAAGACATTTTGTGACATCCAAACAGAATGTGACCTTGTTTTTGAAATGCTTGTGACAAGTAACTGTAACGAAATTAAAAGTAATGTTGTAAAGGTGGGAAAATTTTATTCTCCCGGAAATTTTGAAAATTTTCGGAAATTTCGGAATTTTTCGAGAATTTTGAAAGTGTCTAAAACACTGAAAATTTCTAGAAAATTTAGAAAAAAATTTTTTTAAAATTTATTAAAACAAATAAAAAAATTCGTTTATTTCATAACTCCTACAATTTTTATGGTGGAAAAAGAAAATTTGAAATTCACATAATGAATTGAATAAATTTACAATAAAGATAAGGACATACATAACTGTAAATGACAATAACAATAATTATATGAAAGTATGTATTATTTTTTAATTTTCGACCAGAAGATCACTCAGTTTATAAATTTAGAAACTGCAATATTTCAGAAACTTATGTTTATAAGCTATGTGTTGAAATTAACACTGGACATAAGCAGTAACATAATAACTCTTATGGTATACAAGTTAATTTTGTGATTCGTTCTTTGTGAAGTTATATTCACAAACCAATATATATATATATATATATATATATATATATATATATATATATATATATATATATATATATATATATATATATATATATATATATATATATATATATATATAAGACTAAGAACAATTAAAAAAATTAGTGTTCAAGAAAATTATTTTGCTTCCTTTCTGAGCATAAATATAAAATAAGAGTCATGTCAATATTCAATCTACTCTTGTGTTGTTGTCGTGTGCCAGCTAGGCTGGCATTAAGGAGTGCGCTACCCCACTTATCCAACTGAACCATATTTTGGTGTAGAGTCTGACCTCCTCAGTACGCACATGTCATAGGTTTGAACCCAGGACCAGGCATGCTGACCACTAGATAAGTTGGGCGGCATTCATTCTACTAGTCCTGAGAAAAAGTTTTGGTATTTTTAATTATTTTTAATTAAATACCAATTTATAATTTTTATTGCTTTGACCCTTATTTTTGTTTTCTTCAATGTGAAACAATATTAGTTATAGTTGCCAAAAGTTGTCTGCAGTTCACCATGACCTAGCGGTAAAACAGCGCTCATTACAGCAAAGCGTACAGGCTCGATACCAGTCATTGTTAAGCAGTGGGTGATGGCTGTTAAGCTTCTGTTTTCTGCATAGACTTCTGTCAGAGTTGATGCTTGGGAGTTTTGTTTCCTTCATTTTGACATGTGAATTCGATCCATTAACTAGAAAAAGTTCTCCAGGATGGCAACGTAACTTCGTTGATGTTAATATGGCTTACAACGGCTATAGGCTTTTCAGCTGTGCAATCCACGTTGTTTTGATTTCCAAAATTAGAGCTCAGCTTAGCCTAGTTAAAAAAATAGCGCTTTTCAGAGGGCTCTTGGCTCGATCCCAGCTATGACTGTTCTACGAGATATTGAAGCTTTGACACAGCTTAGTGGACAGCCTAATGGCAGAACGACGTTATAAAGTATTTTTAAGAGCCCAATGCGGGACACCGTCCCCTGAATTTTATATCCGTTATGATCTATTAATCGGAATAGATATCATTTATCGGCATTCTTCTCGGCACTTTCACAATGTCTCCATCAAACTCGGGACTTTCCAATACTCCTCTAAATACCTTGTCAACACTTGTATCATTCGATTTCCTAAAGAATCTTCGATGAATTATATGCTAAAGACTGTCCTACGTCATTTTAGTAAAGTACTCATTAGAAATCTAAAGTGTTTAATATATGTATTTATTATGTATTTATTTGAATAATAACCTGTACTCTAATAAATTTAAAACATAAGAGTGAATCTCACTAATTTTTATTTTATTTTAGAGTATAATCATAAAATATTTGAAAATCATTTTCTAAATGAAAATGTATGATTTGTTTTCATCCATAAAGTGCTAAAGATGAATCTAAAGTATAGGAATAAAACATGCTATTTAATTCATGTAAAAGCACAATTTGTAAATATTTTAATAAAACATTTTGGAAAAGAGAGAGAGTTGAGCAAACCACTATACATGTTGCAGCGTATTCAGTCTGGGAAGGCTGAACTAAAGGTTGGCACTGCATCTAAAAAATCAGACTCAACAATTTGAAAATCCTGACAAAATATTTATTTATAATTTACCCGATAAATCACGATACATAAAATGTAGGCTCCAGGAAAATTGATGAATTCTCCAAATCCAAAGAACGTTTCCCTACAATTTCGAGTTTGGGAAACTTCCTGCAGATACCTGGGAAAACAGTCTCGGAATATCTATGATTTCGATGATCCTTTCAGGAGATTCCTGGATGCTCGGGGTATCGGCTCGAGGTCTGACAGGCAGCGTCAATATCCGTGATCAAAACTTAAAGGTAGCTCTCTCCGCTTCTTTCCAGTCTCTGCGACTTGTCCGCTCTGTGACTCTCTCAGAATCAGATTTCTGGGAAAGCACTATAGACAGAAGTCCTCTCAGCTTGGATCTGTTGTGCTCACAGAGTTTCGGCCTGCGTAGTAGGACTTTACTTCTTCATCTGCTGTAGTTCCATATAGGAATGCTTGGCTTTTCTGACATCGATTTGAAAAATCTTTGTGTGAAAGTTTTAGAAAACTGTTATGTTGCCCAATTAGCATTGAGCATTTTGAGGGTGGTTTGTAAGAGCAAAGATTTCCTATATTAAATTGATAGTTGTATGGAAAAAAATGAATGCATTTCTGGATTTTTATAAATGAAATAAGAACTTTTCTGGGATATAATATAATGCTAAAGATAGAAAACAGAGTCTACATACACTATATACGTTGAGAAACTATCCATTTTATCTAAGAAAATGCTTTGCTACATTGTTTTATATTTATCTTCTCTTAAATATTCATAATTGAAGACCTCTTTGAAATTTACTGTTTCGCAATTTTTTGCTTTTTCTTAAAAGTTTTCTTTTAATTTATTTAAGTGTGCTAAAATATCATCTACTTTAAGGTCTTTGGTAATATTTTTATTTCTAATATAATATGGAGTATTTGAAATATATGTAAGCACTTTTTATGGGAAAATTTGTAGCTTTCGTTGATCTGCTTTACTAATATTGTTCCATACTGGAAATGCATAGGTTATAAATAGGTTTTATAATTGAGATATAGAGAAGTCAATTTAATTATAATGACAGCTTTGATTGTTTTCTATAATTGTTTTAATGCTACTATATGCTTGAGGGGCTTTGGTGATAACTTGATTAATGGGGTGGTCACTTTATTATTTATGATTAATCCCAGATACTTGGCTGTATTTACTTGCGGTATTTCCGTATCGAACAAGAATAATTTGTTATTATATCTGTGCTTGATTTTCTTTTTCTTTCTCCTTTTAAATATTATTAGTTGTGATTTTGTGTGTTGATTGCAACTCTCCAATTAATGCACCAGTTTTCAATTTCACTTAATGCTATCTGTATTTTATGAATTGCATAATTGGGATTGCTTCATTCAGCTAGGATTGCTGTGTCGTCTACATAAAAGGCTATTTTAGTGCTCGTATTATTGTCTTCAGTTGTAGGGAAGTCGGGAGTATAAAAAAGATATAAAATAGAGCCGAGGATACTTCCTTGTGGTACCTCTGCTTTTATGCTTAAGGTGAGGGATGTTTCTATGTTGTATAAGAAACTTAAAAAAATCTATTATTTAAGTAAGAGTAGATTATATATATAATGTTGTCATGACGCTGAATTAAATTTACGCCATGAATTCATCACACAACATATTAGCAATCATTTTTTTACTATCCTCTATGATTGCACATAACACACCATTAAATTTTCAAGAACATTTTATAAACGAAACACCACCATAATATTCTCAACAGGGCCTTTCTAAAATCCCATTTTCGAATCTAGCCGAACAGCCCTCCATCCTCTCTCTCTCTCTTTTTTTACTTCTTGTTTTGCTGCCTCTGCTATGCCACCTTGGGTCGTCAAAATCATTACAATGTCTGGATTCATCTATAGTTGCATTAGCTTATGTATTAAGCCTTTATGCCAAACGCAACTGAATGCCTTTGAGACGTCCAACATTAGCATGGGTGAATAGAGAATATGTAAATTCTGTCTGATAATTTCCGTGATTCTGAGTAGTTGTTTAACTGCAGAAAGCTGTTTTCTGAATCCATATTGCTGTGTAGGTAGTAGTTCGAGATATATTTTCATTCTATTTTAGATAATTTTTTCAAATATTTTTCCTAGTGTGGGGAGCAGGCTTATGGGTCGATAATTTTCTGCTATTCTTGGATTTTTTCCAAGCTTGGGAAACAAAATGATTGTAGCAATTTTCCAGATGGAGGGGAAATAGAATATTTTGAGACAATTATTGTAAATCTAAGCTAGCTCTTATTAAGGAAATCTCTTGGTATATTTTTATCATGTTATCAGTAACTTTGTCAACACCTGGGGCATTTTTGGTTTTAAGACTTTTAACTATTGAGGTTCTTTCTTCTATGTTACTTAGTTCTATATTTGAGCTAGGAGAATTGTTTTCTATAAAAGGTTTTACATTTTCTTCTACTACTTTGGTGAATATTTTGCTTATATAATGCTGAATTTTGATTATATGATGCTGTAAAGAATATTACCAGTTTTGCTTCATTTGCATAAGCTTGACCATTTTGACCTTGGAGATTTACTTTCTGCTTCTGCTTTAATTGCTTAGCCAATGTTCAAACTGCATTGTTTTCTGAGTTCATGCTTTCAATTTTTTCTGTCAAGGTGTTATTCCTGTATTCCACACAATCTTTTTTAATTTGTTTAGTTATTTTGTTGACTAGTTGCTTGAAATATGGATTTAGAGTTTTTGATGTTGTTTTCTTAGTCTGTTTCTTTCTTTTATGTTTTTCCTGATATGACTGGGAAGTTTTATATAATTTTTGTGATATTTTAATTGTTGCCATATCTTTTGCCTTTATTGTCTTTTCATTTGGATTTTCAATTTCTTTTAAGATTTAGTTTCGCATTTGTTGTCTTGTTTCTTCATTAGTTTGTTCGAGGATTTCTTCTTCTGCTGTGTTATTGTTTTTTGAGTTTACATGTTGTTGTAGGATATTATAATAAAGAAACCAGTTTGTTCTGGAAATAAATTTTCCATTGTTTTTGTTGATACCTAGGCTGCTTACAACTGGCAAGTGGTCAGAAATAAGGTCAACTATTGTTATTGCTGAAAGTGGAATTTTGATGTTTGTGAGGCAAATATCTAAAATATCTCCAGGGTGGACTCTATTGGTGCAATAATTTTGCATTTTTTGCTGAATAGTAATATTTAAGAGAGTTCTTCCGTTCTGATTATTAGCTTTACATCCCCAATAAGTATGTTTGTTATTTAAGTCCCCGCCTACAATTGTGTGGATGTTAGAGGAAAAAATTTATGCAAAGTCTTTAGGATTAACAAGGTTTTGAGGTCTATTATATATACTAGTGACTTTTATTTTAAAATTATTATAGAGATTTGCAGCTACCGATGCTTCTTCAAAGCCTCTGCTATTGTAATTACTACATCGTGTAGATTGATAAAAGCGTTTAATGGCAATTTACTCCTTTATGGTGGCCTCTGTCAGTCCTGTAAAAGTTGTAATTTAGAATGTTGAATTTGATTGAAGGTTTTAGATGAGTTTCTGTGAGCAAGATGATGTCGATATTTTGTTGACCCAGACAATTTATTAACTCTGTTTGTTTGTTTTTGATTCTATGAGCATTTCATGTTGCTATGTGCATAGGAGAGAAAATGAGCTTGTAACTATTCATGTTGCAACTGTTGAAGTATTTGTCTACTAGCTATTACTTCACTGAATTTTTTGAGCTGTGGTGTCAGTTAAAAAATGCCTGAGTTTTTAACGTAATTTATTAACGTTTGAAATTCATTGTAAGTATTTTTGTCTCTTTTATTGTTTCTTAAGTTTTATTTATAGTTTCATTTTTACCCACTAAGATGTTTTCATATGTTTTATGTGGGTTAGTGCTTGATACTACTTTGTTTGTTATATGTTCCACTGGTACAGCATTATGTTTAGATTTTGGAAATTTTAAGCAACCTCCAAAGCTTGCTGGGTGTGCTTCACCTCAGTTAGCACATTTAGTTAGGAGGATTGCAGGTTTGATACAGGTAGAGTGGTGGTGGTCATTTGCACATTTTACGCATTTAAAGGCGTAATAACATGATGTTTGGACATGATTGAATCTTTGGCATCGAAATCACTGTGTGACACCCATTCTACGTATGTAAGTTTCTACTTTGATGGTCAGATTAAATAAGTGCGATAGATTATAAATCTCTTTTGATTTGTCATTTTTGAGGAGTGTTACGATGTTGAGTGGTAGATTCATTTTATCTCCGTTGACTTTCTTTAACATTTGTGTGATATTAGTTATTGTTAATCCATCAAATATTAATTCTTAAGTTATTTCTTCTGGTGTGTAATTTGGTGGCAAATTTCGAATGACCACTTCTGGATTTTTGCCTTCTGATAGGATAAAAGTATAATACGATACTTTTATTTCGTTTAAAATGGTTGTTATCCTTCTGTGCACTACTTTAAGTGTCAGTATTTCTATGCCGGTCTTCTCTTATATCCGCTGATGTTTTTGTTTTTGAAAGTTTCTTGCAGTTCCTTCCAGTTAATTAATTTATCTTTAATGACAATCGGGGGTATTTTGGAATTTCTTTCTACTTGCTGAAATTCTTGTTCGTTAATATTTTTCAATTCGATATTTTCGGTTTTTTATTAGTTGTGTCTGCCTTATCATACTTTACTTTTAACGGTATTTGCTTTCTGTTTCTTGAGTGATTGCGATGAAAGTGTTGGATATCGGTCGTGTTCACTGACGATGTTGATCATTAGAGCATCATATTTGTTTGCCGTGGGAACTGCAAAAGGTGGCGGTGCCTTTAGATTGCTAAGAGGCCAATCTTCTATGAACGTTTCTTCTCTGTTCTTGCAATAGTTAGTAAATAAATACGTTAATTCAACGAGTTCTAAACTATGGATTTTTTAACCGCTGAATTGTTTCTTCTGTCATTTCTTCGCTACTTATTTTGTGTATGTATTCAGAAGTGAGGTTAATCTTTTCTCTAACTGTCCTAGTTCCGATTCCAGCATCTGTGTTTTCTTGGTCCTATCCGTGGTGGGGACAGGAGAGCAGTCTCTTGCGCTTATGTCAGCTTACACAGGCAGTCCTAAAAAGGGTGTGCCATCCCACTGACGACGGACGCCCGTGTTTATTTCAACCATTCCACCTCTCGGAGGAGAGGACAAATAGATATCCATGCTATTCAAATGCTGTAGTCTCGGAAGATGAGAAAACTGTCTTGTTCTTCGAGCGCTAGAGATCCTGTAAGTGTCCACGACCATTTGAACACCGTTCGTTCTCTCCCGTCTTCTCAGCCTCACAAGGGCCTTCTATTTGTATCCAATCTCAACCCCAACACATGGAGCTGTAGAACCTTCTTCTGAGCTCACTGCTCAACTGCAAGTTTCCAGTCACTTCTTACCGATTCATATCAGAAAGGGTGAATAGGCAATAAAGTCTTTGAATGCACCTGGCCCTCGACAGGTGTTTTTAGTTTATTTCGAGGAATCACGCTTGAAATGGAGGACTTAATGGCTCTTCACAAGTCCTGTTTGCAGTTCCCATATTATCCACCAATAACAACTAATTGATTGTCCCTGGCACTGCGTAGCTCTTGGGGTACCGTCTGGAAAAAATTGATGTGTTTGACAACTGCAAAGAGTGTTAAATTCCATCAAAATTCTCTAATTATCTTGACGTTTTGCAAGCAATAACGTTGACCTTATAAGATATATATATATACATATACATATACACACACACACACACACACACACACACACACACATATATATATATATATATATATATATATATATATATATATATATATATATATATATATATATATATATATATATATATATATATATATATATAAGAGGATAATGATTTAAATTCATTTATGCATAAGATTTTAATATTAATAATAAATTAATGCAACTTTACGAAGATTGAAACTTATAGAGAAATCCCTCCAGGAGCATTTTTAAAATACAGTGGTAAATATGCCAAATAAGATATGTTATATTAGATTAAAACTAAGTTTCTATATTCTATAAGGCGGAAATATTTCTCACTTAAATAATGTTACATTTTACTAACTTTTGATGTCATTTAAATTCTTTACAAATTAAATAATCGCTATTCAATAAAAGTATAGTGATAAAAGAATAAAAATCACATATGATATCTAATAATTATCAAGAGCATACTTTTTAATCATGCATGAAATATCTGCTCTCACGATCTACATTAAGAAAATTCCAGATATGTTAGAAGAATATAAAAATTATCTATTTCTTTTTTCACTTTCAAAATTGTATATATACTCAAATTATCATTCTTTAAACATGAAAGAAAATCAGTAAGAACCTTTGGTTAACAATTTATTCTAAGCAGCTGTAAACTTTCTCTGATTATAACTAAAAGAAAATGCTTGAAGATCAAAGCGTTAATTTTTTCTTTTAAATTTACCCATAGAAAAGAGGTAGAGAATTAATATGTTACAAAAAGGAGAAAAAGGCTTATTTTAGTGACAGAAAACTGTTGCTTTTTGAAAATAAATGGTTACGCTTTTAAACTCTAAGAAACATTTACAAGAAACCATTTAAATGTGATTAATTATTTGTAAATGATCATACAGTTCATATCAGCAATCATACAGTTATAATTTATTTGTATGTTATTTTGAAAGTGATGATTACCTATGATGAAATTGGAAATTTCTATGAAAATATTATTTCAATTTCTTGGTTTTGAAAGTATATGTCTGTGGTATTCATATGAATGCATGTCTTGGTCATTATAATTTAAATGACATCGTCATATATTTCATTTTATTAATCACGGAAAATTTAATAATAATTTTTAGTTAAATTTAATAATAATTTTAATAATTTTTAGATTTTAACATCATATATCCTTGAATAACTCTATAAATATTTACAGGCAATTTTAAGAGTTTTTTTCTTCTATCATATTAACAAGACAATAAATGGGTTTTTATACTTTCATTTATAAGAATTATTTTCAAATTCAATTCTTGAGTCTTTCTTAAATTTTAAAATTGAATGGGAGAAAGATGCAAACAATTACATATAGTAAACTCAACTATCTCTATTGATTGGTAACATATTATACCCTATCTGTCTTGGATCTCTTTTCGTTTACGAAGTGTCGGCCTGCGGAGCAGGCCTTTACTTCTTCATCTGTGATAAGTCCTTGAAGGAAGACATTGCGGTACTGACAGGGAACGCTAGACTTGAATAGGGAGAATAGATTTCCATATCTATTCAGCAGAGGCCTTCAAGAGAGCAAGTCCAGTAAGTCTTTCCCCCAAGAGAGAAAGTCCAAAAGCTAAATGACTAATAAAACACTTCCTAGAAGCGTGCGTTATAAAAGGATATAAATTACACACCGTCTACAAACAGCGCTGACCTTATCTGTCTGATTTTTTAAGAACAATAAATACTGGAGCACCGCTTGCTCATATATTTATGAATGCAGAAGAAAAGAGGGTGAAAATAACAACATTAAATGAATATTGGAAAAGATAATCGCTTGAAAAATTTACACTTTCTGGAATTATATTGCCACAAATAATCTGCAAAATGAGCATTCTCTTATCTTTATACTATGGCATGAAACAATTTCAGCTGTGCTGAAACTATCGAAGGATATTACAAGAGAGGAATAAATGCTTCATACATTTTTTCTTGAAAAACATACATCCGAAAATAATAACACCGTTATTTATAAGAATTCCTATCTTGAACACAGTTAGATAGAACAGAAAATTAATATTTATGTTCTTAATCCTTAGGCTTAATTTTACTTGTTTTAATTCTAGTTTTTATTTTTAACGAGCAAACTTTGAGCTTGTGTTTCATGCTACACCTATCCTGATTGGACTTGAGACTACTATAATCCGGGATTTGTAATGACTTCCTTTGAACCTTTGTGCATAACAATTATTTATCATTACATATCAAATGAAAGCGGCGATTGCGATTTATTTTTGTGCAATATTTAGTTAAAAAACAGTTTACATAGTTTGACAAGTATAAATATTAGTTTGTTCTATAAGTAAACACTAAAATAAGTTTTTCATTAAATTATTTGCTTCTTAAATACTCATTTACTGCAATTATTAAATTAGCAGTAAAAGGGAGAAAATTCTTAAGCTGAATTCACATGGTTAAACAAAATTAACAGTTAATAAGCTATTTAACTAACAGTTTAACTATGAATAACAAATAATAAAATAATAATGTGGTGAATCTAATATCGTTTTTGAATAAATAATGATTAAAATTATCAATTTAAGAAATAATCTCTTTGGACATGAAAACAGTTATTTCTATATTTTGTGCACTATTACAGAGAACAATGGTAACACAGTTGCTAGTTATTAGTATTTTGTTTAAAGGCCTGTTTACACGTTCCGAGTTTCTCGTCCGAACTTCCTCGGAACCCGTTGCCATAGTGAAATCGGAGTGTGTAAACACGTTCTCGGATGTCGAGCTCCGATCTCGGAAAAAAGTAAAACATGTTCTACTTTTCCGACCGAGATTTTCGTCCACAGCCAATCAGCTTTATGGAAGAGTGACGTCATCGGAGTAAGGAATTCAAAATGATGTAAAATACTTGAATGATCTTAAAGCTTTTAAACAGGTTAATGAAAATAAATAAAAATGAATATATAGTGAATCACATTATTCCAATGATTTGATAAAAAAAATATTTGGCTTTAAAATAGTTTTTATCAAAGCATTAACAAGAACTATCTAGAAAAAAGTTATGATTTGAAAACCAATGAAAATCTTTTTTTGCTAATTATTGTCATTTCTATGATTTTTCTGTTTCTTTCTTAAACTAATAAATCATGTTTATTAGAATAATTAAATATTAAAAAGTCGACAAGTCTCTAATAAAAATTTTCACTTATTCTAATCAAAAAATTTTTCTTACAAGCAGCAATTGTTCCATGCAGATATAATTGAAAAATCTAAATACATTAAGAACAATTTATTGGCTTTATCAATTTTTTTAACAGAATATTATTATTTAATTAAGTTTGATATAAATGTATTACTTTTTTGTCCAATTTAATTTAATGGAGAAAAATATTGCTTAATTCAGTAATACATACATTATTATGATTCAAATGGCCTTACTGAAATATTTTTTTATATCTTTGTAAAAACTGACTAGTGTTTTTGTGACAAATTATTAATCCTTTTCATATAAGCAAATTAATTTTCTTTTAGCTGAAAATAGTTTCTAAAATCTCTTATAAGACCAGTCTTATATCAAGTAGTTTTCTCACATTTATAACACAAGTAATTTCTTTTAAGATGTTAAGAATCTAAATTTTGTATAATCAGCTACACTGTAAAAAAACGGAAGAAATACAGTAAAAATCACTGTTATTTAAATGGTTATCATAGGAACACTAATGATAACAGTAAATTTTACTGTTAAATTCAGCCGCAGAAAATCGTTTGCTATTGCGCATGCGCATTGAATTGGCGGAATAAAAGTTTCTTCTGTTCCTGTGACAAATGAATCAAATTAATTTCGCCATTTATTTGCCCGTGTTTTCGCTTAGTGAAGTAGGTGATATTTTGAGAATAATTATTCCTTTAGTTGAAGTTCTATTGAAATTTAACCACCAAATATAAGGTAACGTATATTTTTCATATTGTTTATTATGCAAGTTGTTAGCTAACTTTGATATATATAAATTCTTATAAATTTGACTGAACATTTCAAAAAATTCTAAGCTGAATTTACAAACGATCATATTTACTAGTATTAATTTAGTGTCAATATTTTTTTACTTACTTTTTATTAATATTTAAAATATTTTATAGTAGTTTGGTAACATAATTGATTAGTATTTTAATTATCAAATTTTTGACGAAATTCGAGTTGTATTTAAGTGTTTTCATTGTTATAAAATTGCTTAGCTATATTTCTTTCGAAATAAAAATTGAATAACCACTATTGTTGTGTTCTTTTAGGTATATATTATTAAATATATTAACGGAATTTCTATTTTATTTCGTTGTTGAAAATTCTTGATTTTTCTTTCATTGTAAAATGATATTATTTATAGTATATTAACTAAATATAACATTTTTTTTAAATTTTTTAATAATTTTTTGATTCGAATTTTATACAAAAATGTTTATTTATTAATACAGATCGTTAAATTGTATTCTAATTATGATCATTAATTCAATTCCATTTTGTAACATGCATTAAAATAATAATTTTTTTAGGCATAAATGTTTGTAAATTCTTTCAATAAAATAATATTACATTTAATGATATTTATTAGAATAAATAATCTTGTGTTTTGAATTTGCATGAAATGTAAAAATGCATTTCAATGGAAAATGTAATGTTTTTTTAATATTTATTTTTTAAAATCATTATTTTATAACAAATGTATAAGAAACATTTTTAAACACAAATTAAGAAGTACTATTCGAATTAAGGTGATTTATTTAGAAAATGTAAAGTTTATTATTTTATAACCATAATTAATTTTTTTAATTTATACTACTAATTAGAACATTAATTAAAAATCTGTTTGGGAAATCTTGTTGGTAGTTTGATATTTATAAAACAAAATTTCTGGCAACACATTTTTTTTGAAAAAATTATATTATTACTGCAAATTTCACTTTATTTTATTAAAAAATTGCCAAATTTGTAGTGCTATTTATGATTTATTTACATGTTAGTGAAGAAATCTGAAATTCATAAAAATAAAAGCTAATTTAAAATTATAATTAAGAAACAAATACATGAGTGAAAACTTTGTAATTTGTTCTTGCTTAACATATTTAAAACATATTGTGCTCAAGATTTTTCTAATACTACTGTGCACATTAAATACTACCTTCCAATATAGTCACACTTTTTAAAAAAATTTGAAATATACCTATGTTTAGAGAAAATAAGAATTTATGAAGAAAATGTTTGATTTGTAAAGGAAGTTTTAAAAATAGAATAATCACAAATAACTTTTAGTAGTAAGACTATTTAGAGTAAAGCCTCTTCTTACCGACTTCAGCCATATTTGAAAGATAGAATAGGTATTTGGAGAGAGAGAGAGTGTGTGTTTTTGTAAGCACGTGTATTTTTAAAAGTTTTCTATTTATCCTTCATTGTGATAGTGTTTAACTGCTGTAAATTTAAATTTTAAGTGTTTAACTGCTGTAGATTTAAATGAAAGACTTAAGTTTGCATCAGCTAACAAAATTAAAAGAATTGTTAATTTCTTAAAAACTTCTCCTCCTGGAGGTTGTAAAATACAATTTTCAACTATTGAGGAATCGGATGGAAAAGAGGATATTAGAGAGTTTATTATTCTTCTATCAGAGAAGACTTGAAAAAATATTTAGAAGTACTGCAGTAAAGTACTCAAAATTCTATTTTAAAAAAATTACTGCTTAGTAAATTATAAATAAGAAATTTAGAAATGAATATAAAAGTTAATCATAAATAAATTAATCAGGAATTTCTTTATTGGTTTTAGATTTCCGCATCTTCTCAGGATGCAATAGATATTACAGACTTACCTTGCACACCATGTCTATTAATTTGTGGTATGTATTATTTATATATTTCATAAGGTTTGAAGTGTTTTAACTCAAAAGCAAAATTTTGTTGTTACATTTATTGACCTCATCAAAAATTGTTTACTCTGCTTACATTCTATTTAAAATAAATCATATGAATATATAAAGTTCTAAAAAATCTAAATAAATTGTTTTAGTTAAATACATCTTTTTTGATGCAACTTCAATTGTATTCTTTATTTATCTTAAGTACGTATATAATGACGTAAATATGCAGACTTAATGAACAGCAATATTTTTTTATATTTTCTAATTTTGCACTATTTCATGTAATTTTTTATTGAAATTAAAGTTTTCTTAGCGGGAAATACAACTTTGATCTCACTCTAAGACAACTTAGATTTCACTTTTGAGGTAACTATTTACGAATTACATAAATTCAGTTTTAAGCAAATGTTTTATAAAATGTTATTTCATAAATTTTGTTACTTTGACACATTATAGCATTTCAATTTTTCTGTTTATTTTCGATGGAAATGTTTTTAAATTGTATATATATGCATGTAAAAGAAATGTTTCCATATTATCTACAAAATAAATTTTTTTAACTTAAAATCGGTTTTTGTATGTTATCTTTAAAATGTGTGTATAAAGTTCATATTTCGCACTTTATTTCTAAAAATTTGTAATTCACAATTGGAAGTGTTATGATTTGCTTTTCAGAGGATATAATTTTCGATAACATGAATGAATTCTTATAAAACCAATTCTATATTCTCTTTTAATTAAATCAATTACAAATTAGTTTCTCGAGATAAAAAACATCAGTTAAAATCTTTACTTCAATTAAATCATTCTATCATTTTCAGAAAAAGTGAGACCTTCATTACCAAAAATTCTTATCATGAAATTGCTAAAATCCTTTGAAATAATTTTTATCATCAAAATGTTTGTGATTGCATAAATGTAACAACCACTTGTTAACTATTAAGAGAAGTATATTATAATATAAAACAATAAAAATTTCTAAATATTTTATTGAACTATTAAACAACTTTTCCTCTGAAATATTCAGCTCTTGAAATTTCAAATTAGTTATTCATGTGTCTATTTTTTTGTTTTGCAGGTGCTTGCTTATTCAACTTTAATCACTCGCTGGGAACTAAATCTAAAAAATATGTCAAGGAAGGAATCCAAGCACGTGTTTTTGTCACTTTTAAATACTTTATACAACTTTAAATGGCTATAATTGTTAAAATGTAAATAAAAAATTCTTTACAATTATTTGTGTATTGTCAACTATATTGCTTTTTTCCTCAGAATCTTAATTTGCTTACATTATAATAGAAAAAAATCAATTACTTTAAGCAATAACCAAAAGAAAGCTTTTATTGTCTTTACAGTATAATTAAAATACTACATCATTAACTAATTCCCCTTTTGTATTTTTAGTAAAATGGAATGTTTTGTAAGGTTTCTTTTTATCCTAAATCTGTAGAATCACAGATATATCAAAAATCAATTTTATGCTAAGCTTTGTATCTTATTCAATATAACGGCGATTTCTTAATTTTTTTAAAAAAAATATGTAATAAAAATTTCAACCTTCTTAACTATTAAGTTACGATTTGATCCAAGATTTTGAGGTAAGAAAATTAAACAATCTCGTCAGGTATTGAAAGTTAAACTATTGATCTCAAAATGTTCTAAAAATGACATCTTCTGCAATATAACATTAGTTATGTTTTTGTACTTTTTATATTATATAAAAAATTACTTAATAATTGTTGGCCCATAATTAGGAAATTAGCTAATGTGTTTTCAAAATTGATTTATACTCTACTGTTATCTTTACAAAACATGATGATAGCTGTAAATAACTTATTGCAGTAGGTTTTGTAGAATATGCAGCAAAATGCATAGTAAAATGTGCTATAAAAATAACAATAAAAAGTGCTGTAAAATAACAATAAAAAGTGCTGTAAAAAACAATAAAAAGTGCTGTAAAAATTACAATAAAAAGTGCTGTAAAGATTACAGTTAAAAGTGCTGTAAAAATTACAGTGAAAAGGGCTGTAAAATTACAGTGAAAACTGCTGTAAAAATTACAGTAAAAAGAACTGTAAAAGTTTTACGAATATGCTGTAAAATTTACAGCATATTGTACTGGCGCCCAAAACGCCAGCACATTTTGCTGTAAAATTACAGTGCTTTTTTTTAGAGTGTAGATATTTTAATTAACAGCAAAATCAAAATTCTTAATGTATTCTTCCTATAATTGCTTGAGTTACTTTCTTACATTATATCATTTTCCATAGTTGTCAATAATGAGAGCATTGTGCAAGCAGTCAGCACTTCTCCGAGTCAGTTTCGAAAGAATTATGAGGACATTTAAGATTCTGCACAGCGATAGAGTTCCTCTTATCTCTTGAGTGGCGCTAATTGATTTGTATGATTGGTTTTAGCGAGTGACGTGCTCACTGGAAATCTGAGAACTTCCAGAAGTTGCAGAGTTCCTGCCAAGTTTCTTCCGAAGTTGTTCCATTTGGTCCTCTTCAAAAACGATGGCTTTCTGTTTCGTTGTGTACGGATGTGGGAGACGCTGGAGGCGGAGTTTAAGAGATCATGAAAGTGTGTGGGAGCGAAAGGAACGTGGTTCTTGAAAAACGCCACGAGTGGTAGCGGAGGTGCCGTTTCCAGGCAGGGGAAAGTTCTGGTATTTCAAATGATGTAAAAAGGAACCATTTAAAATTATGTTTGTGTCTGTAGTTAATGTTATGTGTTTTTTTTGTGTAAAATAAATGTGTAGTAAAAACCCAAGATCTTTCGTATTACTGAACGATCCTGGAAACGACAGGTTCGTGGAAACAATCACATTGGCGCAGTCGACAGGATGTGTTCCGGATTGATACGAAATGATGGGATGCTAATGATGGAAAAGTATCTACAAAGTCGTGAGTCTGTATATTTTGATTGCTTCTCATTCCATTAAGAGCCAATTTTTGTTTTAATTATGTATGGTTTAAGGGAACTTTTGTTTTAGAATTTTCTTAAATTTCTTTGTAGGGTTTTGTTTAAGAAGTAAATATAATTAATAAAAACTGTTTAAATGTTTGAAATATCAAGATAAAAATAAATATGCATAATGTTTAATTTAATTGAGAAAATATATAAGTTTCGATATTGGTTTCGAAATATTATTGGTTATTGATATTTGTTCATAATGATTCAGAAAAGTTTTTTTCCCTCTAACTGGTGATATTATTAAAAATATATATAAATAATTTTGATTTATTAAGGAAAAATATTTTTGGAATAATCTGTTTATTAAAACAAATTTATAATAATGATGTTGTTGATAATAATAATGATGTTGTTGTTGCTAATTGTCAATTTCTTGAGTTATGTGCATTAATTTAAAAGATGCTGTATTATTGAATAGTAAATTGTTGAAACGTATGTTTGGTTTAATATGATATAATAGGATATAAATCTTTTTGTTTAGAATTTTCATTATCATTTTGTTGTTTATTATGTAAATGATATAAGTTTATGGAATAAGAAACTATTTCAAGAAAGTTTAAATGCTTCTAAAATGTTTATTGTTTTGCATTATCAAATAACGTGTTCAGAACTATTCAGTATTATAAGGTATATTAATTATTTACTATGATTGTATTTAATATTTATGTAAAGTAACCTAGATTTTAAATTTTGATTCAAAACCGAAAGTGTGAAACATTTTGAAGAGGGGAAGTTTTGAATTATTTTATATTTCGAAAGTAATTGTGCTTGCAACTATTGAATAGATTTTTGGTTATTTCGATAGCTCTGCTTCATATTATTTTAAAGTAAAATAGTATATACAAATAGTGATGAACATAAATACATGTTACTAAAAAATTATTTAATTTTTTTTATTGACTTAAGTTGTTATGCTTAATGATCTGCTGCGATAAGGATTTATTTAATTTGAAATGCTTAAACTGGTATTATGATTCGTATATGCAATTTTTTTTAGCTTAATTTAAATTGTTTTCATTCATTAATGTGTATTATATATAATTGAAGTTTTATATATATTAAGTGTATTACAGTGTGTTGAATTGAAAATCGAAACTATAAATTTTTAAATTAAGTATTAAAATAAATTATTTAATTTTTTTGTGCACTAAGTAAACGAAAGTGTTTTATTGATAAAACAAAAGAAAGATGATTTGTAGGATTTTAAATGTTTTATTTTGAATAATTGATAATTAAACGTTTGGTAATTTGCGATAACATTAGTTGTTAAAATGGCTTTCGCATTCTTGGGTAAAGCTCGGAAGGAGGATCTGTTAATATTGGCTAATGAGTTAGGAGAACAGATTCCTCCGGACGCAAAAATAATAGATTTAAAAAATGTGATTACACAATCTAAACATTTTGAAGAGTCATTTGTTCGAGAATTAATAAATACAATAATTTCCGATCGGATAGAGAGAGAGAAAGCCAAAGAAAGGCAACGTGAATTAGAACGAGAACGAGAAGAAAGGCAACGCGAATTAGAACGAGAAGAAAGGCAACGTGAGCATGAAATTAAAATGCGTGAATTAGAATTAAAAGAAAGGGAAGATGAGAGCAATTCAGGAAGCACTGTCGAATATGGGCGAGATAAATTAGGAAACGCATTTCTAGGTTATTTAAATATAATGAAAGGGGTAATTTTAGATCCCCCGGAACGAGCCGAAGAATGGCCCTTCTTTTTCCATCATGCCGAAAGGATGTTCAAGCTTTATGAAGTACCCGAGCAGTATGAAGGGAAAATTATTTTACAGTGTTTAAAGGGTCGTGCTAAAGGAATAAATGCTATGTTGTCTGAAGAAGATTTAGATCAGTATGACAAAATCAAAAATTTCATTTTAAGGGAACATAGAATAACCCCCTTACAACACAAGAAGAATTTTGATTCTTGTTATAAATTACACAATGAAAGTTATGCTCAGTATGCGTCCCGGGTGGAAGCTGCATTAGAACTGTATTTAAAATCAAGAGATGTAGAAACATTTGCTAAACTTAAAGAGCTTATTGTAGCTGATAAAATAAAAGAAACTTTACCTACTCATGTAAGGTCCCAAATATTTTTGAAAGAGACTGAAAATTGGCTTCCAGTCCCTGAATTGGTGAGGGAAATTGATAATTTCTTAGTTTCGATACCAAAAGGTTTCACAAATAATCCCCACAACTATACCAAATTTATTCCTGGCCCACATGGGACAAAACAGAACGAAACTGTAAGGAAACCTTTTTCAGCTGAAGTTAGAAATAAAAGTTTTTTTGAGAGGAAAGAATATTGTAATTATCAAAAGAACCCAGATCCACGACCACAGAATCGTTTCGGAAATAACACGGCGAGTTGCTCTCCAGATAAAAAGGTATTAAAGTGTTACAAATGTCAAGAAGAGGGTCATTTGAAGAAATTTTGCCCACAAATGAATACAGTATCTCAAGTTTCTAATAGAAGTGAAACTGAAGTAAGCAAGAAAGGGTTAAATGAACTTTGCATTAAAATAGGTAATGCAAGTTTCGATTGGGAAATTCCAATCAGCGAAAAGGATGGTGAGCTTTTACGAGTTGATTTAAATATAGGAGATAATAAGTTTCAAGGAATCATTGATAGTGGTGCGGAAATTACAGTACTGCGGAAGTCAGTGGTGCCAGAAGAAATGTTGCAGTCAAGTGGGAAAATTTACTTGAGGCCTGCAATTGGATCTCCGGTTGAAGGAAAGCTTGTTTCTGTTCCACTTAGTCTTTGGTCAGCAGATGATGATATCAGGCCGTATATCATGGTGCATGCTGCGGTTGTTGAAGGATTGCATGAACAAGCTTTGATCACTCCTAGAGTTTTCAGTTTGTTGAAAGAACAAAGAAGAAAATATCTCGGAGAGGAAATAAAAAATATCCACGGGAAAGAAATAGTTTCGAATACTTTCAATGTGGAGGGAAGGAAAATAGAAGCTCACAAGGAAATAGAAGCAAATCAAGGAACACTTGATTTAGAAAATTCTGAAGTAGAGGTTTCGACTACTCCAGTGGAAAATAGCTTGTTAAATGAAGAAATAATCGCTATTAAGGATGAAGAAAATAATACTCCAATTTCGCAAGCAAAGATATTAAGAAATGAACAGTTGTCCTGCGCTACATTAAATCGGTGTTTTGAAGATGCCAGACAGCGTAAGAACAATTACTGGCTGGAATCAGATTTACTGTACCACACAGGCAATGTGGCAGGACAGAAATATGTACAGCTTGTAGTTCCTGATTGCAGGAGAAAAGAAATTTTAAAATTGGCTCATGAAACACCAACAGGAGGACATCTTGCCTCTAGAAAAACCAAGGAAAGAATTGCGATGTCTTTTTGGTGGGAAGGTATGCCAAAAGATGTCAAACGTTGGTGTGAATCTTGCCACGATTGTCAATTGCGGAGGAAAACCAAACTGAAAGACAGAGGACCTATAGAAGCTGTTGGTAGACCAGAACTACCCTTTCAAGTAGTGAACGCTGACATTTTAGGGCCTATTGAACCTAAATCTTCTAGGGGACATCAGTATGTATTGTGTGTTATGGATCAGCACAGTCGGTGGCCAGAAGCAATTCCTATTAAATCTTTGACTGCAAAAGCGACGTGCGATGCTTTTATGGAAATTTTTATGAGGACTGGCATTCCTCGAATCATTGCTATGGACAATGGAACAAATTTTGCTGCCAAGTTAACGCAAGAATTTCTTAAAAGATTAGGGACTGTACCAAAATTCTCTACACCAGGTTACCCACAGAGTAACGGATTAATAGAAAGATGGATTGGCACAATGAAGTCAATGTTACATCATGCTATAAGGTCGCAAGGTAGAGGATGGGACAAACAGCTGCCTTTTCTCTTATGGGCATATCGTGAAGTGCCAAACGCTACTACTGGGGTCTCACCATATCTACTAGTTCATGGACGCCCCCAGTTGGACCTTTAGCAATTTTAAAATCTACATGGGAAGATGAAGTTGTTTTACCTCAAGGTATTGGTGAATCAATCACTGATTATCTTCAGAAGGTTCGAAGTAGGTTGCAGGAAGCTGTGGAATACGCTGATGAGCATACTAAAAATCAACAGGAGAAATATGTACATTATCATAATTTGAGATCCAAATCAAAAGAATTATCTATTGGAGATGAGGTTATTGTGTTGATTCCAGACTCTACAAACAAACTTTGTTCTAGGTGGAAAGGTCCAGGAGAAATTGTAGAACAAAAATCACCACATTCTTATGCAGTTAAGCTACCGGATGGAAGCATCCGTCATCTGCATCAGAATAAGCTAAGGAAATATATCCAACCGATGAATACGGTGGGTATAATATATGAAGCTGATGAAGATTTTGGGGAAGTTAAACCTGTACCTCTAGGAGGCCTTGGAGAAATAAAGGACTGTTGGAAACAGCTAGAAGAAAAGACAGAATTGTCAAATCTATCTCCGAAGCAAAAGACTCAGCTTTTAACAATTCTCAAAGACTACAGAGTCGTTTTCAATGGTGAATTAAAACGAGCTAAAGTACAACCGCATAAAATAACATTAAAAACTGGAATCGAAAGGAAACAGCCTCATATTTACCGAATACCGGAATCACTAAAACCTCAGGTGGAAAATCAAATAAAGGAACTATTAAACAAGGATTTAATAGAACCATCTTCTGCAGAAATTGTTTATCCTCTTGTATGTGTCGCAAAGAAAGACGGAACGATTCGACTATGTGTCGATTATCGGGGACTAAATTCTGAATCTAAAATAGCTCCATTTCCAATGCAAAATTCAGAAGAATTACGATTCAAAGCTGGTGCGGCAAAGTATCTATCAACTTTAGACATCCTTAAAGGTTATTGGGAAATTCCATTGGATCAAGATAGTCGAGAATTAACGAGTTTCGTTTCACCTAAGGGACAGTATCAGTGGAAAGTAATGCCATTTGGACTTGCAGGTGCTCCAGCTACTTTTCAGAAAACTATGAATCAGATCCTAAGACCTCATAATGATTTTGTTGAAAGTTTCCTGGATGATATCATAATTTATTCATCTAGTTGGGAAGAACATTTGAACCATCTAAGAACGGTTTTGAAAACATTAAAGCAGTGCAATTTTAGCGCAAATTTAGCAAAATGCACATTTGCTAGATCAAAGGTAAAATACTTAGGTCATATAGTTGGATCAGGAGAGCATGGGCCCGATCCGGATAAAATTGCAGCTATCAAAAACTTAAAATCGCCAAGAACAAAGAAAGCCTTAAGATCAATATTAGGACTGTTTAACTATTATAGGGAATATGTGCCTCATTATGCAAACATTGCTAAGCCATTAACAGATCTGACCAGAAAATCTGTACCAAATGATATCCCTTGGTCTGAAGAGACAGAAAGGGCTTTCATCTCATTGAAAGATAGTTTATGTGCTGTCACTTCATTGTCAACCCCTGATCTAAATAATCAATTTGAACTCCACACAGATGCTTCGGTTACTGGCATTGGAGCATGTTTAATGCAGAGAGACACAGATGGAAATCCTAAGCCTATAACCTTCGCCAGTCAGAAATTAACTCCAGCGCAGACTAAGTGGAGTACCATTGAGAGAGAAGCATATGCTGTGATATGGGCACTTGGTAAGTTTGAAGCATGGACTTACGGAACTTCCATAAATTTATTCACAGATCACAATCCTCTGAAATACCTTACGGAAAGCATCCCGAAGAATGCCAGATTACAGAGATGGTCACTGGCTCTCTCTCGCTATCAGGTCACAATAGCTCATAAGCCCGGTAATAATAATGTTATCGCAGATGCCTTATCAAGGGTTTATGAGGATGATTAATTTTTTTTTATTTCTTTTATTATAAATCTAGCATAAGAAATAGTAAAATATTTCTGACATATTATAATATTCATATTTAACTTTATATAAGATATTGTAGTTATTTCGATTTGTTTTGGTTGTTAATTTTCATAAGGTTGTGTGAAAAATATTTGCATAGTTATTTTTTTTTTAATGTTAATATTGATTTTTATTTTCTTACATTATAATATTGTGTTGTAATCAATATAATAGATATAGCAGTAGTATAGGCTGTTTTCCTTTAAAGATAATATGAAAGAAATGTGTAAGCTGTAGCATGTCAGCAAATAGATTAATCGTTAAGTTACATTTAGAATTTTGGTATTGTTGGCTCTTGGTGGAATGGTGATGAAAGGTAAAAGAAACATTCTAGGATTCTTCGTAGTTTCCATTCGCGGGACAAGGTCCAGCAATGGAAACTGGAGGGAAGGTGTCAAAAATGAGAGCATTGTGCAAGCAGTCAGCACTTCTCCGAGTCAGTTTCGAAAGAATTATGAGGACATTTAAGATTCTGCACAGCGATAGAGTTCCTCTTATCTCTTGAGTGGCGCTAATTGATTTGTATGATTGGTTTTAGCGAGTGACGTGCTCACTGGAAATCTGAGAACTTCCAGAAGTTGCAGAGTTCCTGCCAAGTTTCTTCCGAAGTTGTTCCATTTGGTCCTCTTCAAAAACGATGGCTTTCTGTTTCGTTGTGTACGGATGTGGGAGACGCTGGAGGCGGAGTTTAAGAGATCATGAAAGTGTGTGGGAGCGAAAGGAACGTGGTTCTTGAAAAAACGCCACGAGTGGTAGCGGAGGTGCCGTTTCCAGGCAGGGAAAGTTCTGGTATTTCAAATGATGTAAAAAGGAACCATTTAAAATTATGTTTGTGTCTGTAGTTAATGTTATGTGTTTTTTTTTGTGTAAAATAAATGTGTAGTAAAAACCCGAGATCTTTCGTATTACTGAACGATCCTGGAAACGACAGGTTCGTGGAAACAATCACAATAGTATTGAAAACTTATCAATATAAATGTTTTAATAATAAGTGGGCAAATTATAATATATTGTGTATTTTTATTTAAGTTTTTATAGTATACATTTGATTATATTTTGTATAAAAATACAACTGTGAAGGAATCGAAACATTTTATAAATGTTCTGAAAATGTTATAACTATTAATATTTTACTTTAATTAAAGCAAGTTTTAGTTTCAAGATTTTTAATGTTCTCTCTGATATTTATTAAAGTAGATACTCCATTTACAAGAAAGGAAAAATTAAATTATTTTAAAAGGCAGTGGTAAGCACCAAACAATGGCCGATTTGACAGCCAAGGTTTAGTCCACACTGATCTATTATTACTTTTATTTTTCCTTTTCGATAATAATGAAGCAGCAGCCACTACCGTCATTATTGTTACGATTTTTAATTCCTCCCTCATTCATATTAAAAACAGAGATTAAATAAATTGAACAGCAACAAAGGAAGTGAAATAAAACAGCAACAAATGAAAACTAAAAGCAAAACTACGATAAACGTTAAAATATCAAATCAGAGAAATCGGAACGTGTAAACACCACTCTCGGATCGTTCGGACGAGAAACTCGTTTCTCGGTCTTGATGACATCATATTGCAAATTCGGACGAGAAACTTGGAATGTGTAAACAGGCCTTAAAAATTATGATGCTCAGTTAATAAAAAATATACTAATTTAAAACTTTTGTAAAAAAAGTAAAATTAATTAAATAATATAGTTTAAATTTCGAAATTAGTTAATTAAATTATACAGTTTAATCGAGCATTTTAGAAACTGAGAGAATGTAAAAATGTTTTTACTCACATGACCATTGAGATTCAAGCTTTTATATCTAGTATTATTGAAAGAGTTTATTGACTGTAACTGTGAACACTTATACGCTATCTTTTGTTTGTTGTGTTTCAAAAGTTTTGATATTTGAAAAATCATAATGATAATATAAATAGGAGTTGCGAAACATTTTTTTTTATATAATGCTATGATTTTATATTAATTTGCATTTTTATTATAAATATTTTATTACAATATATATAGAGAATCTGTTCCGAAAAATATTTATTCGATGTTGTAAAAATTTTAATAATATTAATTGTGAATTTTAAAAAATAAATTATGTGTGTTTAAGTGATTTTTGAGCTAATGCATATGAATGTACTGTGTTTCTGAATTTTTTTCACTTATGTACCTAATATTATTATTTCAATCATAGTGTTAATAAATTATGGAAAGAAGTGTTCTATATTTATGTATAGAAATTCATTAGTTATTTAATTTTAATTCTTATAGCTTGGGAATCTATTTTTATTTACAGTCAGCTTACATGTAAATTTAAATAAATGAAATCCATTGTTTGTATTATTTATTTATGTTTATTAAAGTTATTATTATTATGGATAGTTTATTGCATGGCTTTATTAGTTTTGTATGATACCATCATATTTCAGATGCATGATTTTAGTTTCATGACAATTTCATGATGTTGAATATACTGACAAAAGTTTTTTTTATTTAAAAATAATTTTTTTACTTTTAAAAATGTGTAAAATTTATGTAATTTTACATCATTGCATCATGTTTTTTTCACAATTTATTTTAAAATACTTACGAAAACACATCTGGTGACAAAAAATCGCCAATTTTTGTCTAGAGGCATCCCAATATATATTTGTCTCCATTTTTCTCTTTCAATTAAATAAACTTATGTATTTGATTGTTTATTAAAATTTGCAGATATTTTTTTTAAAATGAGATTTATTTTTGAATCAAACTAATCAAAAAATCAATTTTTAACTATTTTTTTCTTTTTAATTTCTAAATGATTAATGTATGTAAAAAAACTCTTTAATGGCAGCTATGTTTTCTTTAATAATTGAAACAGTTACAAACATAAATATTAATATAATTTTTTTCTTCTGTGCTCTTTATTATTCCTAGTTCAAAAAAATTTATTAAATAATTCTTCATTTGTATACTTCTAAAGTTTTCGTGCATAAATATCTATCCATATTTTTATTTTTTATTCTACATCTTTGAACTTTATTTATAGTCTACAATTTGTTTATAAAATGGAACATATTAACATATCTTAATCCTTTTGAAAATATTGTTGATTATTTTTAAAAATTACTGCTTATTATTTACACACTATTACATATAAGTGTTTTTAGTACAATCTCTAACTTTTTTTTATAAATATTTCTAAAATCCTTAATAATATTCACATGAGCTTGGATTTTTATGCTTTATATTAAGATAAAATATGTAAAGATCTGTATAATTTTTTCTGATTATAAATATTACAAGTTGTAAGTCGTTCTTCGTAACTTTCATTTCATAAGGTTTTGCTAATAACTTAACTTTAACAATGCAATTGTTGTTGAAGTGTATATTTACCTTACTTCACTTGTATAATGCATTTGAACAAAATATAACATCATATGACTTGCTGCCAAAGTAAATGTATGCATTGATTGTAATATGTAACTATCAAATACCTTTAAGCATCTTATATCTTTATCTCTTGCAAAAGCTTTTATTACTTCTTAAAATCACTGATAAAAGCACTAATAATAAACATACTTTCTGTTAGTTTTTGTCAAATATGTAATTTTTAGTTAGAATTTCTTTTAGTCAATATGTATTTCTATCAGCTTTTGTATGTTATTGTATTTAAAAAGTATGAGTATTTATATAGATGCAAATAACAGGACATTAATTTAGGATTATAATAGTGTAAATATGGTGATGATTTTTGAGTGAAGAAACTATCTTATACACATACATCACTTTACAATAATTTGAATAATATATCTCTTATGCATGTTAAAATAATCATAAAGTTTTATGTATTATTAAATATCATATTTTTTATTTTATGAGTCATATTACCAATAATATTTTTTAAATTAGTAGATGATAAAGATTATCTTAACTTCTAATTTAACAAGTATTTTTTGACTTATAAATACACTTATCATTTTATTTTCTTATTTATTTTCCTATATACTTTCCTATTTTTTTTCTATTTTAAAGCAACACTATATATTTATGTATATATAGCTTATATCTTATTACTTATATCTTAAAAATTAGTATATAATTACTTTAATATAATTAAAATAAACTTAACAAAATACACATCATAAATTTATTTTTGATTCATAAATTTTGGATCATTTTAAAAATAGATTACAGAAGTATTATATCTTGCCATGCTTTCATTTTCAAAGAGTTTATATGCTAAAACATTCTATGTAAAAATGTTTTATTTTAAGATATTTTAAAAATTTTTCTTTATTTTATTTATATTTTATTTTGGATTTAAAATTATCACATTTTTCATAATTAATGAATTGTATCTAAATTTTTATATTGTCATAAAATTTAATATAGTTATGATTTTATATAAAAAGTATGGTATCTTTCAGGATTAGGATATGAGCATGCATGTAATTATTGTGGAAAATTGTTCAATCGGTACAGAACTCTTCGAGAACATTTATTTAGTCATTATGGTCCTATGTTTCCTTGTCCAACTTGCTCCAAAACCTTTAAGGCCAAACGACTGCTCAAGCAACACCAAAAAATGCATTCAGAAGATTCACAACAATGTAGAACATGTGGGGAATTGTTTCGTTGGCGTTCCACACTGCTAAGACATGTTAAAAGAATGCATCAATGATAGTTTTGTTTTAATTTCTTACACTAAAATTGGAAATTTTAGTGACCTTAAATTTTGCTTTAATAGTCTAGTCAATTTATATTAAAATCTTAATATGGAAACAAAAATTTGAAAATTAAGTTCGTTTAGTTTGCTAAAGTTTATGTATAAAATTAAAATTTATAATAAATAAATATATAAAATGCTTAAAGCTTATTGAAATATGAATTAAATTAGAAGTAATTTTAGCATTTCATAAAATTTTCTTGAAAGTAAATTAAGGATATATTAATTTATTGTATCAAACTCAAATTCAGTACTATATATTTCAATTTTATTTATATTAAAATTTTTATCTGACTTTATTTGTGTGCATGCCTCTAATTATTCTTAATATTTTTTTGACATGTAGTGAACTTTATTTATTCATTTTAACTTACTGAAATTCTGAATAAACTCATAGTAGCTTAAATCAGTTTGAAAAATGTTTTTGTAGAATTTATATTTTGATTCCAGAATTGTAAGACAAGCTTTTTATTTTAAGTGATTTATTATAAATGTTTATTCAATTATATAAAATGATTTGGTTGAGTCATGATTATATTGAGCTTATTTATTTCATATCATAATTTACAAACAGTTAGTTTAAGTCCCTTATTTACTATTTTAATTGTCAGGAAATATTTATATTAAAAGTTATTTCTTATATGATCTTATATATATTTCTATTTTATAAATTTCTATCAAATCAAACTTATATTTAGTTTATCAAATAAACTAGTTGTAGATTATTTGTCTTTGCATTATGCTTTAAAAATTAACTATTTGTAATTATAATATATTTTTATTTTTCTACTGAATTGTGTGCTGATTAAACTAAAAAAAATCTTTCTTTCTAAACTAAAAAAAAATCAATTCTTTTTAATTACAATAAAATTATAAGGCATATTAATTCTTGCTAGGTGTAATTCTACAAATAATAAATATGCATTGTAAATAAATCCTATTATTAATTTTAATACATTTATATTTAGCTTAAATAATCAGTTGTCAGGGTACTTGCGTATTGTCCCGTCGACCTTATCTGTCAAAAAATTTATGTTTAATGATTTGATTTGGCACCATATAAATTACAAATCGAATTTTTATCTACTTGTTACAATGAAGATATAAGTAAATTATTCTGCTTCTCCTTCACATTTTGGAAAAAAGTTATTAATAAGTTTTTTATTAGATGACATATTTTTTGTGGGAAATGTCAATGGATAATATGTAAGTACTGTTGTAACATTATTAAAAACTGATAACTATTCTCACAGAATATCATGGGGCATTTATTTATAGCTTTATAGAGAGAAACCTTGTAAAGATTGATTAGTAAAATGACATATAGTTAAAGTCTTACTAATTTTCTAAGCCTATAATTCATTGTAGTATGTTAAAAATATTTTTTATAAGAAGATAATATTTTAATTTTGCTTAAAAGGATAGATAAATGATTATTTATCTTTAATGTTCACATACTTATTTCTTCAAGAATCATTCTTCAAAATCCTTTATCTTTATTTTGTCTTTAAAGGATGAAGTATAAAATTATAAGGATCCTTTGAAACTTTAATGGAAGTTAATTTTGAAAAACTGCCTCATTGAGAGTAAATAATTATGATTACTATTTCATTAAAATGAAATTCTGTTGTGGTCACTTTTTAATATCTTTTCTTAGTGCATCTGCACCCTCATTTCCACACAAATAACAGTCTCTTTCCTCTAAATTCTATTTTTGTAATGTCTTTTATTGAAATTATTGTGGATTGAAGTTTAAAACAGGCAAACGAAAATATGCCTTACATGATTTTTACTATGAAATTTCTTTGCTCAGATGTATTTCAACTTAGCAAATCTTGTAAAAAGAAAAACACAAAGGACAAGCAATAGATTCATCATAGAAGACTTCATGTTTCACAATTCATTATTTATTTAGTTATTCTTTATTTAAAAATCAGCATTTTTTGATTAATTAAGAGTAATATTGCTTTATATCATCTTCATAAATGTTTTTGTATATTCTTTTCTTAGCAAAGGGTTTTCTGAAAAATAGTTTTTTAATAGATACTATTTCTTGAAATACCTATTCAAATGAAAAATGTGCATTACATTTTTTAAAAAAAATTAAAATAATGATAAATAATAGAAATCAGATGTTAATACTAATACCAACAAGCTTATAATAATAACTCATAATCTATATTTTTAGCTACTTTTATTGATCGATATAACTCGCATTTTAATGAGCAATAAACTAAATTAATTGCGTTCATTGCAATCCCTAAAATATGTACTTTTACATACCTATTCATAAAAAAAATATTTATTAAAATTATAAAAACTTTAAAAAATTCATTATTTTTACTTCTAAAAAAACAAATCCAATTTTTGGTTAATATTTTCTTTTATTGTGTTGTAAATATTTCAAATTAAAAAAGTAATTTCTAGCTATAATATTTTATTATTTAGTATATTATACAATTTAAGTTTATTAAAAAGTAAATTTTGAAAGTAAAGCTGAAATTTCAATCTAAATTTGTTGTAAAATATAATATGAAACTTCCAATATTTTGGATTTTTATTGTTTTAAGTATATTATAAGATTCTAATTTGAATTTTATAATTTTAAGCATTCTTGTTCTTAAAAAGTTGATGAATATTGTAGGGATTGTTATTTCAATAATAAATTTAAAATAGCTATTTTAATGACTTATAGAAGAAATTCCATAGTACTTTGCATTTTTATTTACAAATCAACATTTACATGAATTATTTAAATATAAACATGTAAGTTATTAAAAATATTGCAAAAAGGAAAAAAATCTTATTTGCAATACTTTTTGCTTAAAATTTTTTATTTTTAATGCCCTAGCCTATAAAAGTCTTGACTAAAATTAAACAATATTACATTTGTTGAGATGTTACTTATTTTGTCCTTCTTTCAAGCATGTAAAATTAATTAAAAAATTCAATTTTTGTAAGATAACTCCATTAATCTAATATTTGAAATAAAAATACTTCAAATTATATATATAAAAGTTTATAATATTGTTATTCAGAACAATTTTTCATGGTAAACAGTGTATATTAATAAGGCAATTGCTGCCATTATAGTTACTAGTTGAATATTTCTGCGATTTTAGGCTTATCTAAAATATATTTGAATTGAAATAAATTTTAATTATTTAATGAATTATTTCTTATTTTATATTAATATATTGAAATATATTTTGTGAATAAATTGTCTCTTCATACATTTTTATCACAATTTTAATTTGCAAATCTAAGATTTTTAAAAAAATACCAAGTTTTAAAACAAAGATGTCTTAAAATAAATATTTTGTTTTAAGATTGCAAGACCTTTGCAATGTATGTAAGTAAATTAAAAAAAAATATTTTTCTGATATAAAAGATGTTTTTTAATGATTAGAAACATAATTTCAGTTACCTGAAGAATAGTTGTACATCAAGTTAAACTTGTTATATTTATGATTCAAGCTTAAATCAGCAATAAAGACATGGTACCTGTCTAGTTACATTTGTGATAGTATATTTCTATTTTTAAATATAGTGCCAATTAATTTAAGTTTATTTATTTTCAAAAGCTATTTTCTTATAAAATTTTACTATTGTACTATTTTTTATTTTATTACGTTTTTAATTTGTTATATTTGAGTTATTTTTGTTTTTGCATTAGAAGCTTATGTTAAAAGCAACTCAGGAAGGAAGGATGGATATATAATCTAAAATTATGAAACTCATATCTTAGAGCATAAATATATATGTGAGTGAATTAATACTACATCATATCATAATGCTTTTTATTTTATTCATTGCTCTTTTACCTTAATTATTTTGTCTTAATTTAGAGAAAGTCTAGCACAAGTATTTGTCATGAAGCTTTAAATTATCATATGGTTATATTTTTATATTTTTGATTTTGGTATCATGATTATATAATAAAAACATAATTTGATTTAATATAAACTTATTTCTGAGTTAGTAATATAATAAAAAATTATTAACTTTTTCGATTAATTGATGCTTTCATTTAATAGTAAATTTCATTACTTTTCTAATTTATATTAAATGTTAAAAATATATTGTTTTTAATTGTAAATAAAATTCCTTGTTCTGTAACTTCTTTAGAGATAAACAATTCTTATAAACATTCCAAACACAGGGTTGTATCTGTAAATGATTAAAAATATGTAAGTTTTAAAGAATATTTTTTGTGAAGGTTGCCTTTTTCCTCATTGATATTTTTGTTTTTGTAATGAATAATTCAACTAATGAATAATTTTTTATAAAATGTTTAACATAGTTTTTAAATATCATTCGATTTTAAACCATTGATAAATTAAATGAAACAAACTTTCATACTTTTTGATTATAATTTGATTTAAATAGCTTACTTATTTAAAATGTGTTTTATATGTGTGTATAAACATATATGCGTAATTATATAAGAAACAATTCAACATTAATTCAGTATTGATTGATATTTAATTTCTGTACATTTCCTTATCAATACATAATATGATGTTTTATACTTATTCTTATTTTTATCTTTGAATATTTTAAGTTAAATGAATAATGAATTCTGTATTATATGTTGACTGATTTCTATATGATATTGAAAGAAAAATGTTCCATACTTACATTTTTACCAATATAATGTTAAAGTTTAATGATACTTTATTTTTATTGAATGGTTGAATTGTTCATTGGAAAAAGATTACAATTTCTGTCATAAAAATACAAATTCTATATACTTTGAAGTTTGTTTAATATTGGATATATTTTTAGTTGTTTTATTTAAAGTTCCTGCAACTTAAGAAAAAATTACATAAAATTTAATATCAGTAAATTTTATTTAAAATTACTTTTATTCTTGTGTATTAAGCAGCGACAATTAACACATCTAAACTATTTATATTATCATGATTCTAGTTAATAATTACTGTCAAATTTATTTATAAATGTTTTTTAATAGTATTTAATTGTTTTATATTAATTATAAATGCTGTCAAAATATTAGCATTATTAATAAATATTTTAATTTAAAATATTTATAAGTAGTGTAAATCTTTGCTACTTAGATTTTTCTATTTTGGCATTTGTAAATGATGTGTGAAATTCTTGGTCTGATTGTTACTTATAATTTATTTAACATTGTTACATTTTGGAGAAAATTATGTCTATCCCAATAAAAACTCATGTTTCACTAATAAGCTTGTTATATACAACTGTGATAATCTGATTCTTCATGCAATAAATAATTAATTTAGAAAATTAAAATAACCTAAATGTATAATGTGTTCTATATGCTTAAGACTTGTTCTATAAAAAAAAATTATATGGTTGTATTTTTTATCACTCTTCACTTCAATGGTAAGTAATATTTTTATTATTTTGTGTAATGCTATCATAAATATTTCTTTTTATTAGTTTTTGATAAGAGTATTTGTATCTCGATTGATTTTGTTTTGCATAAAATATATGCTCGTTAAATTTTTTATTGATTATTTAAATTTATAATATAATCAAGCAATTTAAATTTTATAAAATAAAGTATTAATATGGCAATATAATCCTTTTATTAAATACTTAAAAAAATAATCCATAATTTTATTAACTATACATTATGTATTTATTTTCTTTTACTACTTTAATGTTTTTAATTTGAATTGCACACATGTGTTTAATAATTTATTAATCAAATTCTGAATGGCTGATTAATATAATTTTGTAATTAATTTATTTATATTGTGAAATTGATTCCCTCCAAAATCTTTATTTTGCAATTACAATTGTTTGTTGATATATAAAATTAATTAAAGAAATATTTTGCATATGAGATAAGAAATTTTAATGTTTTAAAATGAAAAATAATATTTGTAGTATTAAAGAATAAAATAGTAAAATTGTTATTCTGTATAGTTATATGTAATTAAAATTTATACTCATTTTTTATACATAAATATTGCAGAAAATGTTCATCTTAAAAAACATACCTGAGATACTTAATGTTATGACTATTATTCCTAAAAATTAAAAGCTGTGCTCAATTAAAAAGTACACTGAACAGCATATGCTTACTTGCAATTGAAATTTGCAGGTTGGTAGAAATGAATTGTTTCTTCAGAAATATCCATGTAAATATAATTAATATTAAATATGCATTTGCAGTTTTTCTGAAGAAAGTTTATATTTTTGTTGGAAATAATCACATTTCTTTAGAAAATTTTAACTAAAAAATGCTGTATGTACGTCAATACAAGTGGATGTAATCACTTGTATTGACATACATACAGCATTTGGGGTTTTACAATTCATTGTTAGTTAGCAAATTGAGAGTTTCAGTGTAATCTTTAAGAGTAAAATCATTAAAGCTAAAAGGTTCAATCCTAAGCTTCAAGTAGCTTCTTTGCAAAAAATTTAACGGTTAAAGATGAACATATATTTGGATGCTATTGTCTGAGAAAATATTAGCAATCCACAAATATTCTTTGATATACTTTACCATATAAAGCATTAATTAATTATGTAATATACAATAGAAGAAAATATTGGATTATCTGAAATGAAATTATATTTCTTCTAATTCCCCTAAAATAGAAAAATACAAATTCATTTCAGTTACAGAAGAGCATGTATATTTT
The DNA here is from genome assembly GCA_037975125.1 of Latrodectus hesperus. Classification (NCBI taxonomy): domain Eukaryota; kingdom Metazoa; phylum Arthropoda; class Arachnida; order Araneae; family Theridiidae; genus Latrodectus; species Latrodectus hesperus. The sequence continues at coordinate 43,108,424 of CM075850.1, forward strand.
GTTTTGAGGATTCCTCCATCTTAAATATGCTACCTAAATATAATGGCTTCACTGAATTCTATTTAAATCATTTTACATTTAGTTCAGTGAATTTATAATTGACTTCTCACTTTCTTTGTTCTTAAGATTTCAAGGAAAAAGAAGTGTCTAATTTTCGGCAATTTAACCTTTTTGGAGTTGTTTCATGGAAAAAATAGCCTTACATTTTTATACAATCTACTGAAAAAAATTTAAAATTCACTTGTGACTGAACATTTGGTTTAAATTAAGAAATATAGGTTCTACAATTTTTTAACACATAAATGTTTTGCATTATGAAATTAAGTCTCAGATGTAAATTAATTGAAAACATCAAATAAAATATAGAATTCTTTTTAAGGGGGGAGAACTTAGTTAAGAAAGAGTTTGTATTGACGATGGGACTCTCCATCCGTGTTTCAATGCATTTTTGACCAATGGTATTGGGAGAGGAGAAAGCATTCCTTATAACGAGCGAGTAAAGACAAAATTTACTTATAATTGGTAAAAAGATTAAATACTGTCATTTTAAAAATTATATGGGAGAGTTAAAAAAAATCAGATATATATATATATATATTTTTCTTTTCTCAGTAAATATTCATAACAGTTTTAAAAAGAGGGAAAGAATTGTGTTCTTTTTTGAAATGAAAAGTTACAGAGCTTCATTTTATATTGTTAAATACATCGCAGCTTAGTTCATTTCGCGGAGAAGATCAAATCAGTGCTAATTATTTTAAAATTAGTTACAAACGTAATAAAAATTTCAAAACAGTTTTCGTTTTTAAGTTCTCTTGCTTTCGGTTCAACAGTTCGTGGGTTCGAATCCCACCTTGGGCATGGATGTTTGTAGTGGTTCGGAATCCACTTTAAACCGTAGGTCCCGGTCTAATTAGCCCTCGTGTGCAAAAAATGACCGTTGAGCAACTAACAAACCATCGTTTTTAAGTTAGCCAAAATAATGCCATAGGTTAATTTAATGATATTAGTTTCTGTTCTATGCAACCTTTCTCAATTAAACTCCGGACGAATATTTTATGACTATTTGGGTTGAATCAAATTATGCTCGCGCGTACTGGGAAACAAGATATTCGAATATCACCGCTGTGTTTATAAAGAGTATTACATTTAAAACTGAAAAATTTCAAACTCGTGTATATGTATCGGGGTTTGTACAACTCCTTTAAATCGTGAATCACTTAGTAATTGACTGTTAGCATTTAATGTTATCACTAGATGACATCGACATTAAATTCGATCGACATTACGATCGATATTAAATTGTTGCTCTCATAACTTGATTAAAATTAAGATCTAGTTCAACAGCAATAATTTCATGATCATTCAGTTCAATCAGGATCAGATACATTATTTAGATTTATGTGTGTGAAGTGAAGTAAAGAGTAATCACCAAGAAAATCGTCATGTGTTGCAATCAGTCGGGTGATTTTCCTTGATTTATTTATTTTTTTGTTTTTATTGTATAAAATTCACCAAATATTAATATTTAAATACAAATTTTTTAAAATATACTTTTCATATCTTCCTTAGTGAAAATTATGCATAATTTCAGTGAATCGGGATGAAAATTTGTTTATCAATGAAATAAAGACTGAAATAAATTATTTAGTATGCTAGGTGGAAAGTGTCTTTTCTATGACTAATGAACTCTGGAAAACCATCCTTTTTGGCTTTTCTGTTCAGAAAAAAAAAAAAATTCTTGATCAGTTAAATCAGTACAACCGACTGTAAGATTTCAAGATAGTATTGAGAAATATGATTTTTTAACGACAGAATATGTACTTTTTATTTTAAGTTACTTTCAAGTAGATAAAATTATTGTCACTTATGGAAAGTAGTTAATTTGCTTTTACTACTCTCTTATAGACAAGCATCTGTTAAACGTGGGTTTTCTGTGAACAAAAATGTGATGGTAGAAAATTAAGAAAATAATCAATTTTGGGTAAGTGCAATATTGATGTTCACTTCTGAAACTTAGGCGGTGTCCACAGTATAATAATTGGCAAGACTTACTTAGAGCTGCTAGTGCCATGTAAAAGTATTAATTGAAGGAACTAAAACAGGAAAAAAACAGCCTGAAATAGAAGGAAATCGAAAAGAAATTGATGAACTGGAAATAAAAAAGAAGCATTTGGAAGATAACATAGATAAACTTGAAAAATCTATAATAAAATATGCTGAAAACTGATATTTCTGTTCGGGCTTATATAATCAGGCTGACGATCACAAGGTTAGACACCGCTGCTTTTTCTAATAATTTTTACTTTGTTTTGAATAAGTATATTTATTTGAAAAGAGGTTGTTATACACATCTTGAACTACTCAATAAATTAATAAATAGGAATCTTAAGAAGTTATTATTCTAACATTACCAATTATTTTATATAATGTATAATTCTGTAATGTAAAGAGCATTGATTATTTAAATAAATTTTTTTCTGTTTTAGCTGTAAGTTCATGAAGGCTTTTGAAGTAATCATTAAATGTAACTCTAACTTAATTTAAAAATAATCATTAATTTTTGTAATTATTTATTTCTATTATTTACAAATATAATTTAAAGATGTTACATATACATAATTATATGCATATTTGCTTATGAACAATTTTTAAAATAAATTTAATATGAATGTCGATACCTCCTGCAAATGTTTGATTTGACTTCTGGAAAACTCCTGGAATTTGATTTTCGGAAATCTGTACGAGCTTTGAATATATATATATATATATATATATATATATATATATATATATATATATATATATATAAAGTGGTTAAAAATAACATAAATTCCTGGGAATAAAAAAGTATATTTTTTTAATCTTCTTCAGAAATATTAAAATAAAGTTACCATTTTTTTATGAAATAAAAAATTCATGTATTTTGGTAATATGTGTTAGCTATTGAAGTTTTGGATTTATTTTCAAAAGCGTAAAATATCGCATCGCACTGATTTTAAGAGTCCAAATTGTTGAAATTAAAGCAAGTGTGATTGAAACATCCCAACTTTGAAGCGTATATAGACGTACGTTGTCGAAAGTTTTTTAAAAAAATTACGGCGGGCACTGGGTGAATAACCCTTCGCCGCAACAAGGCCGGATATTGCTACGCATTTATCGTTACCCGATAAGAACCTGTGAACCAAATCACGCGCGGAAACGAGTAACATTACCCACGCCTTACCACCACAAACCCGTTCATAGGGTTGGCCACATTCATACATCATCTGCAAAAAAAGACAGAGAAAAGCATCCATGCCTGAACCGAGATTAGAGCCCGGGACCAACAGCATAGAAGTGAGAAGCCCTAACCACTCGGCCATTGATCGGCACGTTGCCTAAAGTGATGACAGCCGGCTAATCAAAATAATGAAAAGGCCTTAGATTTATAAAGAATCCTTTATTACACACTATGGTGTAGGATCACCTTTGGCATATAATACAGCTTGAATTCACCTAGGTATCGATTCAGACAATGTTGAATAATATGTTCTTGTTGTGCTGTGTGCAGGCCTACACACAGCGCAACAAGACAAGATCATAAAGCTAAATAGTGGACGGAAAGAAATAAAGGAGAAATAGACTGATGGGTGTTGAAATAGATTGTAATGCCTTAAAAACCAACAATTGCATAGACCAATCAGCATCTAGATTCAGTGCGAATTATAGTTTGAAGGCATCCTTATAAACAGAACATATACAGCTGTGCAACAATTGCCTTGTCACTTGTTACAGATGTTAATGCCAAACGTAGCCTACAGGGATGTCACTCTTAAAATCTGGTCGACTTATATGTGGAAGAAAGAAATACGATCTGACGAATAGTCATTCACACTTTTACTTACATCAGGACGAGTGCACGTTTGAAGGACACCTGCACAAGCGTATGATCGTGATTGTCTCCTTCCAACATACAATCTTGGAGTTGAATTTATTATATGTGGAGCTTTGTTGTAACTTTATGCTAGACCAATCGTAGTTCTGAAAGAAAAGATCATTGGAGAACAGTATAGAGAAGTATAAGCTGATCTGGTCCACCATGATGCAAACTTTGTTTCTAACATGAAATGGAATTTTCCAGGACGAGATATTGGATCTATATATGTAGCGGGAGTTATCCAATCATGGTTTGATGAATGCGAAATTAAACATACTTCGCACAGTCACCCAAGTTCGTTATAATTGAGTGTTAGTCTATTTTAGTGCATCCAATACAGCATCTCCCCTAGAACAAAATCTCCATGAAAAATGGTATAATATTCCTCTAAATATTATTCAACATTGTCTGAATCGATACCTAGGTGAATTCAAGCTGTATTATATGCCAAAGGTGATCCTACACCATAGTGTGTAATAAAGGATTCTTTATAAATCTAAGGCCTTTTCATTATTTTGATCAACACCTATATTTATACATATGCACAAGTGTATTTGTACACTCACATACTTCGGATCAATTAAAGAAAATCATCCCATATTTTTAAAAAATTTTATCGGACTTTTTTTAATTGAAAATATGAATGAGGATAACTATTTCACCTATGTATCACTTTTGTCTTTTAAATGTTTGCCAATTGCTAAATTTTTTTAAAAAATGCGATATTTTGTAACAATTGTAATTTTTAACGAAACTACAAGTATAAATATATTTATGCTTTTAGTTTCTTTGTTTCTAAAGTGTTTTGGAACGATTTTTTAAGAATTATTTTCTAAAATTTTTGCAATTTCATGAAGGTTAATTTTTGAGTCAGCCATTATCTGGCATTAGATTACATATTCACGGTCAATTCCTTTGATTTCATATCATTGTTATTAAAAAAATATGATTTGCAGTTTTTTAAGTCGATAGGATAAAGATTATTTACCTCAGTTTCAGAGATTTTATTTATTTTCTATTTTTAATTTTAGGTGATAGTTTTTGTACACATTTTTTTCTATTCTCGATAGCTTTTTTGTATTCCTCATATTAAATGAAATTATCAGTTAGAGAAATTTTCCTTTCAACATTTAATTTTTTATATGAATACATTTGAATCGTGATTGACAAAATATTTAGAAAATGGCTTGATTTTATTAGTACATTGTAAAAAAAATCGTAGCAAAAAGAATGACAATTATGAATTTATTTTTGCAATATAGCCATAGATTATCAACAGTGAACACAACAAAATAAAAGAATAATTAAACTTAAATTTTCAAATATATATTAAATTTGGAAACTCTTCAGGAGTTCTAAATAGTTAATATACTTAAAAGAATAATATTAGAAAAATAAAAGACACCTATTTGTCGATTTATAAACTAAAACTTTTAAGAAAAAATTGCATGTAAATTATCTACATTTTAACAAAAATCTATCGTGCTCTCTAAGAGATATACATTTATTTTAATGAATGCAAATCAAAAATGAAAATAGTTAATGAAATATTATGTTGTCATGAATTATACTATTTTAAAATTAATTTTGGAATCGTACTTCATTTAGAATCTCTGAGGATACTTACTTATTAAAAGAAATTTAACTTTGTGTGCTTGTAATCAATAATGCAAATAGAGCAATACTTATGAAAATTTTAATAGTTTTAGTTAAAATATATAAAGTACAATTTATTCACAAAAATATGTTTTCCTTTAGCTTTGGTTTGATGAAACGAGTTATTAAATGGACCAGGATGTATTGTTAATGTGTATATAAATTATTAATTTATCATTTCCATTTATTTGTTGACACAATGAATGTTACTTGATTTCATACAAATGTGGTTCTCAATGCTGTAGTTCCACTTTTGATTATAATTTAAATTTATGAAAACACTGCTTACCTGTGATATCCTGTTTTATTCATTATATCTATTCTTCTGTTGAATTATTATTTTTATTTTCATTCTTTGAATTAATTTTATTTTTATTTGTTTTGCTTTTCAATATAACTATTTATACTTTCCTTTCAAACACTTATTTTATTAAGTTACACTTAATTATTACACTTAACATTTAAATTTCAATAATTAATCAATGACATCATTTTTTTCTAAGTCATAGTAATTAAAAATAAAGTTTATTTGTCTTTTAAAAATGTTTTATTTTTTTAGAGAAATTTGAATATTTTAAACTTTTTATCTGATTTTAAAAAATGATTTTTTTACACATAGATAAAATGTAATATGAAAGCTGGTTTTATCATTTAATTTAATAAAAATACACATTTTTTTCTATTTTTTGTCTTGAAGGCATCGGTTAAAAATTAATTAGTGAACAAAATCCTGAGGAAACAACATTCTAGAGAAAATTTATCGTCTATACGCTATGTGCATCTAAAGACATGTCGGCATGTCCTGTTGGAAATTATTGCAACGCCACTCAAAAGTCAAACCTAGAAAATCTAATTTGTATTCAAAGCTGCAATGAAATATTAATAAAAAAATTCCGTAACATTTATATTTTATTTACGCTAATATGGTAAATTTCAAAATGAATACTCAAAATCTCCAAAGTTGGTGCACTTTAATTTGAATAGATATAATACAAGACAAATAATATGCACTATTAAAAATTAAATATAGGATAGTAAATTTATATATATATATATATATATATATATATATATATATATATATATATATATATATATATATATATATATATATATATATATATCGGTAGTTAATGAGAACCACAGGTTTTTTGCATTTAATTTAGAAATAATGAATAGAAACATCAGAACTGGATGACATGCATACGAAACATGTATGTATTGATTGCAACATAGAAGCTTACATAAGAGAACACAAAAATGATGTACAACAAAAAAAAAAGCAATCTTTCTGGAAAAGTCCATTTCTAGAAAAAATAATCATGGTTTTATATGGTAAAATGTCTAAGAAACATAACAAAAAGGAGTTTTAAGGGCGAACATGTCCACCCTTAGCTTGAATATATTGGCGGCATGACAGCATGGAAAGTCGGTAAATCAAATTTCCGTGCTGTCAGTTAAATTGTCGGTTTCTGTGAAATGGGATTCGAAGACCAGACACGGAGTAAGCTGTTTTTCAGCTCTGCTACAGATTTTGGAGAAGGACTTAAAGCAGCAATTTATCTACCAAGATATAGTCCCATAGATGCTCTATGGTATTCAGATCTGGAGATCAAATTGGCGATTCCATTCGTTCCAAATCAATTCGTTAAAAATATTCCTCAACAACTACGGATCGATGAGGTCATGTGTTATTAGCCTACCGAATGAGATAATTGCTAACTTAATCGGTATATGAGCTGACATATGGATTAAAGATCTCATCCCGATATAGTTCCTCCCTGGAACATACACAGGTCAGTGTGACCATCGAGCGAGATTACCCAAACCCTTTATCCAGCACAATGGTAACTATGTATTTCAACAGTATTGGATTGGTGACAACTGGTGCTTTTTCCCTTCCAGATGAACACACGAAAGCCCGGTGGCTTAGTGATAACGTTTCATGCTCCCAAGGCACAGGTTCAATCCTCGAGCTGAGCAAGGTCGACTCAACCTTTCATCCCTTCAGTGGGTCGATAAACTGAGTAGCAAGCATGCTTGGGAACTAAACACTGGGAGTTTCGGTTAGGCTGACCACCTAGTCAGAACTTATATTTCGCACTCCAGAGCCTCTCGGTCAGGAAAACAGAGATGGATTATGTAGACCTTGTCCCTCATGGACTGTTATGCCGCTGAGTTTAGTTTTAGTTTAGATCATTATACGTCATGAATCGCTCTACCATGTGAATATGGACTCGTATATAAAAGGAACAAAAGCCCATCACTGTCTGGTCCAGAAGCATGTTCTCTTGCCCAAGATAACTCTCTGTAGTCCCGTGAGGGAAACATGCACAACTGCTCATCTTGCATAGATATCTTCATAGTGAAGACGCCTTCGCACAGTACAAACTGATATTTTTCTCCCTGATGCTACTAAGTGGTTTGCAACAAGTTGCGGCACAGAAAGCCTTTTTCTCTTTCGGGCTGATATAGCTATAAAATGATCTTTTGCAATGTTGTAGCACATGGTCGGCCTGGAACATGTATTCTGAGCACAGAAGCTTCGGTTTGGTATTGATTTTCGGACGGAAGACCGTACTGCAAGATACATATGGCGCCTAAAAACATCAGTCTATGACATTTACATTTTCATTTTTCCGACCGCCCAGCGACCATCTTAACGAATAGAGCAAACCACTTCTCTCAGACATTACGGGACCCCACTGACTATTGTCAACGAACCTTCGAACAAAAGTTATTCGCGTAATTATGAAAGCCTGATGTTTGCAAATTTTTCACGCACTTATTATATACATGTTTTTTTCTGTTCCTTATATATATATATATATATATATATATATATATATATATATATATATATATATATATATATATATGTATATTAAACTCAAGTTAAACTAGTTGAATAAATGCCAAAAAAGAAATAGGAAAATATTACCTTAGGATAGTATATGCCCAAAAAGGTCACCATATTAGTTGCTGTGTAGGAATACAATTCTTCAGTCATCTTTTCCAGCATGGAAAATATTACTTTATTGCTCGCATTGGAAATACTGTTACATAAGTCTAATGAATATGTGCTTGCTAGTTTATAGATTTTTTCTGTAATATAAATCCCCCCAAAAAATATCTAGAGATAAATTCCAGTGATCTGGGAGACCATTCAATATTGCCAACATATTCTATGATGCATTCTTTAAAATAGTGGAGAAAACCTTTTATTCCTGCTAACTTATGAGGAGGTGTCCCGTCATGCCGGAACCACAATTGAAGCAATCTGAAGCAAGGGAAATATCTTTTATAAACTCTAATACTATGTTTTTTAACGATCGCATAAATCTTTGTCCCATTAATGATCCTTCATAAGAACGTGTCCAATCAAACGGCTATTCCACATACCACACCATACGTTGATGGATCATTACTCTTGGTATCTAACTAATTCCCCCATGACAGATTTTCTAGAGGCTAATGGTGGATATTATGCTGATTCACTATGCCGATGATTTGAATGCTGCCTCATTAGTGAATATATTTTACAAAAAATTTGTAGTATCATTAGTTATATTTATTGCCTAATTATACCAATCAGATTGGTGGTTATTATCCACTGGTGATAATTTTTTTCTACGATATCTTTGAGAAAAAAATAGTTGGCTTATATATATAGGGGTGGAATCTTAAGTTGCTATGTCAATTTACTCATAACTACATTCAGATCTGATTTCATTTTAAAGAACACGGAGCATGGATATATAAAGGCAATGTATTCGATGATTTTTCTGCAAAATATACTCACTGGTTAAGGATATTCTGGGAAGAAAAACATGCATCTCTCAACATAATGTTACATATTTTTAAAGATATGAAACCAAAAATTTAAAGAATTCCAATTTTGATTACTGTAACTGACAGATAAAAACTATTACCAAGATAATGACATACGAAGTACCTATCAAGATTCAGAGAAGAACTTTACTAATCAACTAAATTTTTCTTCTAAAAAATCGCACATCTTCAGACATTGATTTCTTAGATATTATTAAAAACTGATATTGGTTTATACGAGACAATCCCCGCAAAGGCTTTTATTTTGCTAAAGATGTGCTATAGATGGAAAAAGCTTAATGATAATACAGGAGTGAAAATGCGTTTTCCTTTCGAAAAGAAAAAAGATAAGTTATAATTAGTCACCAGAGGGAATTTTTAAAAGCCCTTGTGAAGAAAAATGAGAAAATGTTAACCAGATTTAGCAGTGATATCTCATATAAAACATTATATTTTCATTAGACGACATCATTCTATTGAAGTTTAACCAAAAAAGAAAGAAATATTCCTTAAAAAAATTCATGATCGCTCGGAGAAATATAAAATGAAAAAGCCTGAGTTGCTTTATATTGCATATGTTCTTTTAGTTTCCAATCTAGATGGAGATGTTCACTTGTAGATTTTAGAAATCTGAACAGATCTAGAGGTCGGCTCAAACTTAGATGGATTGATTGTGTAGTGGAGGACTTTAAAGTGCTGAAAGTGACAAATTGGAGAACTATCGCCTCCCGGAGAGCACAATGGAGGAGTGTTCTGAGGAAAGCCTTGGCCCACCAAGGGCTGTCGTGCTGAAGAAGAACGATATCTTTGTTCTGGAGATGCAACCTGCATTAAATTTTAAAATAAGTGGTGATCACGAAGATAAATCTGGGTATTTCCGAAAAATGTTTCTTGGAAATTCAGACAACAAAACTTCAAAAGAAATTTTGGATTTTGAAACGCGGTGTGAAATTGTTGATTGTATTGTAATTAAATATTCTTATATCAAGAGACAAGAAGTATTTTGATTTTTCACCTTTAAAAAAACACAAATAAGGTGCTATCTTTAAGCAAACGCAAATGAATTGATGATGCTCAAGCTGCAAGATATTACAGCACTGATGGTAGAAAAGCTCGCTTAAGCAGTTATTCTCAGAGAACATTCTAAAAATCCTGAAATTCGGATAATTCAAAAACTCCTTACTTTATATGATATCGTTAGTATCGATCTGCTCGAAGAACAAATAGGTGTATAAACCCATCACGCTAAGATTCAAACGCAAAACTAATACCTTGAAGCGAAAAGGTAGGTCAAGTTATTTTGATTGCTTGTTGAGCGAGATGGCAAAATGAAAGGATTGAGTAGTGTTGTTACGAATATTAATATTTCTATTGAAACATTATGTTTCTATCAGTAGATGGCAACACAACCGTATCGTCTGATGACAAAGCCACAATCGACAAGCAGAGAAATGGGAGATAATAGTGTTCCGAAATCTATACAAAATAAATACGAATACATGTCTATGTAAGGAGGCAGCAGCAAATAATTGTTATATGTGTTTGTGTTCATGCTAGTATTTTTTGATAGTATAAAATGCTTTAAATGTGAGCGATCTGTTGTTGATAAACGCACGCTGCAAATAAAATAAAATTAATAAAGTATTTACGTAAATTAATAAACTCATTTAAGGAGAATAAAATTATTTACAACACAAATGGGAGTATGAAATTACTGATTTTCTTTGTTTTAATGTAACCATTTAGATTGATGGAAATTATTTATTATAATTCAAACAAAATACTTCTGCGTGCATTATAAATCACGTAATTCTAGAAAAAGAAAATTATAGTAAATATATTATTAAAATCTAAAATTTTTTTAATAATCATGATTTTTTTTCCTATTTAAAAGAAAAATTTCATTTCCTAATGGAAATTCTTGTATTGAAAATTCTGACAGTTAACTATTTTTATTTTGGAAATAAATTATGCAATAAAGTGTTAAATAAATTTTTCATTGATGATCTTTTTATAATGAGTAATAAAAAATATTATATAAGAGGTTAAAATGTCAAAAACAATTGAAGAAATTTTAATTTTGTTAAATTTTGAAAAACCTCTTTTAAAAATTTTACAAATTTCTATCTAATTCTCAGCATAGCCTTGATTATACTTATCATAATACTTGAATACCTTGTTATATATTTTATCTAAAACTATTTCAATATTGAAGTCTATTTTTTTTATCATATAATAAATTTAATTGGAAAGCAAAAAAACTCAAAAGAATTTTTGTACAATTATGACGAGTGATTTTCAAAATGATCGGAAACAAGATTATAATGTACAGAAAAAAAGGATGGATTTTATATATAAGGGAATATCATTTAAAGAGGTGTCAATAAAACTGAAAGGTAAAACAGAATTTGGGTCCTTATTTAATAACTTTTATTCTAACAAAAGATATCGATGTCAGAGTTTTGTATGTTTTTAATATAACTTTCGATTTCGTCAAATGAATTTTTAGATACCTTTTAAGCTGAATAGCAGGAATGGTAAGAATGATTGCTCATAGGTAATTTCTTACATTTAGAAGTCGTATTTTATTGGTTTATTTTACAGCTTAAATGGTGAAAAGTTAAATTTAAATTTTGAAAAAATATATTTTGAATTTGTGATATAATGACTAGGATATTGCAATGACAATACCTATTATCGAAATTTTCTAGAAAACAATGTTTCAAAATAACAGCTAATTTTTATTTTCCATTATTAAAAGCAGCACAAGTATTAAAAATAGTATAACAGCATTCATAAGCACTAATAAAATTAAGGAAAAAGGAATTTTTGGGACATCAGTTTTTTTTTTTACGTTTTTTGTAAATTTTATACCTAAACAATTATGTACAAATGTAATGAACAAAAAAGCTTGTTTTTTGAATAGCATTTTAAGTATAAATTTTATACGCTTTGTTTATAACTTACTAGATAAAACATCTCAAAATTATGTTACCTTGCGAGTTTTCAATTTATTCTTGCAAAATTTTGACTCCAAAACAAATTTTATGCTTCATTTATTGAGGATTATTTTTTATATCATATTGCAGTTAATATTTGGGTATTTTTAATTATATTTTTCAACAACTTTTATAAATACAAAATATATCAATAGGTTTCATACATATCAAAGATAATTTACATCATTCTTTTTTCTCTTAACTATTTTATATATGACTTCTTTTCTTTTTATGATCAATAGTAGTATGAATTTTTTAAAAATTTGTTTAAAATTTAGGTTGTAATGCCCATTTACCTTATGAGCTATAGGTTTTATAAATTTTATTCCTTGATTCTTGTATAAAATTGTCTTATTTTAGTTTAAATTAAATATAATGAATAAAGAAATGTAATTTATTGAAGTAAATCAATGTTTTATTGCAACTAAAATAATGTTCGCTATAAAAAATATCTTAAGCTGTATACAAATAGTACTTCTCGATAGAAAAAAAATTCCCTAATTCCTCTTTCCTTTTCCTCTAAGTTCTTACTCTATCAAAGATAATATAAAACCATTATCCACACAATTGTTTTGTATATATTCGAAAAATACCCATTAAAATCACAATTGTTGATGCAAAATGTTCGAAATTTTCTCAAAACCCAACGATTTAACATAATTTTTCATTTGTAGATTTTCTCAAAAACCTTATTTATGCGTTAGTAAAAACTCATCTTTCAATATGACTATATTTATGTTGCAGTTGAGAGTTTAAATTAGTAATCTTTATTTTTTATTTATCAAAATGGTGATGAAAATTCGATATATATTTTTTAATTTTCTGCTTTGCTTTTAGAGAATTAAATATTATTACTCTTTTTTTGATCGTTTTATCGGAGATCTTTTTTATTTTAATTTTTTTACATTCATCAAATAATTATTTTTGATCAACATATTCCGTGTGAGAATTTTTAAATTTATTGATAAAAATTTTTAAAATAAATTTTTATTAGGACAAATAACTTATTCAAAAAATATTATTTTATGAAAAATTAAAAAATATGATTTTACATTATAATAATTAAAATTTGATCTAATATAAAAAATATGATTTGTCATTGCTATCTCTAATATTTAAAATAAGCAGTTTTATATAATAAAGGAAAAAAATCCTGAATAAAATACAACTTTTTATATACATTGTTATGAATCTCAACTTTTTTAAGACATGCGAATTAAAAAATTTTAATTTTTAAGCTATAATAGTTTTTCTATGTAAATATTATTTAAACTTCTGAAACTACCCCTTTAACAATAAATTTTATCTTTGTTTATAACATTTCAAGGATTATTTTTTTATATCAGAAATAATAACAATATATTTGTTTTTCTTTTAAAATGCAAAATTTCGTGTTAAAAATGTTTTAAATAATATTATATTAAGTAGTTTTAAGCACTTTTTTAAAAAGAATTGTTGAAAATATTTTAGAGTATGAATTCTATTAATGGAAATTTCTTCATAATATGAAATTTAATGAAGATGCTTTCCCTTTTTTTAAAAGAAGACATCTGCATATAACTTTGTAAAATTATAAATAAATATTTGAATTTTGTGCAGTTAAAGCAAGTAGAATATTCATTATTTATTTGTAAACAGTAAAATAATAATCATTATATATAAAAGATACTAAATTATAATCTTCTCATTAATAGATAATGAATATCATACTGGGGCTTTAGTGCAGAAAATTCAAATTATGGTATATAAAAATAAGTAAAATATATACTGTGTAATTCCATTCTATAATCAATATTATTTCCATATGATAATTATTTAACATAAGAAAATGATGATTTAACAATACAAGATTATTTTTTTAACAATTCTTCGCAATGCTTCGTAAATTGTTTTTAATATTTACGATACTTATGATAAGATTGTGGAAAAAAATATAAATAAAAGCACTCATCGTAAAAATTTCATATAAATTATAGCAGTTTAAAATTAAGAGAGTTAGAAGTTAAGAAATTAAGAATATGCTAAACTAATTTCTCATTATCTATAAACCATAAAAATAAGTTGTATTTTAAATAGAATTTTGATTAATTGTTACATTGAAATGATGCATCAACAGTATGTGTAATTGTTTCAATAACATATAGTGCATCATTGTCTTTCTCTAGATCTTAAAAATATTGGGTTGTTCGGAAAGTAATTTCGTTTTTCATGAAAATGAAAAACGTATTGTGAATAAATATAGTATTGCATTGCATATTGTCCATTCTAGTCCAATAGCTTTTACCATCTTTCTAGTAGTAGCACAATTTCACATTCATAAAGTGGTTTGTTTTTACTAGCAAATAGCTGATCCACGTGAGAAAAACGAAATTACTTTCCGAACAACCCAATATATAAACTTACTTTTGGAACTTTATTAATATTAACCGAAATTATTCGGTTTTTTGTGCAAGGCATTATATAAAATGTTTTGATAAACAGTGATTATTATAAGTATAAGAGAAATAAGAAAAATCTATAAAATCAGAAACTCATAATTTTTTAAGTATGCTATGATTAGTAAATTGTTTAAAAGAGCCTGTACTCTAAAATAGTTCAAAGTTTTTTTACGTATTATTTTAAAACAAAAAGTTGCAATTATATGAAATCAATAAGTTAATTCTGTATCAAAATATACAATGACTTAATTTAGAGTGATTTATGTCTGCTTAGAAACTTCATCTTCGAGAATTTCTTTAACATCCAAGTTTTAGCTTTTTAGCTATTGCAAGAAATGAAAACGATGATTTTTCAAAAATGCTATGCGAAAATTTTAAAGCCTGTTTCATATGGAATATAATAATTAGTTTATCCTTTACAGTAAAATTCTCAAAATTTTACTTAAAATGTTTTTAAAAAATGTGAATTTATATTTGCTTGTAAAATGAACTTGAAAAGAAAACCGGAATATATTATTCAAATAATGTCAATAAGTCTTAATTGTAGAAAATAACTATGTTCTTATGATTTTTACGTAAGCTGCTTCACTTAGTCTTTTTTTTTGTCAGATCGCGCACACAAGTATTTACAGATCTGTGTATCATATAATTGTATATATATATATATATATATATATATATATATATATATATATATATATATAGATAGATAGATAGATAGATAGATAGATAGATAGATAGATATAGATATAGAAATAGATTCAGTATTCATTGATAAGATAAGAAGATAAGGTATTCAGTTTTATTGCATTGCTGGTGAAAAAAATGAGAAAAATGTTGATCTCCAAATCTTTTATATTATAAGCAAAGTTTTTACTAAATACCTATATTAGAGATTCAAAAATCTATTTTTAGTAAAAAGTTATTTTTTTATTAAACATCGATTTGATGAAATTGATTGATATTGAATAAAAATCTTTTATTAAATTTCAATTTTTAACTTTTATATATATATATATAAACTTCTTTTAATATATTTGATCCTTAAAATTAGAATACATAAAGTAGATAGCAATTTAGAAATTATCAAAGCTTCAATTATTTATTTTCATTTATTCCCTTCATTAAGAATTTTCATTTTGAATAAGAAATTAGAAATATATTTCAGACATTTTTATTCTATTTTTATATTTATTGATAACATTTTATATTCACATAGACTTTCAATAAATTCTCATAATGTTCTATGAGATCAATAAATGCAATTACTAAATTTCCTCGATTAACGTGTATCGAAAATAGAGTAATCATAAATATCCAAATGCGTTTTTGCAACCATTTACATTGTAACAGTCTTACCCGAATGATAGATAACTACAACAATCATTTAAAAACACGAGAAAGAAATTCAATTATAATTAAAACAATCGAATAAACATTTTCGGATTTATTCCTTCAGCTTGCTTTCAATACTACACGTAAAAGAAAAAACTCAACTTCATAAATAAATTTCTATTTAAAACACAATTATTTGTAGAGTGATCTGTCAGATATCACTAGGCAAAGGAAGCATATTTTCAAATCATTTTGTTAATATGAAAATCTATATTAATCTTTAGCAAAATGCTAACTTTTTGAATAATTATATATTAAAAGTAATTTATTAAAAGTAAAAGTGAAAATAAATTTATTTAAATTAAGAATGGATTTTGAAAAACTAAATAGCCATAATTAAATCAAACAATTACCTTTATTATTCAATTAAACAGAATTATTTAATTTAAATATAGACATCAATTTACTCTCGCTTTTATAAAAAACCATTCATAGCATTTGTTTTTTGTCAGTACGACTCTTCAATCTAAATACAAATATTGGTTTCACACATGAGTTAGATAATAATGATAATATTAACAATTTATATTAAAAATCATTGTTTTAATTGAATAAAAAATATTACATATTTCAAAAGAGAAATATAAAAAATTCATAATTAAAATTTTACCTTTGATGGAGGTATGAAGTACCTCTTATTAAAATTTAACGAATTATGAAGATTGTAATCATTCTTCCCAAATATTCACTGAAGGAACATGAGCATAGATATTTATCGCATACATAGTGAGATATTTGCTATACTTAGACAATGTTATTTCCACCAAATGGAAAATTGCTTAATTATATAATTTCATTTGTAATCAAATGAATTTTGAATTGCTAGAGCCTATAAATTTGTTGTTATTTTTCTTTTGTGTAATAAGAATTGCATCTAAACTAACAATTTTAAGATCAAAAATTGGAGAACTGTTGTTAACAGTAGCTTGATATGGAAATGGCTAATTGCGAAGGCTAAAGCCTAATCGGTACTGTCGAATCAAAAAGTGAATGAATAATTATTAAATTTATAATGTAACAAAAACATGTTGAAAGCTGGTAAATTTATTTTTAGATCAGGTTTTGAATGGAGCACACGAGTATATAAATCTTGCTCCCCTCCCCCTAAAAAAAGAAATAAATTTTACAAATTAAACAAACTTTAATAAAAAATATATTACATGTTATGCTTGAAATTTAGTTACATGAATTCGAATAATTTAACAGCAAGAATGTTTAAAAAACTGCGTATTTTGAATTTGATGCCGCATGCGTCAAACTCATACTCAATGAGTTATGCTCCATTTTTTCGTTAAGCATGAGTAAATGGAGAGAGATTTTGTATAAATCAGTAGAAAAGTATCAAAAAGAAAGATAAGAAAATTTAGCTTCTTTAAGCTCTAATGCAAGTAGTCTTAAAGTTCACCTACTATATTAAGCTTTAAATATAATCCGGAAATAAGGAGAGGTGTTTCGGCGATTTCCACCAAATTATAAGCAGATTATAGAATTTTCCTGTAAAAAATTGCTTAAAATTAAACTATTTCTATGTATCATCACTTCTTTTTGTTCTGCACTAAATGCCATGAGTTCATTTTTTAAATTTTATTTAATTTAAAATATTTGAAAGACATTGAAATTAATTCGTAAACGTTAACGTCCAAAACAAAGTTAATTATGGTAATACAAATTATTTTAATTAATGGGCACACACAAAATATTTACAACATAATCGAGATATACACTTGCTATAGTCGCATTTCTACGTTACTAAGCAATCTATTTTGGTATTTATCTGTGCATATTTTGCGTTAAACCCATTTCATTGAAAAAATTTTCAAGTCCTTTGAGCCCCTTTTCAACAGCTGTTTTTACATCACTATTTAAGGAGAACTTTTTTCTAGATAGGACTGTACTCTTCAATATGGAAGACTTCAAGTTTGATCCTAACCACTGATGAGCAACTGGAGATGTAAATCGAATTTCTAATTTCTGTATGCACATTTATCTAGGTGAGTCATTAGAAGTTTTCGAAATTTCTCCTGCTGAACACGTAAAAGGGATTATTTTCATACAAATGTCTGAAAATTCCTTTATGAGTGAATTATGTGGTGGGTGCTTTAATGGTTTAGATTAGCCTTCAGAAATTAGGTCATCCATTTCGCTGTATAAAAATGCTTCCTCTATGGCGGAAATAAAGAAATTACCATTGATTGGCAAATTTGATCAATATGAAGTAGTACTGATGACATTTCACGGGAAGTTTTGTTGTAATTCATTAGTTTAGTTTGAAGCCAGTCATTATCATGTTGTAAAAAACTTCATTATTTAACACACCAAGGGTTTTTGTAATTTGTGTGATTTAAAATTTCAGTCTTATTCTTCTCTGTAAGAAAGGACTCATAGATCACACCTTCAAGTGAGGCCATTTTGATAAGCATGTTATTATTTCAAACACTCTGCTGGATTTACACTATCCACCCACACAACAGCTGCAATACAACTAGGACCTTTTGTTTATAATTACTTCATCAAAAATGAATTTTTGAAAGTTTTTTTAAGACCTGTTTTCGTGTAACTATGTCCATTTAGTTAAATGTTACAATCACCGAATAGAGACTGATTTGTACGGGAAAAATTTAATTCTAAATTTTAGCTCAGTTTCGTAATAGATAACTTCAAAAATAGATGACGTAGAAATATGTATAATAAGTTCTCTACTGTACTTATTAATTGGGGTTTTTCAATCCGATAATGAAAAGATACTTGTAAGCTTTTTATACTGGAAATAGTTTCCTAGAATTTATTTTGCGTCTTTCAATCCATTCATTAACTTAAAAAGCCTACAAGAAATAAAGACATAATATTATTAACAATTCTATATACTGTTACAAATTTCTAAGCATTCATTGTGTTTGTCTTAAAATATCTGAAACACTCAGATTTTGGGCAAAAATTGAGCAATCTAGGCGTATTCTACATACATTTCTATGGATTTGACGAGCTTTTGGTGGGATTATTGGTTACTTGGGGAACACTTGTCAAAAAATAGTTATTTCTGGAATATTTCCTCATCGAAGTTCTGAAGAAGACCAATATTAAGCGAGATAGCCTAGAACCTTCCAGAAACTTTTGAACAGATTTTCCCGCCAAGTTAGGTATAAGTACTGGAGCGCGACTTAGCTTTGAATACATAGAAACTGTTGTCTGCTCTGATGTATTAGTCTTCTGTGTTGGAAACTGTATCCTGTTGTATCAGTTGAATCGGAGGTGTGCAGTTGTGACTTCTACTGTTGGAATTTCCTGTATTTTGTTGAAATTGCTACGAATAAAAATCTTATGATTTTTAAGAGATTGTTCTATCGATACTAAATCAATATGAATGCCGAAGCGCGGTTCAATACATAGTATAGTTAATTTGGCAAAAATTTATTGACCTACCACATATTTTAAATATTAAATATTTAATCAGATTTCATGCATAAGAATTTACAGAAAAAACTGAAAATTGCACAAAAATGTGACAATATTTTAGTGATTTGGATATCTAAGTGAGAAAAACAAATCTCTACTTTGTATTAAATATTTTTCCAGACCGTTTATTATTTAAAAAAATTTCAAGGTTACATTGAATCTAGAAACTATCTTTCAAAGTAAATAAGGATTTTT
This sequence comes from Latrodectus hesperus, assembly GCA_037975125.1. Lineage (NCBI taxonomy): Eukaryota > Metazoa > Arthropoda > Arachnida > Araneae > Theridiidae > Latrodectus > Latrodectus hesperus. Next base: position 43,128,307 of record CM075850.1, read on the forward strand.
CTGTCATAAATGTCACGTAAATCGTAAATGTGTTCAGTCTGGAAATAAAATTGAGATTTTCTAAGAATAATCTTTTGTGTTACCCATACAATTGTTCTTTCCCATCAGACAAAATGTAAATTCGAATGATATTCGGAAGCGTACCTAGAATGGGATATAATTTACAAATTTTGTGGTTAGAAAATTGTTCACGTTTCTTGAAATACTCAGAGTTTTTATGCTCGAAGTTCAAGGAGGTTGACTCTGCCTCGTGACCAAGAAGAAATATGTCAATAAAACTAAGGTACTTAAATAATCCACTTAATGTCTCATGGGTATCTCATGAGATGTTCAAATATGTCCATATCTCATGAGATGCTTCCCGTTTTGATTGAGAATTTTTAATTATATTGAACAATAATTATGAGTTGTGAAAATAAAATTGTAAGAATATTGAATAGCCATATTAATTAATCTTTGAATTTTATTCTCTTTATTTGATAAGTTCCTTCCATAATAAGAATTTTATACCTGAGAATAGTCATCATTTTATAATGAGAGATAATATATTTTAGCATTCTTAGGATCATATAAAACAAATTTCATTTAAATATCCATTATAAAATCGGAAGAATACGAAAAATTCTCAAGATATTTGAACATAACCTATACAGTAACTCAAATATTTTAAACCTGATTTTATTTTTTTCTCACACATATTTTTCGGTCTTCAAAGAAGAGGTCTTAAGCTCATCCGGTCTGTTGGCGTAAATTTTGCATTTCAAAGAAGAATCAAAAGCTTATAAGAATACGACATCAGGGAATATTTAACTTTGAGAACAGTGCATACGAATATATTAATTCCTAAATTAATTTGAAACTGTAAGTTATGAAAAGTGCTAAAACGATTGACTTGATTACTTTTAATTTTTTACTATCTTTCAGGGTGATCAAATTTAATTTTAAAAGTCTAAGAGTTCCAGAAATCAACCGATTGATCTAAATTTGATAGATTTGAATAATGGATACTTTAGAGGAAAAAATGAAATTTATTAAACATATGACATTATTACAAAAATATATGTGATTATTATGGAAGATTAATTGATTATATACTGTGTATAAGATAGTAAAGCTGCAATGTATTCCTGTTTATCATTGTTAATCAATCAAATAGAATTGGAATCTATTGCAACTTTATAATAAAGTGGAATGAGCAGAGGTCTCAAAACTGAAGAACCACGTACTAATCTTCAAGGGGAGACCTCATATTTTAATTTTGGAAAACCAAATACTTTGATGACATTTTTTAAAACTTCTGTTATTTTAATTATTTTGTAAAATACAGTATGAGAATTAATTTAGCCCATTCATTTGCTTGTTGCTGTTTATCTCCAAAACAGTTTGACGATGTCAGACCAGATCCACGAATCCGGTGACCTTTTAAAGTCGAAGACAAGAAAAGGGTAAGAATAAATTTTTTCCCAAATTAGACCAAAACATTTCAAGATATGCTTAGCAGAGGCCTAGTGTTGCTGGTATTTTGGATAAAGAAATTAGGATTTCTCACTCTTAGAAAATGTAAGTTATTTTAGGTGCCCAGTAGCAAAGTGCATGAGACAAGTGCAGGATTTTATGTCACATGAGAGTGTTAGGGATTGACCTAGTATATTACCCTTTAACAACGACTGAGTAGGTGGTAGTTGACAATACTTTTGAATTTGGAATTTTTTCTAGGAGAAAATTCAAGGTAACTAAGGGCTGAGGAAGAAGGGATTGGACATCTACAGTCCTCCAAAGCAAGAACGTCTGCCGATAATGTTCGTTACCGAGAAACTCAAAGTGGGATAGAATTCACTAGAAGCAAATGTCATGTCGGAAAGAAATAAGATTTAACTTGAGTGAAATGGAGTTATTTTCTTGTCCTCAAAGCGGATCCAACAATAAAGATTTTGCATCGGGTTGCAGTCATCAGTAAGAATCCAAAGGTCTTTATAATTATTTTCATTTAGAATGGTTTCTAGACCAACATCGGTTGTAAATAGTTTACTTTTGAAAATTAAGCAGAAATCTGGGTTACGTTTGCAGAGTTTTTTTTTTTTAATTCTTTCTTTCTTTATTTTTTCAAGTTTCAATGTAGATAGGAAGATTATTGATTTTGCTGCCGTTAAGGAAGGTCTTAATGTCCCATTTATAGTTTTTATTTATGATTTCCAAGACTAATATTCTGAGTAGGTCTGGCAACACTTACTTTTTATTGACAAGAGTGGAACGGTTGCAGTTAAAGAGAACTCTAGCGAAATCTTCCAGCTATATCAAACAGGTGTGAAGTGATTATGGCTCAACATTTGTACAAGAATCTGCTGAGATGCAACGTATCCAAATGGACTCTGTTGGAGCAGACTTCAATTTTTAGAATGACAATGAGTGGTTATACAGAAAATCTTCTAGCGCTAGTGGAAAAAGAAGGTATCTTTCGAATAGATTGGCCATCATGCTTCCTTGATTTAAATGTCAGAGTACATGTGTGGGATGCTTTGTAGATAAACCTTGAGGAATAGTTGCATCCTCCGGTAAGCATCAAATATCTGAAATAGATGCTGATTGAGGAATGGGCATTCTTACCTCAAAAACTGCTGGATAATCTAATGCTGAGTATGAAGAGATGATGTGAAGAAACCATTGCAATAAGGGTGTATCTCTTACTAAGGAGCATTTACTTGTTATTCTTCTTCTTGGAAAGACAATCATGTGTAACGATATTGTGAGTTCAATAAAGCCGTTTCTTTTTTGATTCTGCACTGTATGCATTATATTCATTTTTGCGCAATTATGCTTTCATCATCACTTAAGTGCAAAATGCTGCCTTTAGGTTTTGAATTTCATGTCTGAAAATCGAATGAATGTATTTCAGATGTAAAATAACACATTGCAAATAATTTAAGCTTCTAATAAATATCAGACATTATTTTTTAACATCCTTAGTTTTGAACAATATTGAGAATGAAAAACTGACATAAGTTGTTTTTAATTTCCACTATTTTGTGTCATTAATTGATGATACTTAATCAGATTAGTTTAACGTATTGCATTTTCTATTTATAAAATTTAATGTATTTAATGGAAATATATTGATTTATATAATATAAACTAAAGGATAGAAATCGAACAGGGACATTTTATTAATGAAAAATTACTGTTCATTTCATATCGATAAATTGATTTATAAAAATTTGCAAAAGTATGGGACAATATTTTTACAAGTGAATAATAGTTTTTAAAACGATAATGGAGACCTATTAAATTCCTTCTCTGTAAATCATTATTTAGATCACTCGTATAAGAAAATCTAAATTATAATAAATACGATTAAGTTTTATTTTTCTAAGCCCTCTAAATTTTTGGGTGCTTCTTAATCATAAAAACAATGGAATTTATCATAAATAATTTCACTTTAATTCCAATCCGTAACATGGAGGTTTGGTATATTTCATTAACACTGCTTTGACTTCACTTAATTTTTTTAAAACTGTCTAATAATATCAAATGTATTTTATATCTAATAACTTTAATATCACTTATTAAAAAAACATGATATGATAACCATAATATTATAAAGTACCTTTAAATTAACAATAAATTTTTAGTTTTGATTTAATAAGCTCTTAACATACTTGATTGTTCGCGTTACTTAAAAATGGTACCAAGAAAAAAATCTTTTCAAATATAAGAAACTCATATATTAAGAATAAATGTACGTATTAAAGGTAAAATTGGAGAAAATTAAAAATAGAACATCGAAAATGCATACAGAATGCTCAGTAAGAAGATAATCACACTGTGCGTGATCATAGTATTATAAGTTACCCAATATGTAGCTAAATAAAATATTCTAAGAAGAAAACGTTTGTTTAAACATGTAATAAAAATAATCCTTGCGTAATTTAATTAGTTGCATTAAATAATAGATTTTAAATATTATTTCTAGCCCCAAAAGCAGTTTTCGTTTTGATATACTTTATGAATAGGAGATAAAATTTTTTATCTATAATACTCTAAAAAACGTTTAATTTTTATTTCTAAAATATCCCCTAAGAATTTAAGGTTTTTTTCTAAAATCTCTCAGATAGTAGGTCATGCACCTATGTTTTTATCTGAGATTGAGGATTATTTTGCAAACTTGTGCATCCATTTATATTAATATATTTTATTTATTTATTATTAATTAATTTATTATTGCATTTAATTCATTATTAATTAAAATTTAAACTTATTAAAGTTTAATTAATGATAAATTAAATATTTTATGCTTAAATAACTTCATTACCAATGCATTGCTTAATTTGAGTTTTTGTAAAAATACAAAATTAAAAATCATTTATATTTAAGAAAATCTTTTGAATTCTTTATTTTAAAAATTGCTTAAAGAACAATATGCACAAAAACACACTGGGAATAAAAAATAAAAAGTATAACATTCAATATAGCGAGTACTTTTGTTCTTATGTATAGCATAAAATTTGCTGTAATATGAAACAATAAGAATTTTACTGTGAAACATATTACATTTTAGTAATTGATGTATCAAGTAATCACAGTAAAGTTTTGCTACTGTGTGACCTAAAAACTCCAGACGCAGTATTGGTATGACGAAATGGACTTGATTCATCAAAGTAAGCACTATTACATGCAACAAGCCTTCTTCCAGGGTGATGCAAGCTCATGCATACCGTTGTGATGAAATGCCCGGTATTTTTAAATTTATAAAACTGCTTTTTAATATTAAAATATTACGCGAATAGTTTAAGTAATATGTCATGATATTCAGAAACAAAATATTACCTGAACTATATATAAAAGATTTTCCACTGTCTTAAAAATAAATACTTGTAACTGAACCAATAGATGGTAAAATATTCAGAAATGTCTTGAGCTTAATTCAGGGTATCTACCTATATACCTTATGTTCATGAGTAGTACTTAAGAAATCCTAATATACTCGGAATCAATTACTCCCGATCCTTTATAAGAAGGAAGACATTTCATTTCTTCACATTCAGAGAAGTAAGAAGTCCTTACGACGAAGAAGTCATTTCTTTATCGGGGAAAAGTCTTCTTAGTTGTGATTTGCTAGTAGTCTACAAGTAAATATTTGCCCACTATCCCTTCAAAGTTATTATGCGAGACTCTCTTTTTTACTTTATATTTCTTTAATTTCATTTTTGAAATTAAATTTTCATGTCTGTCATTTCGCACACAGAGACTATTTTTATTTTTATATAATATCTTAATATTTTTTCTGTACTTTCTTTGAAAGTCGTTTTACGTGTATGTATAATGTGACCTCTGATATAAAATAAACAAATGTATTAAATTATATTAAATGAATATATATATATATATATATATATATATATATATATATATATATATATATATATATATATATATATATATATATATATATATATATACATATATATACATATATATACTATACATATATATATATATATATATATATATATATATATATACATATATATATATATATATATATATATATATATATATATATATATATATATATATATATATATATATATATATATATATATATATATATATATATATATATATATATATATATATATATATATATATATATACATATAATTTTATCATTTATTATGTGATTTTGATTTACACCGTAAAAATCGATACGTAAAGAGTAAAAAATTAAAAATTTATATTCGAGTAAGTAACATTAAAATATTAATTTTTGATAAATAGAACTATTCTGTGTGATTGAGTTTAAAAGTTTAAGTATTTGGGAAAAATTCAATATTTTTCATTAATATTTTAACTATAATTACCATGTTTTATTTTAATTTTTATGAACTAATTTATCAGAAAATACTCTTCATTGTTAGAAAATAATATGTAAAGAAATAAATTGATTTTTTTATATTTTAATAGTTGAAAAAAATGCTATAGTGAAAAAAGGCAACATAAATGATATTAAATATTTACAAGAAGTGAATTGAAACTTATTGTATTTTCATATAAAAATTAATCGATGTATGAGGTTTAAATTTCTTATAATGTATCGAAAAACCACTGGAAATATGTTTTTTTTATTATTTTTATGTTTACAAAATGAATGTAAATTATTTTTTATATTGTAAATAAAATATTATATTGAACAGAAATCATAAGCAATTAAAAATAATTTGAATTGAAATAGTCTAATGTTTTAGATTTATAAACTATAATTAAGATGAATTATTAAAAAAATTCAAATTATTGGTTATTTATAAAAGTTTATAAGATACTCTCATGGGATTTACAAATTCATTTAGCTAAGCCTATTTCCAGAAACAAGTCAAAATTTCAGCTTTCTGTATTAAGCCTTGAGTATAATATTCCATTGAAGCCCTAAAACTTGGCTTAATACAACGAATTTACACACCACGTTCTTGAAAAAAAATGCAATCTTACTTTCTTCAGCATTAAAAACCAGACCCCATTATAATTGTAGGGCTTAATTGGGAAAGTTTAATTCTCTAACCAGTATGTTACTTTGAAATTAAATATGTTATACTTACATATAAACTACAATTTTATGTAATTCTGTTGAGTTATTGTAACCAAAGAACTTTATTCAAAAGAATTTAAATGAGTAATCATTTCAGTTTCTTAGATTATTTAATTACTTGTAATATGATTTATTCCAATGAGAACTTACATCTAGAGTGATGGTGTTTTCATGAATAAATGAAGGATGATTAAAGACAAGGTTATATCTAATCAACCTAGCTTCCTGTTTAACAATTGAAAAATGTGTTGATATCAATCTATCGATGGTTCAATCCATTTCATGCTAAGTAAATCCCTAAACAATTTTACAGCATAATAAAACTGATATGTTTATAATTGGATACTTCCATCAAGCTGCAAGGCAAGAATTTTTCTGCCAAGGGTATATGATGTTAAAATAGTTACAATATTAGAATGTCTCATGATAAGTTAAACTTCTATTTTATTTTTATTGAGAATAATTTTGCAGCATGTATTACTAAGTGAAGTTAAAAATCCCAATTTCTATTTATGTACAAGCGTACAGGTATGTATCACTGTTATAAAGTGTTTCATTCTCTGATTTAAGCTTTCAAGTTCAATTAAGAGTTTTACACATAGCATATTTAATCATTCGTTTCAGTATATATATATATATATATATATATATATATATATATATATATATATATATATATATATATATATATATATATATA